>JADMLD010001394.1:12960000-13337500 GCA_017589585.1 Phylloscopus whistleri | reverse complement strand
ATTGGTTTCAGGCTCAGGATTCCAGCAGCCGGCAGTTTGTCACCAATTCCAAATGGCCAATCGTTAATACTAATGTTTGTGTAGCTAACTGCCAGCATCTGCCACGGCTTCTTGTACAACAGTAATAGTGAAAGGGTAACATTAGTGCTTCCGTGTTAATTCAGATTCTGTTCATCAATAGGAAAATCTATGATGTAATTAGCAAAATGCATCGGTAGTTGAGGCAGTTGGAGGGAAACTAAATCACGGCAGGAGCTCCGTGAGCCCCTGACACCTTTATCATCAATACTGTGTTCTGGATTTTACTGTTCAGTGGAAAGTATTACCAGCCTGTGGTCTTTTAAAAGAGAATATTGTTTACAGCCACCGCTTGTTTCTTAGAAGCCATGATGAATCTAGTACAACTTGCACAAAAACAAGAAATACGGAGTTGAGGCTTAACCTCTGTTCTGAAATCACACCGCTGTGCCTAAGTTAGCTGCTCCTCCACACTTGAGCCCTGGGTGCTTTCAGACTCTGGGGACTTGTACTAGTCCTGAAGTCTGATGAAAAAGATGAGGTCAGACTTGACTTTGATAGCCAGTCAAATCCAACAGGATTCAAGGAAAGTAAACTGCACCATCTGGGTTTAGCCCACTAGTCATGAGAAAATGCGAAATTTGCTCTTTAAAAAACACCAACATTCCATTTCTGTAGTATCCTGTGTTTCTGCAGTAACTTCCATTTGCAGATCAGCTTCTGAACTTGTCCTGTTTTTAAACACAACACTGGTTACCAAGAGATGGAAAAGACATTATGAAGTTGACATCACACACCCGATTTTCACCTACTTAACCCATGCTCAGACAAAACAGCGATTTCCATTCCCTTTAGGGAGTTTTGACCATTTCTGATATTGCAGAACCTGACTCCTTGATTTCGTGCAAGTGTCTCCTTTGATGCATACAAGGAACGGCTAGGGCTCTAACATCACCTTGCCAAAGCAGACCCTATTATTGTCTTTTAGATCTGACATAATTTTTTTAACTCCAGGGAATGGGATATTAACCCTATATTACATTTTTTCCCAGCTAAAATACAAAGAAAAGAACAAAATGCTTAGACATGAGGGAGGGACAAGGTACTCAAGGTAACTTCTAACAGTTTTTTTATGTCCTGCAAATGCTGCTAATTGTTTTAATGATACAGAAAGAGGAATCTGGTCTGCAGCATCATGTATTCCTTTGCCATGTGGTCAAATGCACAGAACAGTCAAACAGGTCTCCACTATCTCCAGGTCTGAAATAACCAGTGCACTGATTTGCACTTAGAACAGGCTGGAACTGCACTTACATAGCCTGCAGTTACAGGGAGCAACTGTTTAGATATTTACTTTTTCTAGCCCAGCAACCCTGAAACCAAGAAGTGTTGCAGGATCAGAAATGATCCTTGTGGTTTCCAAGAGCCAAACTCTCTTCTGCCATGAGAACATGCCACGAGATTCCTAATGGTGTGTTTCCTTTTTAGTGTTTAAGCAGGTTTGGCAGTGGAGTCCAAGGAGAAGTCACATCTCCTCAGTGTCTGGATGAGGATACCACTTGTCTTTACACTTCACTTCCTCTATTAAGTCATTTTATCATGGCCTAAGAGCTCCTGGGACTTGAACCAAGCGTAAACATGCAGATTACAGGAAGCAAGCAGAACAACAGAGGAACATTTCTGCTCCTCTGCAAGGGAAGCAGCACAAACATACTCACTGTACGGCCCAGTCTGCACCACACTCCATGATCTGAAACACACATTGTTTACTATTTCAGGTGAGTATCTTGTCAGGGTGCCTCATACTTTGACTGTTACATAATGACAGAGCAGATACGCTCTGCAGTTCCACATGCCAATGTCTATGGGGAAGTCACCTACAGAAAAAGCAGAATTATCACCTCTCCTGATGAGTCCTACAGACTAGCTCCTCAATGGTAATTCACAGCTTTAGGCTGTGCCTGCCAACAATTGCAGCTTTGGTAGGATCTGGCCAGGTCTAGCACCAGGAATAATCTCTTTCTCCTTAAGGTACCTTACATTGCATAGTCATGCAGCTGGAATCACCTCAGCAGGGCTGGCTGGCTCAAGGGCTCAGCTCTCCAACTCTCAGAACCTCATTCTGCTCTGATTTAGCAAAGCCCAAGGTATGTGAAGGATCAGGACATGCTGTAAGGATTCTGTGTGTTCCTGGACTCCAGGACAAAAATATGAGGGAAGCAGTTGAAGTTAAAAGGGAATAATTTTTTGTTTACTCTCAAGTAGCCAATGGGCAATAGGTTTATTTATTTTAAAGGATTTGTTAATGTTTCTAAGCATGCACGTGCCTGAAATGATGTAGAGGCCCACTTTTAAATACTGAGATCCATAAATCTCTGTGACAGTTTCAGAAAGTGTTTTTTGTTGGTTTTGTTTTTTGTTTTTTTTTTTCCAAACACAAAGAATCCAAAAGATTCAATGTGATACAGTATAGATGTTAAAACCCTACCACAGCAAAACTGCCACTTTGTTTTTGTGGTCTACTTTTTGAGCAACTCTATGCTAGTTTAGTATAAACCTGTGGAATGACACAGAGTCAACTTTTTTTGGTAGACAACCAAATCTGCTTCTTAGTTTCTCAGGTGGGGGCTCCTAAGTCTTTAGGACAAGTGAAGCTCCACCATTTTTTCCACTGACTTCCAAATTAATTGAAGTTTTGCTTATTAGGCAACTTGGGCTATATACTGAATATGCATAAGGGTATGTAATGAGAGACACAAAGGTTTTAAAAACAATCTGGCACTACCAGATCTACCTCGAGCAGGTAAGACTGCTACTTCTGTATCCAGACCTGGACTGCTTTATTGAACAGACTTCCACTGCAGTCAAGAGTCACTGAAGTCAAGCAAGCTGCAGTGAGTAGGTGCAATGCTGATAAAAAGTACAAGATATTCAGATTGGGACTTGTAGCTATAAAAAGGCAGCAAAAAGGAAATAAGCAATTCTGTTTCAGTGTTTTAATCATACAGCAATAAAATGTAGACATTCCAAGTTCAAAGAAACAAACCCCATGTTCTTTTTGACTTAAGTATATGAGTTTCATCTGTTTGAGGCTTGTGGCTGATCCTCCCACAGTTGTTACACAGCCCTTATCTGTGTAAATAACACTACTGGAATTGGGTCTGTGACAGTTTTTAAAGACCATTCCTTGATCTAATTTACCTTTACCTGGTTTACCCTTGGGAAAGCATCTGAATACTTTTGAGCCATATGAATCTGAAAAACATTCAGCTAATATCAGACAGGAAAAGAAATGAGAAGGGATCCCAACCAGAGACACAAAAACTTATGTCTTCTGACACTGCTAACTGCACTGACTTTTAACTTGAGTGATCCCCAGAATTCAGTGGACTGAAAAGAGTAATACACTTTCAGTGATGTGAGAAATCAGGACATTCATACTTGGAAAAAAAAAATTTGGAGTTTACATTTAAAAAACTATTAAACTGTAAATAAGGAGCAATTTGTAAAGATTTAAAATTTAAGTGGCACAACTCATTTTTTAACTCTTTCACCCTTCTTAGGCGAAGTAAGCATGTCAGCCCCATACAGGGCTAAGGGCCATTCACTTCTTCCTGGTGTGCACACCTGTGTGTCAGCACAGCCACATGATGTATGATGAAGAACTAGATGCCAGTGGCAGTTTGATGGCATGGGAGCATCACTAAAACATGCCGAAGTTTTTGGCATGAGGGTGGACAGGAACTGCTCCCCATAGTACCTTCTCCTTCAAAGCACTTTCCCTCTGCAAAATACTACTGCTGTTGCAAGCAGCAACTTCCACTCCAGGCTACAGAGATCCCATGTAAAGGCTCCTGAATACCAAACTGGCCTGGGAAACCACTAGTAGTCAAGCCAAGAAGCAAGTCATGATACCTGCACAAAGGGCAGAATGAGAGAAAATGGCACTGGCATTCTCCTCAGGGTACCAGTTCAAACCACCAGAAGACATAAGGGTGGCTGGCCACGTTGGCTGACTTGGTGGCTGGGAAACAACCACAGGTGAAAATCAGTTTGAGAACACTGTCCTGTTCCCACCCAAGTCAAAGGCACCCAGGTACTCTGCTGCTCAGATTGATGCCCAAAGGGCTGACTCCACCTCCCAGCACCAGCAAACAGCCTGCCAGAGTACAGTAACTAAGGTAACACTAGGGTAACTGCCTGACAAAGCATTAGGCTAAAAACCCCAAATCAACCAAACAAACCCCTCAAAACTGCTGCAAAATCAGCCACTAGGAAGCAGAGAATTATCAGAACCCTCAGCTGCTGTCTCAGCAACTGAGAAGACATACAAGAAAGAATGGGAGAAAGCACAATTTTCCTGTTGTGGTGAAAACATTAAGAGTGTCAAGGTCTGCCCTGACCTCGCTGTAGATGATAAAGATGGGCAAGATGCAGCCTCCATGTAAACACATGCAGGAAAGTCAAGTAAGTTCTCTTAAGCACTCTTCCTTCAGCTGCCTCTCACCTTTGGGAGTATTTAACCTTATGCTCTCGAAGAAGGGTTCAACTCCTTAAGCAGAGCTAACTAACAAATGGTCAAAAAGAAAACTTACTTCTGCAGTATCTCTCATGTGATCCATTCCTGTGTGAATGCTCTATATAAAAAGATGGAGGACTATTGACTTACACCAGGATGAAAGAACTGCTCATAAGCCAGCCATGAAGTGGGTTCAGTCTCATACTCTGGTATTTGGCCCTGTGCAGATCTAAGACACCAACAGACAAGAGCCTACGGGTCAGTGGGTTCCTTCTAGGCACAGAGAAGCTTCAAGAAAACTAAGAGAACAAACTTGAATCAGCTGTGTTTCCAAAATGTTCTTTGGACATCAAGATTCCAATTTTGTCAAGCCACAGTAATGCATGTTCCTGAAGGACATTTGCACTTGGTGAATCCCCAATATACTTTATTACTATTGCTTCTATACTGTAGGAACTAAAGTAAAAAAAAAAAAACAAAACAACTCCAAATTGCTGTCTTCTTCATTACACCTCTCTTGCTCAGGATGACTGCCAGGATGAAATGGTTCTTATTGCAAATTCCTGTCAGTGTCCACAAGTGCATAAATGCACTATGGATTTCTGTACTGACTGTCCTTCTCTGTCCTTCGAGCCTCATCACAAATCTGACCAGGGGACAGCTTCCACAGGGACAAATCCTGGAAGCCCACCTGAAGCCAAGGGCTTCTGCTTGCCGCAGCTGCTCACCACAACGTAGTGTGAGTGCAGACCTCTTTGGAGCAGTATGATGTGCACCAATGTGTAAGATGAGGAGGCTGATACCAAACAGTTTACAAGGGGAAAAAGAAAACTCAGCTATGGGTCTACCTTAAAACTAAACTCCACATATTACTTTGATCAGCTGAAACGTCTCTGTGACTGTTCCTGTGATCAGTGTGTTATGGACTCTTCTGTGCTGACCACAATGCAGATTAACTTGCACAACATGGGAATGATGCTCTTTTTCTGCTTTGCAAACTCGTAACACAATGCAAACTTGTCCAGTTCTAGAAATGTATGTCTGTGGGTACTTTCCTGCTGAAAACAAGTTACAAGAGCAACAAACAGAGCTGTTTTTTGATGCAAAAATAAAAAACAAGCCTAAGGATCTTGAAACAAATGCACACTCCATCTGTGTCTCTTAACAGAAGTATACTATTTCACAGCACAGCCCTTTTCCCCTTCTCAAACACCTACCCTTGTCACTAACATTTAAGGCAACTAGGATTATCTTGGATGCCCACAATAGGGCACATTTATTGTGTATTTTCAAATAGCATTAATTTTTGGCATTAGGAACTCAGGATAAAAGGTAAAGATCTGAATAGAGATCTTTAATCAGTATGCTTTACCACGGATTATCTCAATTCTTTTCCAGTTCATGCTTGCAGTTTTAGCAACTAAGAAGGTAGGGCTATAACTGATGTAATTAGAAACCAGAGGCTGGAGAAAATATCCTCCTGCTGACTCCCTCACCTCTGATTTTAAATTCTCTTACAGTAATATGTGAAACAATCAAATAAGGCTTTCCACTCTTCATCCACTACCAGCTAGACAGACAGGATGCTAAAATGGTACTTGGGAAGCTTAGGCTTTTTACTCAGACTCCAAAAAACAGCTTGAAACTGTACCAATCTTCTACAAAGCAACTTCCTTTCATGGCTGCATGCACAAACTGGAGCAGAGCAGTACTGATGGACCAGTGCTCTCTCTTAATCACCAGCTTTACATTCTGTAGCTAACTTGATGTTGTTAAGCCACTGCTGCAGGCTAGGAAAGGCAGAGGATGAACAATCTCAGAAAAACTTCAGGTGTGCTGAGGTGAGTGCCTTTGCTTTGAAAGACTGAAAGGCAACATGCAGAATTCAGCTGACAGAGCTGCTCTCTTTGGCAGATGTGAATGGTTATTTGCTTCTTGTGCATGTACTCACCCCAAGTGCTCACTCTACAAAGTCAGGTCCCAGCCAGGTTCACCTCCACAGAAATCTCCCCAGTTTATATTCTACTGCCAGGAACCCTAGTGGCTAGTTCTCTCAAAAAGAAAGTATTATTTTAATAATTTCATGAAGATTCTTGTGCTGGAAGACATAAAGCAAAATGTTCTCCAGGATCTCAACATAAAGCAGGCATTTCCCACTGTTGGGTAACAAGGTAAAACAAGCATTTCTGTACATTGTTTTTGAGTCATCTGTAAGTGAAAACATTCTGTATGATTACACATAAAGCATTACAACCTCAGCCACAAAAGAGTTGGGATGCAGTCACAGATTTTACCTATTTTTTTAATTTGGTAGCAACACTACAAAGAAAGGTAACATGAATAAATGCAAAAAGTATCTCCCTTTTCCCTCCCTATCCCTCTCCAGTCCTGTATTTAATCCCTTGTGCTGTCCTGGGCACACAGTTGCCCAGCAACACGGGGAAATACTATGAAGAATAGGTGTATTGCCAGTACTGCAGATTGGCATACACTTACCCTTCAGGCTGTAACTCTTGACCAGCAGACCCACTTCTGGAGATCCTTATTTCCCTCAGACATTCACAGTCCACCAGAGGACCTAAGGGTTTGCACTGCTGTATTCTACATCAGAGTCTAACAGGAATTTTTGAAAAACAGAAAGCAGGCCACCAACAAGCCATCTAAAGATTCAGGATTACAGAACAGCCACAGAAACAAAGGAGGCACTGATTTCCAGCAAAGGAAGGTTTAAAAACTGGCTGTGAGGTATAGGGGGTATTTGGGCATCTGTCACTAACTGCAGGAATCTCAGAGGAATGAAGCCATTTGCTTCATCATGTAACAAGACTGTGACAAAGCTGGGACCTTAAATCTCTTTATTCCTGGAAGTCAGACACTACTTCTCTATTCCACACACAACACTGGAGACTGATTCTCCATCAAAAAGATGTCCCTGGTGTGTTATACTCAGAAGACTGACAAAAGACAGGCAGCACTGAGAAAAAAGAAGTGAACTTCAAATATATTCATTGGATTGTTATTCCTACAGTAATCAAAATCTAGTAACAAGACTAAAATAGAAACATATCAATCACCTCCCATGAGGAATACATAACTATCTTACCAGCTGCTGGTGCACAGGACTGAATTTCTATTTTAAGCATTTTATCCTGCCAGGACTGGTCTTGCACAAAATTGCTGTGCTATGGGAACCAGTGTCTTGGAACTACAATCCCTGGACTGTAGACCGGGCACAGTAGCAAGGCAGGTCTTAGCACCCTACATGCCTCTCCTGTGTGGCCACCTTTTAAAGCCAGATCCATGAAATGAACTGTGTTTACAGAAGTTTGTCTGGTTTGGGGTTTTTCTTCCCCCATGAAAAGAGAAGAAACCATTCACAAATGGTGAGAGAATAAATCAGAATCACCAGAGGCCACACAACCATATGTGGGCAGCAACTCTTGATTGCAAGGGAAGAACAACAATGGACTGCCCTCAACTCCAAATCTTTGACAGGAATCACAGAAATGGTTTGGTTGGAAGGGATCTTTAGGCCATCCAGTTCAACTACTTGGCAGTGAGAAGACACATCTCAAAGTAGATCAGGTAGCTCAGAGTCCCACTCAACCTGACCTTGAATGTTTCCATGAATGTTCCCACCCACGACCTCTCCAGACAACCTGTGCTGGTATTTTACCACCACCATTGCAAAAAAACTCTCCCAGTATCTGGTCTGAGTTTACACTCCTTTAGTTTTAAAATCATTATTCCTTGTCCTATCTACAGGCCCTATTAAAGAGCCAGTCATGCCCTTATCAGCCCCCTCTAACTACTGAAAGGCCCCAGTAATGTCTCCCTGGACTCTCTCCTCCAGGCTCAAAATGGACTCATCATCCATGTGAGACTGTTGAGGAAAGAGGGCCAGGTGAATCCTCTGTTTGTCCTGTTCTAAGTTTGCAGACACACTTGATTTCAGCAAAAACAAACAGTGGGTTAGATTTTTCCAAAGCAAAAGTTTCTGTCAGAACAATTTCTAGACAGCTCTAAGGAAGAGAACATGGCATTGTTTCTTGGCACCTTACTGTTCCCTCAGGCACAGTTAGGTGACTTCATGCTAATTTTGTGGAGACTGATTACTGTCCATCTCCTCTGGGGTCTGCATCTTCTCCTATGCTGATGACACATACATCCCTAACACCATTTAACTAGCAGATAATGGCACACAGAGGTGACTGAATGGGCAAAAGGCTTTTTTGTGGGATGACTGCTGACACTGAGGGTGCAGACAGAGATGGGAATGCTTCCTGTTTTTCAAGGGAAGACCTCCACAGGATACATCTGTCTCCTGAAGCAACACAGGAGGCAACCAGGGAGACCTGACTCCTGGGGCATCTGCTTCTGGGCATCACTACAATATAGCTGCCTTTGTTTTTTAAGATACATGTATTTCAAACCTGTCTACACAAGAAGTTCCTTGTGAATAATTACCTTAGGAGCATCAACTGTCCTACCTAAAAATGCACTGCCATTTGCAACAGCTGAGGCAAAAGGAAGTTTTTTGAAAATCATGGTTAATTTTAAAGGAAAGAGTGCACTCGAGACTCAGGATAATGTTATCAAGTAGCAGAGTACGTGGAGACACAAAACAAAAGGCACTAAGTTTCTCCCTTGTGTAGCTGGGCTACGGAAATGAAACTGGATTCCAAGAGCTCTAATAATCACATAAAACCTTTTAGTATTCAGCACAGAAATCAAAACACAACGTTATTCTGGCTGCATGCCTCTCCATTTTTGGGTCAGAAAGGCTGTTAATCTTCACTAGTGTATCAGGAAAAAAATAGTTTGCACAACACCAAGACTAGCCATGTAAATGTAAATGTTTATTTTGTCACTTCTCTTCATATTTCATTGTTGCCAATGTCAATTTATAAAACAAGGATGAAATCCATGCTCAGGATCATCAGTCCTAATGCTCAAAGCATAATCTAACAGTTAAAAGTGGTGGACTCAGCTCTTTCAGGTTTAACGATTTAATTTTAAAAAACACTGTCTCAGTGCAACTGTGCTATACTATACAGCTTAAAATTTTTTTTTGGACATAACTTGCAAGCTTTTGGAAGTCAAGAGGTTACTAAACAATCAAAAATATTAGATCTAATGCAAGTGATCTGTTATGGTAAATACAATATATTTTCAAACTGCAAATAGGTTTATTTACTTTTTAAATTATTTTCTAATTCAACTGTCTCTGCTGGGAAGGGAGAAGACAAGGATCTGCAACTTGTACCACACTTGCAAAAGGAACAGGAGGTTTGTCACTGCCTTCAGCATAAGCAACACTATATTCACTAATGACTGTGCCCAAAATTGAGTAAGAGGAAAGAAAGAAAAAGCCTTACCATTTATGTCTTACAATTTAAATTAATCTGCAATTTAAAAAGCCCAGAAAGCTTTGAAGTGACTTAGTATTACCATGGCATTACCATTTCTAACATTAACTTCTATCTGGATGCAAGTTCAGCAGATCTGCAGTAACATGGTTCAACGAGTATTGATGAAATACACAGCACAAGATGGGTATGTGCAGAGTAAAAATGTTGCTACTTATTTTAAAGTGAGATTCATTCCCCCCAAAGTTCAGGAACCTTGCTGCAGTAAGTCACAATACTTGAGTAAATAGGGACAAAAACAGAACACAAAACATTTTTGAGGTAGTCAAGTAAGTTAAATGAAGTTTCACACAACATTAGGCTTAAGACAGACCTGCTGTGTTGTATTTATATTCATTTCCATGAACACAATACACGTAATGCTGAGTGTGTGCCATCAGCTGGAGGGCATGGGCTGTGTCTAAGGATGCTGCTGGTTCTGCCAGCTGCATCTCCACAGTCCCAGTCATGTCCTACACCCCACCTGGTGATGCCCACCTGGTGGGAAGGTCAACCCACCAGTAGCTAGCATTTTTTTCTGGATCCTGACAGCAGCAGTCTTGCTAAGAAGGACTAAAACTCCTCCAAGATCCCACTGGTTACAGTCTAAATGCTGTAGGGCATGCCAGTAGGACCCAAAAACCTTGGTTGTGTTAGCTTCCTTCAAGAGTAGTAGGTCCTCTTGTGCCATCTTTCCTTACTAACACTGGAATGGGAGCAAGTGTAGTCAATGAATTTCAACATGCACTTCCCTGCCCTTGCCTGGCACTCTCTGAAGTCCAGACAGTGATACTGGCAGGAGAGTTCTAAAATGCCTAAATAGATAAACAGAAAATCAGAGTTTCATTATTGTCATCTGTTGCAGAGAAAATTTTAAGATAGGTCTCTCTGGGGCCAATCCAGACCCTGGTGGCTGTATCAAAGACTGCCTGCCTCCAAGAACATCACTCCAACTCTCCACCTCAGTTAATTTCAACAGTGCTGAATGCAGCTTTGGTCAGTGAGAAGGTGGTTCAACACTCTAAGGGCAAGGCAGGATGAAGGTAAGTGAGAAGTGTAGCTCATCCCCTCCTGCATCATACAGCCCTGCTGAAACCCACCATGGACAGGGGGTGGTGAAGGGAGTCAAGGGCTGCAAGGAGCTTGCACTGCACTGTAATGCTGTACTTGGTGCTGTTCAGGGTCGGGGCAGGGGTTTTTCCCTCTCTTCAAAGATAGGAAAGGCAGTCCTACTCCACACATGCACAGCAGCTGAAGGCAGAAGGAAAAGCAGATGGAATGGGTCAAGCTGGAAAGTTGAGAGTCACAGAGGTCGGCTCCACAGCCGAGAAGGTGAAATTATTTTCAAACTACAGAGCAACTCTATAGTGAGCCATTTTAACTACAATTAGGCTGTTACATATCCATTTAGGGTAGACCCAGGGAACTAATGCATCCACCTAACAGGAATACACCAGATGCCTCTTACCAAGTCAGTGTTACTTCACTTTGATGTAGACTCTGTCGGCACAAACCTATGTGCAGTGTTTATGCCTTTGGAAAAACTAGAGACTCAATCCACAAAATTGAAGATCCTGAAAGCAATTGTGATTCAGGGAAGCACTGGAGCAAGATGTGTTGGTAGAGCTAGCTTTACAAACTAGAAGTTCCTATTTATCCAAGGGAGGAAACAGCAAAAACTAACATGAGTGAAGTCGTGATTTACAGTAATTAGGAACATTTACACTACAGTTAGAGATAAATAGCTAGCTCAAACCTGAAATTTATCAAAATGTGTTCTATAAACTGAAAAGTCAATACAAAAACAATAGCTAAAACATCTAGTGTAAACAGTTGTTCTGGGGTGGAAAAACAGAACTTCCTTGCAGTGACTGCAATTGCTCAGAGACAGCTTGAAAGGCAAAATGATTCATAAACAAACAGGAGAGAGCTCTCATTGCTTTTTCTCTTCCTTTTATGTCCAGAAAGGAAACAAAACTACTGGCCAACTGGACTAGGAACATTCTTTTACTTTCAGTAGTTTAATACATGATTAATGCTATGCTTGGAATAAATAAACAACCTACACACAGCATACAGGGTGTGATTCAGACCTCAGAAAAACCTTCAACTTGAGAAACTTAACTGATTTAACAGATACTGTGAGATAAATATCCGGCATACAGCTTGAAACCGGCATTGTAAAATTATGAGAAAGCAGGGAATAAATGCAAATATATAAATGCCAACGTTAAAGAAGAAATTAAATTATAATTGTTTATTTCAAAATTACTTGCAAGGAATAATATTCTGTATAACCTGACTCCCACTCTTTCCTCATCACATAGTTAATGAAATCCCTACAAATTAAGTCTTCATTAAGTCTTCTCAACATACTTCAAAACCAATCTCAAGATTTTGTCAGACTTTTAAGAAAAGCATATTTCAAAAATAAACGCTCCCCCCAATCCCTTCAAACATTTTTCAAAGGAGCTGTAATGCACACACAGAGGCTTTTGGCTTTTCTTGCATCGGCCTGTGGGTACCAAGTGCAGAACGTTTAGGGGCAGAGGTGGGGGCACACTGTAGGGGAGGGGAGGGAGCTGCTGCTGGCACTTGTGGCTGTGTGTCTGCTGTGACACAAGAGGAATGTGCTCAGCAAAAGGCAATCAGCCTGGCAGAAACTATCCGGTCTCTTCAGTCTTCTCCTTGGAACACCAACAGCACCAAAAAGGTAAAACGTGGACACCCTCCTTATTACAGAGAGCAGAGCTGAATCTCTCTCCTGCTCTGCTTACTCACAATCAGCACTGGTATTTATATATGATCATAATTTACACGTGTGGAAGCAGTGAGGGGAAGCAAATACTTTTATAGCACGCAAAACAAGTTCACTGGCTTTGCACCAGTATAACATTACAAGTCTGGTATTTTTCCATTTTTCCAGTGAAGGAACACTTTGTCTTGTTCTTTGTGTTTTCTCAGTACTGCAGACTACCAAGATGTCACACGCAGAAAGCAGCTGTAACACCGGCATGTCTGATCTACTTCAACAAGTTTGGAAGAAACGAAATGTAATTTATTATAGCCTATTTATGCCTGCAACAATTACCCTTCAAAACCCGAAGGAGAACAATGTAATTGAAGATACATGCCTTCTTCCCTGCAGAAACCTCAAACACCCTCAGGCAAGAGCCAATACAGATGTAGTACAAGGCATTAAGAGAGTGTTGGATGCTGTAGCTAGCAATTATCCTGGTATTTAAACAAATCTATCGCTCATCAGGAAAGCGTTTAGTGCAGTAGTCGGAGCGAGACAGGCTGACACGGAGCACAGCTACTTAACTGTCCCCTCCAGCGATTACACTTTCTCAGACTGAGAGTCATGTCAAATTAAACAACTACACATTGACTTTTCACTTCTATAAACATTAAGGTATGATTGACAATTCTTGGATGCTGTAAGGTAGTCATTATAATCAGCCAATATACTGTTAGCTAATTTGTGGTGCAGGTTTGGTTTCTTTTCCCCCTATTCTGAGCCATTTCTCTTGGACTATTTTTACAGTGCCCTACAGACAACATCTGCTTTGGCTTTTTGCAGAGTCACCATAATAAAAGGTCACTGCCACCACGAGATCCTTGTGTGAGAAAACAATATACAATTAAGTGACTTGACCTGGTCTACAAAACACCAGTTTTTTTCTCTTAGTCCTGGCCCTCATTCATTTAACTCAAATTTGGAGATGTCTGGACAGCAACAACTGGATGCTAACACTGCAGTAAATACTGTTAATGTGGCATCTGGAGTATTTTTCCTAATTCCTGCCCCAAGTCATGGAGATCTCTTTGGTCTCTATAAAGCAGACACTGCAAGAGCAAGGAGCCACCTAGCAGAACTGACAAGCTCTACAGAAGTGTTCTGAGTATGTATTCATAAAGACCTCAAGCTTCCTGATCCCACTACAGCATCCCTATGACAGGGCAGCACTTACCAATACCTGAAGGCTGCAGCTTAGCCAAGTTACTAGAAATTGAGCAGATACATAAAGCAGTCAAAGTTGTGAAGAAATACACCCCTTTGATTTTATATGCAACATTCTGCTGCCGGAAACCACTACGTTATAAGTGACAGTTTTACTATCTACCCCACTAACTCCAGCCACGAAAGTAATGGTGTCCAAACTTTCCCTTTTCAAAATAAAAGGAGTTAAAAAAAAATCACAAATAATATTTAACACTTTTACCACCACTGCTGTAATCTCCTGCCCATCCTCTACCCTCTCCCCTCCCTAAGAAACCTTGCCAGATTAATTAAAACCTCTGGTAAAGAAGTAGGTGAGATCAATATTGTATCATTAGGCTAATTATGAATACAAATAAGACTAGAATGCTGTTGGTAAGCCTGGAACCTCTATACTTACATGATTAGTGAATCTGAAGCTTTACCTTCATATTGGCTGTAGCAGGATCAAAGATCAACTTTACAGGGTTGGATTTTTTAGATAAATGTAGCAGATCAACCAAATAAAATTAGTACTAATAAGCATATTTGTGAAAACTGTTCTGAGCTACAAAAGTACAATCTCACTGCAGTATTAGCACTTAAAGTAAAAACAAGTGTAGGAATTGAAAACAGGTGATGAGGAAATAAAGTATAATTATCTCTCCAGTAACAACTGCAGTCCCACTCATTTTTCCACTTCTAAACTATATTTAATATTTGAGCACAGGTCTCAGAAATCCAAAATTAAATGTAACAGTATTTCAAATGTATCTCCCCCTCTGGTTGAAAAGCCAGGCAACAATAAAACCAAAAGATTTCTTGGAAGAGTCCAGAAAATGACAGCTTTGTTTAAAACTCAGAAGATAAAGCAGTCACAGCACTTAAGATGGTGAAATATAACTTAATTCACAGGCTTTGCAGAACAGCATTGAAATAAAACCACACAAAATTACAGGAAGCATTTAAAAACTTTACTGGTCTGTCTCAAATATTTTCTTTCTTTTTAATCTGTTAACTACCACCAACATACCTAACTTCTACTTAAGCAAGTTATTGTCCTTGTCTGTAGGCCAACCAGCACAGAGTGCTTTCCATTTTATGCAGCTATTACTGCTTAACTCCAGAGGTGTTTCTCAGAGCACACTTATCTCCAAAGACTCAGTCTTAACTTACTGATATACAAAGTGCCTTGGCTGTATTTTGCACTGACTTCCCACTTACGTGATTAGACAAAGGCACCTACTATTTTACCCTATTCTCAACGACCTTGTGTCCACTGCAACTGAAAGGACCAACACAAGCAGGGAGAACACGTGCAATCCCAGCACACAGCCAGGTGTACAGTAACGTCTGTAGTTTTTGTATTTTAAAGCCTCTGCCTGAGTTTTCCCCACATCTTTTGGCTCAGTGCTTCACCTTCCGAGCTCCAGGAGACATTTACAGATAAAAACCCCCACAAAACCCAAACCTGTTCAGCTCTGTTTCAGTGGTTACCAGCCGACTGCATCATCTCTACCATAGATAGAAAACTCTTTGAAAAAAAGAATTGTTTGAAAATAAATGGCTACTTCACTGAAGAGATAACGCTAAAATGCAACACTTTAACAAAATACTGAAATACTTACTAAGAAACAGCATAAACATAAGACAGGGTCCCATCAGAGAAATCTGTGAGCGTATACAGAACGTGCCCACAGTGTATGTGTATCTGTATATCCATGTATATCGATATAGGCACCCACACACAAGTGCAGGTATGTGTAGATTATATATATTATATATATAAAGCTAACTTTCAGTCCTCAGAAAACAAAAGCTATCCCCATATAACAGCCAAATTCCTACATAACTCAATTTCGACATCTCATCTGGTGTGAACTGCACTCATTCCTAGTGTAAACCCCAGCGCGCTCTGCAATGATATACTGTAATGTCACATCGCAATCTGGATTTACTATAAAGGGCTGCTGACGAGTTTCAGAGCAGTAAACATTGCTGCGAGGTGTATTTCACACTGAGCTGGTTTTTATGAAGAACACTTCACTGCCCAGCCACGGCACCCAGATGATGAATGGTGAAAGATGCATGACAAGCTTCATCATTGTTTGTAAATCTTAACTGTTCCTGCTCACTAACTCTGCAGGCAATTTTCAAAGACAGCGGCCGACAGAAGGACAGCACAGCTTTCCTGAAGGTTATTCAACTTGTACTTGGCCTGAGCTATGCCTGTGAGGAGCGCTGGAAATAAACTCGTTGGCTACACTGAATCATAGAATTAAAAACGTCTGATAGGCAGGCACACTGATGGTTGCCAAATTAAGAAAGCCCATTAAGTAGTCTTGGTATCTGTCCCCTACCCTGCCCCGCAGGGTTACATATATCAAGTGCAGGGAACATACTTCAGTATTATTTACACATGCAATACAAATATGTGTATTTATAAACAGGCAGAATTAATTATGGGCTGTCTGGTCCTGCTCCCACATGACAATTCCCTGTTATCCTGAGCAGTTACACACAGCACTCCAACATCCCCCAGCAACTTTGCCCACTGCTGTAGGAAAGCTACTTCTCTTCTGTCAGAAGTCTGCTTTTGTGACAGGGGAAAGGAAAAGACAGAGAACTCACAGCATGCAAGCATGGCAGTGGGAACAGATGCTACCCTTGTTTCCCCTGAGATTATTCTGGCAGCAGCACTACGGATTGCAACAACCACTTGCAAAGAATTACAATTCAGCTCCCTGCAAGAGGCAAGGCCAGCCTACACTACGGAGACTTAGTTGCTCTTTTTCTTTTCCCTTTTAGAGCTTAGTAACAACACCTCTTTTGCTAGAGTTTCTCACAAACTGCACAGGGTTACTTTATAAGCACAAGAAGCTGTGGAAGAACTAGCTCAGATGTAGACTCTCACCTGAGCTGCAAAACTGGCATGAACTGCACGGTGGTCTAGACAGGCTTTCACGCCCTGAAAAGACTACAGCTGAATATGGAATTCTCTCTTCTTTTAGCCAGACAAGGATGCAACCTGCACGTTAAAGCAAAGCCAAGAGGCGAGTGGTTATCACTGTTACAATTACAGATTGTGCCTGGGTAACCATTACTGTCCTGACAAGATGGCTTAATTTGTTCTATTACTTCATGGAAAAGTCTGATGGTTGATTTCTACCAATTTCTGTCACAGTGGGAAAAATTCTGTATCCAGAGGTAGATATCAATACCATACCAGGTGTAAAAGAAAGCTGCTCAACCGATAGTGTTGATTCTTTTCAGTAAGTATCACACATCCTTTAAAGCATGAAGAAAAATCCCACACAGCCTCATCAGCTATAGTAATATTCACTGACATAAACAGCAGCTCATACATGCACATATATTAAGTCCAGGGGTGCAGTGGGTACAAGCCATTGGTCTCTCAACACATGATTAAGTCCAGGCAGGGGTGCAGTGGGTATAAGCCACTGGTCTCTCAATGGCTCTAAAAGGCTTGTAACTGCAGGAGGCACTGGGAAACCTCTCTCTGCTAAGAGAATGTAAAGCAGAAGAGGAAAGATGTCCAAGGAAAGCTAACAGAGCCATTAGTGTTCCAGGAGAGCACCCTGGCAGGAACATGGAGAGATGCTGACGCCCTATGCAGGACCCAGTGCTACTCTCCCATTGCCAGCCCTCTGCTGCACCCTCAGCAAGGCTTTCCTAGCTGGGATTGATGGGACACTGCAAACTTCTTTCAGATCTTTTCCTTCACAGAAGGAAACTGAAGAAGTAAGATTTTGGCAGCACACATAAATGCATTGCTTTGGATATGGCATCCACCTGGACCAACTGCACCACTGATTTAAGTTTCCTCAGAATAAAAGGGCTTTCCTCAAACCCTTGTTTCACCAACTCAAAGCCTGCAACTCGTAATAAAATGAAGGCTTCAATTTCAAAAACACTGCATCATTTGATCCACGCAAAATACTAAACACTGGACAAATACATCCCAAGAAGAAAGCTCTTTCTCTGATAACTATGCATGTGCATGTGGTTTTGTACATGTGGGGGGATGGGATGCCACTGGCAACTGATGAGGGTTCAGGCTGTTCCACCCTCCCTTGCTAGGATGATGAAAAATGAAGGCATTCCCACACAGTTTCCATGAGAGCTTAAAATTCCTCCTAGGGGCTGCTAAAGCCTCAAGTCCAGAAACACCTATGTTTCTACAAAAACAGATGGAAAGCCTTCAAAAATACAGTTTTTTCTACTACTCTTGAGGCAGGACCACTGGCTGCTCCTAGATCAAACAGCAAGGGTTTATCAGTCACCCTGACACAAATCAGCAAAACTTGTGTATCAGTAATTCTGCCAGTAATTCTGCTGTCATCCAATGCAAAGCTGCTCTGTGTGCTTTTGACTGAACGTAACATAAATGCTGCATTTAGAGAAAAAACTACTAAAATGAGCCTTTTAATCAGGACTGAACTAGAGAAGAATGCAAAAAAAACCCCCTGCTCATATTACTTTATTTCTAGGAATTCCCGTAAGACCTTATTAAGTTATTTTAATATTGCTCAAATCTTCACTAATAAAACCTCATTTAGAACACAGACCAATAATTTATAAAAAGACTTCCACACACAGAAAAATGAGCTTATACTCATTTGAATGAGCTATACTTACACCTTACATTCTCAAATATCTTTTGGCAGCTGCTGTTACAACTACTGAAATTATCAAGTATGATAAATACTGTCACTAATCAGGGTTAGCGACCTGATTAGTTTAAAAGATAAAAAAAAGGCCATGCTCAACAACTGTCTGTTCAGCTACACCCAAAATTCAAATTTTTAATGAAAATGACACGCTAAAAAGTCATTTGCCTGAAGAGATCTATAAAACATTGCCACGTGCATGCAACATAATTGAGGCACGTAAACGTAATACAAAATCTGCTCACTGTCCTTGTAATCAGTGCCAAAGGGAAGCTGCATGCACCATAGCCATTGAGGACTGTAAGAAACAGAAATGAGAATGCACAAAAAAAAAAATAAACAGTTGCCCCAAGTTCAAGTGACCCACTTGAACTGACTGTTGAAGATCTACAGATTTAGATCTTTACCCCTTTCCTCTTATTTCGTGTTTCTTCAATATCTATTGCTAGGAGTTCGATATAAAATGACAGTGGAAACTGGAGTCTTGAATTTTCAGCAAACACTGCTTGCTCTTTCATCATTAAGGACAAATATTCTTGAGTAGAGGTCACTTTTTAAGCAAAAGATGCACAGACAGACACACATACATAACACACAAGCTAAACACTGATTAACTTCTGGGTGCAAAAATTTATCCTCTCCATACTCTGCTGCTGAAACCCTTCTAAACTCAAGATGATTTCTCTCCAAAGAGAGAGCACAGAAAAGAGTAGAAGTATGTCTCACACCTGACAACACCTGGACTACCTGGGACAGAAACAGCTACTCTTAAACTTACACAGATTGTGGCTAGCCGGCTGACAGAAGAGAATTTGGGCTGTTTGCTACAGTTGTTTCCCAGTTCCTAAGAAACTTTATTAGCACAGCTTTGTCAGTGCATCTCCCCAGCTGGCAGCAAATTAAGAGCAGACAGAGGCAAGGCTTTTTTGTTGCTCTTTGGGGTAATTTCTCAGCCATATCAAACTAGCTTGCTTTGTTTGCAGTACCATCTTTGTAACTTCAATGCTTGCAGAAAGCAGTTCAGGTTCAAGCAAGTGGCTTCAGTGACCTTTTGCTTACCAGGACTCCTTCACCTCTCTCAGGTCAAGAAGTCCTGGTAAAAGGTGCCACGTGTGTCTCTGAAGTGCTCCTTGTTTGTCATGGCATTCACTTCCAGGACATATGTTCATGCAAAATTACAACATATAGGAAGCTGCAGCAAAGGGGAATAACTTTGGTGCACAAAAACCCAGTTGGGAAGGAAACATCCAATCTTTCCATCTCTCATGCATGTTTCTGGGGCACATGGCATTCCCTGCATTCCAGCAATGCTTCTGTCAAAGTGAAACTTTTTATCTTAAGCAGGGAGACTGCTTCCAACATGCCCTTTCTCGTGGAAGTACTGGAAGAAGCTACTTACAGAGCTGCTCCAGGCTGGCCAGGCTTTTGCAGTGGTTCAGTACTGTTGTTGACACAGCATCCAAGCACAGAAGCAAGGGTGAGTCTCTAAATGCAGATTCTGGAAATGTCTGTGACACCTTCACTTCCACAGCTATAGAACTGGGGATACCTGCTATCTAAACTCTAGAAAGGACTGTGAGAAAGTGTTTTAGTGCTGGAAGCTGTTATGCCTACACATAAAACCTGTTACCAGAAATGTTCTTCATAAAATGATGTTTGCTTATTTACACAAAACTGCTGATGTTTTCTGCATCAAAATATCTTTCCTTACATGTCTTTGGGAGAACTTTCACACTCCTGCTTAATGTTTAGCTGCAAACACAGCACTGCTCCAGTGCTTCATTCCTTCTATTTCCAACACTATGACACTTAGGACAGGGAAATAAAAAATTCCAATCTGTCCAGCAGCTGGAACAAAATTTTAAATGCAAGACATCTTTCTCACCACAGCCAGACATACGGTGTAGTTATCTCAACATTTCACATAATGATGACATGGAGGAGGTTTTACTCCCTGCCAACTTTAAGACCAGGTAACTACTCTAAAATCTGAAGTGTCTGCAGATACAGGGATGTTTATCCTTTGCATCTTTCTATTTGAACGTTAAATTCTTCTGCCACTTTCCCAGACCTGGGAAACACTTTCATGCAGATAAGCAAACCCTGAACTTTCATGCAGTGGAAACAGGACCCAGAGTGAGGCATGTTCCTTGCATGTGCTTCCTTGCTCTCTCAGACCAAGGTCTTGTGTGGGTTATTATATCACAAATATAAATGCTGGAGAGGCTTACTGAAAATCACTGGAAGGTGTTAGACTATTCTGGGTAGTAAGCCAAGCCTAAGAAGCTTCATTATTTAAAGAAAAAAAAAGAAAAAAAAAGGAAAAAAAAAAAAGCATGCAACTGTCCCACAGAAATCAATGGGAACGAATTACCTGGCTTTTGGAGATGAAATACCTTGTTCTGTCCCACTCTCACTTCCCCACTTCTCAACTTGTCTTCCAAAACTATGCTTTTGCATGCATATACATAAGATTTGACAACCCTCTCATATGTATTTTCCTCCCATTGCTTTTGCAGAAAAAAAGAAGGAAGTATTTTGCAATACTGAGTACAAAATCCCCCTCCTACCTAGAAATTACTGGCTAAAACTTACACCTTGGTGACCTAAGGAAGCCCTCTAAAAACATCCTTTTGCTGTTTGCCACTGGTGTATCAACTTCTTCTCCCTTTTTTTTCCCAGTGTCTGCTGAAAGGGCAGCAGCTGTGCTTAGCTGGAAGCAAAACATTTTACTTGGAAACACTTCAGACTGCAACGAGGTTGGCTGGTGGTACTTTGCCACTCAGAGAACGTCAGCCCATTACTATATGCAAGACACTCTAACATGCCATGACGGTCCCATACAAGTGCTAGAAGCTTCCAGGGATCTTCACATCATTGAAAGAAAGTGTAGATCTGCTAGTGCATCTCTCATCCCTTCTACTGTAACTGGTCTAAGCACACAGTTAACTTACCAGAATAAAATTAGTTAATGGTTTTACTCAAACACCAAGAAAACACATGAACTGGCAAAGCCTCTATAATCCTGAGGCTGCAGCTGAATTGTAGGTAATAGACTGTATGTGTAAGACCACTGCAGATTTGTGCCTGGGAATTTAATAGCCATTTTTGTTAGAGATGCACATTTCGGATGTTTGAAAATGTGGCTAAAAAAACAGGTTTTTTTTTAACCTGTAGCTCTTCTAAGCACACTGTTACCCTCCTGCAAAATTTCTGAGTTAGCAATACATAAGTCTTCACAGAGATCTTAAAAATATAGTCACAGGTTTGCTGCAGGAGTTTAGGTGAAATTTCACAGTCTACATTATATAGCAAATTAGATTAGATGATCCTAATGTTCCCTTAAGGATCTAAAATCCACCAATACAGGTTTTTAAAAAGAAAGGAAGCCTCTGAGCATCATTACCACTTCAAACATACAAAAGGAATTAATAAAGTATGATTTGCTTCTTTAAAACATGCACTAGAGTTGTCTTCAGCAAGTAGCAACCACTAACCCTGCAGAAATATGTCACTTAGGCTTCACAACAAAGGAATCAGGCACTGAACAGAAAGCTCAGCCCAACAATCAACAGAGAAATACTTCAGAATGTGTCTTTTGTAGGAGACAGCAACTGCAACATGTACAGTCAACACTTTGGGGAAATGACCCACCCTCTGTAATACACAGCATCTACCCAGCACTCACACAGGTGACAATAAAGAGGCAACAAACTTCCAACCCTCTAAGGTGTGTGAAAAGCACCAGAAGAAAAATGTCATGGGAGAGTAAATCATATATCTCCTAGGGAAATAATTTTGTCAGTAGACAGAAAAAGTAAAAACATTTTCTCCAAGAACAAGCCTAAGAAAAAAGAAGATGCTTCTAAGAAGCCTGTTGGCTATGATCCTGCTTGTGGGTTCAAATTTCTTCCAAAAACATTGGTGCCTCTTACACCCACTAGCTCCCTGCTATGGAAAAACACTTCTTCAGAGTCTAGAAAATGCTGTTTGATCTCAGTAAATTACATCTCACTGCTTGTCGGTTTCTGATTGATGGTGTAACTTAGGGAACAATATCTGTGTGTGGAATAGTGTCTGGAGAAGCAGTCAGGGATTATTGAAAATACAGTATTTATGCAGTTTAAAAATCAGTGGAACATTACGTATGATTTTTTTTCTAGAGTGATGAAAAATTACTGAAGTGCATTTGGGAACAAAGGGTATAAGGTCTTTTGTCTATTTTTAAAAACACTTGGCTGGTAAGACTTCTTAGTGAGTTAGTAGTGATGGATGCAAGAAAAAGTGTCAACCGCAGTTGAGCATAAAACCAACTGCTTCTCCAACCAATGGGCAGAAAGGAAGACGTCACTGTTCAGTGGTGGTTAAAAAAGAGGGAATAAAATAAAGTTGAAGAAAAGAGAAGGAAAATGAACCAAGGATCACTGATTTCTCTAAGCCATTTAAAACTACTGGAGAAGGAGGAAAAGTCTAAGGTTTCATCACACCAGGTATTGTTCCTTCGTCTATCTAACACGCCACAGTTAGTTGGAAGACTTTCAGAAACAGCCACTGTGAAAGAACAGCCACCTCCTCAACAGAAATTATTCTGGAGTTAGTGAATACAAGCGCTCAGTGCTGACTTACACAAGCCACAGGTACGACTTTATACACATTTCACCTTCCAAAACTTGAATCCTTAAGGTCCTGTCATGACAAAACCACATGACACAAACGGAACAGACACCAGGACTTCAGCCACAGAAAGACCATGACTGAGAACAAATGTGGAACCTACACAACACACATCCTTCCACCAGACAGAAGGAGGAGAAGACTAATTACAATGTTGAAGAGAAGCAAATGAGGATGGATGCTGTTATCAGTGCTGTGACTCTGTGAAATAAAAATCAAATAAAAACAATCTACTGAAACTTGGCAGGTGTAAAGTAAACGAAAAAAAGTATTCCCATGGGCCATTCAAAATTAAACTGCCAAGTTCACTGATTGGTACAGAGAAACAAAATGTGTGAAAAGCTTACTGTCCTGGCTCAGGATACCCTTGCATGCTGAGGAGTGTGAAGATTTTGCTCTCTCTTTCTCTTACTTCTCCAGCAACAGTTACTGACTTGATTCAGTGATGGAGAGGCAGCTCAGTGGAGTTGGATTACTCCAGCAGAGCCAGGTTAACACCTGTGTCAGCACTGTCTGCTGCAGGAGTAAGGGAACAAGGAAGCGTGAGAAACACTGTCAAAACCACAGGGTAAATTCACCAGTGCTGGAAATTACTGCAGATTACAGTAATCCTTAGGAGAGCCTGAAACACAATATGGAAAGGAAGATTTATCTGCAGCAGTTTCAAATTAAGTAACATGGTATGATGAGTTTGGAAAAAAACAACCCAGAAGCAAGTCTGCAAAGGGCTTCATTATATGGTTGGGATACAGGAGTAGTTCCCACATGTGGTTCAGAAAGGATGGCAAAGGCTCAGTGGGAGGCCTGTAGAAAAAAATCACAGCATTTCTGAGAAGAAAAAATTGAGGTTTTTGTTCTGAGGTGGGAGCAAAGATCGTTATGTACTCCTGTGAGGGAGCCAGGTGGTAAGCACCAAAGACAGAACCTCAAGTGCTGTACAGCTGAAGAGACACACATAAGAGTAGAAGGTACAACTGGTTGAACTCCTGAACCATGAGGCCTCTGAGGTGCAATGACTGTACACCATCAGCCTTACTTCGCCACCACACTACAAGCCTTCCAGAAATCAGCCCCTGTCTGTAAAACAGCTATTTCATGATGCTTAGCTTCCTTCCCAGCAGCAACCCACAACTCCTGGGTGCAGGCCAAAGGCAAGGTGGTGCCACGCACCCCGGCGGGTGCACTTACCTCTCGCTTTTGACTCCGAGGAGGAGGGGATGTCCTCAGAGGTCAGGATTTGGGGAAGGCACATGGGAGCTCCTACGCCCTGTCCCAGGTAGGAAGCAGGTGGGTAGTAGGAGCACATGCGGTACTGGGGGCTGACGGCGTGGTGTCTCTCCATGCCTTTCACCTGTCAGGAGAGAGAAATGCAACAGCAGCCTGTGAAAGCCAAGCCCCAGTGCCATGGGGGCACCCCGCTATCCCTCCCCCCCACCCCTCCACTGCTTTGGAGGAGGTCACAGCGGATGCACAGGAAGTAAAATTCTGATATGCTGGCCTTGGGTTTTTGATTTGGTGGCTTCACAGTCTGCCCACACTGACCAGCTACAGGTGGTGTGGTATGAGATGTGACCCATCATCAGAAGACCTATGACTGTTTTATCTTACTACAGATGGAGATGCACCTGCACACAAGCAAGCACCCTTCACTGCAAGCAGCCTCCTGCCAAGTCCCCAGCTTATGGCACAAACAAGTGTATACACCTGGCCACTCCCCAAGGACTAACCCACCTCAGACTGGTGGTCACTGCTCTGCGTGGCTAAGGAGGACAGTCCTACTGACAAACTCTCACAGGATATGCTCCAAGGCACTGAGCAGTGACACACACAAAAACAAACACACTGTTTTTCTTACAACACTGAAAAAAGCAAGTTGTGTTTAGACTACACAGGAGGCCAGTTGTGACACCAGCCAGCAGGTCTGCCATGTCAGCACAGCACTCCTTCCTTTTCCCTTCCACAGATTGCAGCAAAGTGGCAACACTCAGAAATCAAAGTTTATCCTACTCCAACGCCCTGATATCATCCAAACTGATTTCCCCAGAGAAGTGGTAATGCTTGCCTAAATTTATGTTTTATGAAAGAACCACCCACTACTATTATTTGTTACAAAGCCCTTCAACACAACGTGGCCTCTGTGCTCCAAAAATGCAGCCAAAATACCTCACATGATTAACATTTTCAATGGGAAAGGTAACACTAGCTGGTTTCCATAAGTATGCTGGGAAGTGAATGACTGAAGGATGAAAATCTTCTGGGCAGAGACAAAACATCCGAGTTTTGTACTGGTTATGGTAGTAGCAGTGCCAACAATAATGCACATCCAGCTATGCTATTACACAATGTCTGTGTAAGCAGACATGGTTGACAGCCTTTTCAGCTACATCCCACCTCAGGTCTGCCTGCTCCACTGCGGGTCCCTTGGGTCCCAGCCAGCTGTGCCTGGAGCGCTGACCTTCAGCCCTCCCCAGGCTGCAAAGCTCAGAGCCAGGGAGCAGGGGAAGCTGGGTGTGAACCTGCTGTTCCAGATGGCAGCCTCATGCCAGCAGACCTACAGGGTCTGGTCCTGGCAGTAGGAACCACCAGCCCCTCCCAGAACCACCCCAGAATGCAGTCACCCCTTGTTTTCCAAGGGTGCCTGATAGAATTCCATACTCATTTTCGTATGCCTATCTGCAAATAATGTGGCCCGAGCCACATAAAATCCTGTTGGTGTTCTCTGAGGCATGTTTGCAGTGAGATTAGGTGCAAAAATAGAGAATGGTGGCTGTTCACAGGAAGCAAAGTGCACCTCTGCCTGATTTCTGACAGCAGCATAGTTGCATATACTTGCAAATGTACTGACGGACTTGCTTTTAGCCTGTGAAAGTTAAGGGTTTTTCTACTATAAATTAATACTTAAAATTTTTGTTTTTCTTCCTTCACGTGCAGAAACAGTTCAACACTCAGCACTGAAGCTTCATCAAGAATAAACAGTAAATTGCTCTTCAAAAATTTAATGAGTCATCCTGAAGAAATGTGAACTCGAAAGAACCACTGACATTGCTTCTCATCTTCTGACAAAGGGCACTATCCTTTTTGGAAACAAGACTCCCTCAACAAAACCTTGCCTCTGTGCAATACAAACTGCCCAAAAGCACAGTCCAAAGGGCATTTTGAATCTGCACATCTGCAAAGCTCAACAGCTCTGGAAGTACTGGGGAAAAAAAAAAAAAGTTAGCAAACTCCTCTCTGTCTGCTGTATTGCACACAGTCTTCCCTCCCTTGGTGGAGCAGGGCAGCATCCACAGACCTCACATCTCCACTTCTCCCTTGTGCAAGGCCATGTGTCCACGTGTACAACTGAGAAAAGGTTGCCTGCAGGAGACAGCATCATTTCAGCTGTAACAAAATGGAGGGATCACTCCCTGGCACGGACACGATCATGCGCACGTTTCCTCTCCCTGTAGAGCGGATGCAGGGATCTGCCTCCTTTCAACACTTCTTTCAGGGGTTTTCTCCATTCCTTAAAAAAAACAACTCACCTAAAATCCCTAGATGCAATGAATTATTACTACTATTATTATTAGTGTGTGGTAGCTGGCTAGCAAGAGACATGTTTTATAATCTTATTACCCACACCAAGTCTATGAACCACAGTTCGACCGACAGCCAGAGGCTTGGCTCTGCAAAGAACAGGCTGTGTATTAACCACTGAAGAAAATCTGAAAGCTTTTTGTTTTGTTTTATTAATCTGTTTAGAATCCACACCACAGTAAATCTGAACCATAAGGTTTCCTTTTTATAGTGCTTAGCAATCCTATTTTACAGTAACAATAAAAAAAAACAACCAGTTGTAAAAATTCTTGACCTTAGCACTGCATTAAAAAGGGGGCTTGGGAGACCACTACCTCATGAGAAGGGACATATTAACTCCTGCAGTTCTGTGGAATCCTTGCAGGTTTTTGGGTGCCAAAAAAGGGAGATCAAGACAGCCTTGGGGAGGCCCTGGAATATTCAGATTATTTTCAACCTGGGGCAGCTCAGCTTTCCAAATGCTACAGTCAGGTACCAGGTTTGGGATCCTGTCCTAGATCCTCTCCGGGGAGAATTTTGGGGTGATGCAGGGATCACAGGATAAGAATGCCTGGCATTCTGGTGTCTCCTGCCTCCCTTGCCCCTTCCACCCCTCCAACAAAGCTGAGACAGGCATGAACTGGGACAGTCTCACAAACCATTCTGGTTTGTAACCCTGCAGGCTACATGCCAAAAGAACAAGGCTTATTTTAAGTGAGCAAGAGCCGTGGAAGAGAAAGGCATGCATTAGTCTTTGCAGAGGGCAATCTGAGCCCCTAAGCTGCCTGCCTTCCAGCCACCCACTGCTTGTGCCCTACTCCAGCTGCAGGATTCACCAAGTACCTCACAGACTTTAGTGGGAAACACAGATCACGGAAGCAGCAGTTGGCCTATGCAACCTTCACAGGTTCCCTTAAATTGTACAACACAGCACACACTCACCAATGCTCTAAAAGATGTACTGCAAGCAATGGTGGGATGCTTACAGCTCATGAACAAATAAATAGAGCCTGATTGGAAGGCCATGAGTGCACTGGAAATTCTTTCCCTGTGCCTTGAAAAGCCACTGTGAGGAACTGAGAGGCAGCCACAGTTTGCCCCTGCACAGATAAGCTGGAAACAGGACTTGTTCATCACTGAGCAAAATGGTCAGTGCAGCACTCCAGCTATGTCCAGCAGTGACAAAATACATAGCAAAATCCAGGGAAAACATGAGGAGAATGCTCTTGCATCAGACCATTCCTGTAAAAAAACTTTCTCAACAGCAGGTGGAAGAGTACATAGAGCCCAGTTCCTCCTCCCAAGCTTCTAGCAGCATCTGCATAACCTCTACATATCTTCTTCATGGAGAAAGATCTGAGGAGAGAAGGTGGCCAAACCAGAATCAGGAAGGTCTTAAAGCAGGCACCAAGTGGTGACTCACCTCTCTAGCCTCAGAGATTAGAAAATGATCCTGCCCTTCCCACGTATCTATTTAGCTGAAACATCACCTGTGTAATTCTTTTATTTGCAGAAGCTGCCACACACAATCTCCTTGTGAGCACACCGGTGTTATTTTAGCAGTATCTTCACACTTTTCAGTTGATCCTGGCTATGGGGCTTGTTTCCAAAAAAGACAAAACAGGAGGAGGTCATGATGCTACTCCTGGGTGACAAGGGCTGAAAAAATTTCAAAGCAACACAGAAGATAAAAGTGTAATCCTTCAGCTCTGCTACTGGTGTGCCACATGATCTTGGCCAAATCACTTTACCCAGGATTTCCATCCTTTTATTTTGCCTATGAATCAGCAACAAACTCACCAAACTCAGTAATTATGGCAACATCAGAGAAACTTAGAAGTTTAACATAGCCTTCTCCTTCTGTCTTGATCTTAAAGTCAATTTTAGTGGGCATAAAATTGCATTTGTGTCACTGCTTGCAAATAACAGCATTCACAGGTTGGTTTTTGGCATGGGCAAAAGGCATCCACTGGGCAATGAAATGGAAATTCAGGCAACAGCAATCTCCCCTCTGTCACCTGTGAGCTGTGTGACTGTGGCAAGTTATTTAACACTTCCCTGCCTCAGTTTCTGCAGTTATAAACCAGGTTTCCTGCAACTCTCCCACCCTGCAATGCTATTGCCCATGTGCTGACCCCTCACAACTACTGTTGCACTTATGCTGCCCAAGGTGTTTCATTCCTAAAACCAGCTAAGCATGTTTTCCAGCACAAGGAAAAAATGAGTCTATGATACCCTGCCTTGACTTACTTTGATTCTAGCACAGAAAATACAAGACACATCTATATCTGTCCCCCCTTGATAGACAAACTTAATTAACCTTTGCTATTCTCTTCCAACCTATTCTTTTAGACAAAGGCAGTGACCCATAAACAATATGTTACCATCAGAATCTCAACTGCAGTGACACCTAGAGATATAGCCCTATCAGCAGTATTGGAAAATAAACCACTTAGATTAGCTCCTCCAAGAAATATGGATTGCATTCATGTCACACATGAGCTGTCAGAAACATTAGGATACTTTTAGCATAAATCTGTAGTGTGAAGGGTATGTTATGAATACAGTATATAATTCACTGCTTACACATAAAATTGGGACTGTCTTGGGTGACTTGCACAATGTGTATACATTTACACACACATGCACACATTTTACACTGACTTCTGGAGAGTAAGACTGCAATTTCTGTAAGAGAGACAGGCTTTTTGGAGGAAAAACTGGGCCAGGAAGCAGAAGCAGGTGGCAGAAGTTGAAAAGAGACATCTTTCTTTACTAGCAAGTGGCTATTCTTCAAAATCCTACCTGTCCTATCACAGCCACATTCTTCTGGATTTAGTAAAAGAGATTTTTTTCAAGTTCAGTACTTCTAAGAAATCCTTAAAGAAGTTTCCTCCATCAGCAATACTAAATATTTCATTTCCAGATGGTAAATGTAAATCCCACATTAGAAAATAAGTCAAAACTTCCCAGTTTCTCACAAGTATTTATTTTTGCTCTAAAGTGGTATAAGGAAAGAACAAAAAAGCTGAGGTTCTGAAAGTGAGAATAGAGAAGAGAAGAGAAGAGAAGAGAAGAGAAGAGAAGAGAAGAGAAGAGAAGAGAAGAGAAGAGAAATTAATTCTGAAATGTGTCCACACCAGCTGTAACCTTTCCCAGGAGCAGGATCCCTGGAGTTACCAGAATAACAAAGAAAAAGCAGACAGTAGTCCCCAGGTGTGAGGGCACATTCTGCATCTTGACAGTTTTTAATGGTTTAGCTGTGTGAACCGGAAGTTTTAACATTTTTTGGGGATGATGTTGACTCACAAGAAGTCCAGATTAGACTTGTGCTGTGGATCACATGCCAGCAGTCTGTAAGCTTAGAAAATCAAGTCTGGTTAGATTCAGATGTGTCCATCAAGATTTTACTTTTGCTGTGACAGAAAAGGCTGCAATCACCCCATATTCTCCTACTGCAGTAAGACCAGTATCAGAAGCACCAGCTTCCAAGTACACCAACCCACTTATGCTGGCAAACTGATTTTTCTGTTAATTAGACAGAATGCACACAAATTCCCATTGTACTGACCAATTACAAGAGCGTCAAGGGAGACTCCAGATGCTCACACAGGACTGGAGTGAAAGGAGAGGTACAGTAACCAACAAATCTGCTACATTTCCTACCAACCTCAGCTTGTCTCTTCCTCAGGTGCAACACCAGACATATCTGATTATCTGCCTCAGAGCTGGCAGAAGCAGCAAAATATAAATGACCAAAGGAGTCTCAAGCACAACAATAATCTTCATTACGCTTATCAAATCATGATGGATACAGCTTCTGGTGTGACTGTATATAAATGAGGAAAACCTACAGAGAAATACATAAAATATTTGCACCTTCATGAATCCACTCGAGCACGCCAGCCTCTGCAAAGAACAAAGACTAATGAAATCTGACATTAATCTACATTAAAGATTCAGTGATTCAGTTTATTTGCCAATGCTCAATGATGCATTAATCCTCATCTCATCCCACACACACTCACATGTTTCCTCCCTGGCTATTCTCTCTCTTGCTCCCTAAATTCTGAAACAGCAGACAGCTGGGCTGCTCAAGGCCTTGTCTGAGTCCAGAAGTTACCTTACCTTAAATATGCAATTCTCCCTGTGTGGTTAAAGTTAATCCAGGATCTGTGAGCCTCCACCAGGTAAGCCTGGAAAAGCCAGGTGTCTTGTCTACCCAGCTTAAACTAGAATGCCTTCCAGTGAGCACACTGGTGACTTATACCATCAAAGAAACCCTCCTGTGAGCTCACCCCTTAGCAAGCTGCCCTAATTTGGTTACAGCAGGCACCATCCAGCTGTGATTCTGGCAAAGAAACAAAGACCAAAAATTTTGATCAAAACAGTTACAGAAATACAAATCAGATAAGAAGATGCACTTCTACTGGAGTCTGGTTTAAGAAAGCCTGTACATGTAAAAAATAAATTCAGTCAGTACAAGTAGCCCAGCAGAAGTCCCTGTGTAGGTAACAGCAACGTGTTTCCTCTGAGGAGGATAAGCATGCACAGGTTTGCCAGCAAAACCTCCTGAAGGTGTAAGCAAGGTCTGATTCCTCTTTGAGGATCATGCTTTGAATAAAACTCTCCTTAAATTCCTTACTGTGCTTGACAGAAAAGCTCTTTAGTTATTCATCCCCCATTTAACACTGTTTCTGTGATCTTTCCTTGCTGGTAACCCACATGAGCAGAATCAATGTTTAACCATGTGCAGCAACTGAGACCTTGTTCCCCTTACAACAAACCATCTCCAGTGCCACACAGGGTTTTACAACCTCAGCATCAGTGCACCCACTGCCATCAAACATTTTCTAGCCTCTCACTAAAACTTTTTATGATTATTTGTGCAATGTTACGCTCTTGTAAGAGTATGCAAACCCTACAACTCAGAACTATTCCAGCAATAACAAACCTACTTGCAGATCCATCTGAGAAATGGCTTGTAAGTTACATAACATTGACCTTGAACTACACCCTGCCTTACTGCAGAGAAGTGGATCCAGGTTTTAGGACATTTAGAAGCTGGAAAGAAATCAACTCTGCAAGCAAAAAGCAACACCTTTATTCTCTCTGCTCAGACACCTAATCAAAAGAGCACTGAGGGATAACAGCCCTACTCTGAAATTAACATCTTAGATGTGGTAGATAATTAAATTCACATATAGGTGAATGGAATCATGTGATATATCCCAAAAGAGACATCCACAGCTTTGACCCTGCTGGTGGAAGGAAAACTGTCCTTTTTGACAACAGCCATGCTGTTTTACCCTTACTTACCTCTTCAGGATCTCACTAATTTGAATGGCACTTAAGTAGAAGTTAGTTTCTGCAGGGCCTGAAGAGAAGAATTATGGAAACCATGCAGTTGTTCTTATTTCTTTAAGGGATGTCAAAGGTTCCACAAGCAACAGGCGATCTCACAAGTGAGACACAGACTCTCTAAGCCAAGACTTTTTAGATAAACTACAGTACAAGATAAAAGAACCATGAGGAGACCACATCTTCATTCCAAGGCTTAACATGTTCTCACATATGCACGTATGCTTTTCCTCAAACACCATGTGCTAGGTAAAGCATGGGACTAGCAGCCTGCAAGAACATTTATTTTCACAAGGCAAATGCTGCCACCCTTCATTTGTGTTGTGATGGTGTCTCCATGCATCAGCTAGCTAAGTGCTGCAGATTCTTGAGAAGTAACCTTTATCTGAAATATTCTGCTATACCAGGCTAACCCAATCAACCAAAATGAAAGAGCTGAAAAATTTCACTTGGCACCTCACCCCATTACCATGCACAAAGTTCTGTAACTTGCCTTGACTAATTTTCCCCTTGGCCTGGTGATTGAATTCATCAGCTGGAGATGAGACCATCAACTGGAAAGGTGTACCTTCATGTATCAAGACACTGAGAGAAGAAAGCTCTCACAGCATGGGGTTGCACCGCAGAAGGAAGACAGAGAGCTCTTTATCCCATACAGCTATACTCACAGCAGAAAAAGGGTCATGGAATAGTGATAAATGCCACAGTAATTGTAATCATCCTAGTGTTAGTTTCAGCTCCTCGGTATCAAAAAATTAAAAAATTTTGGAGCCGGTCCCTGTGCCAGAGAGATTTTGCCAGAGAAACTCTGTGTCAGCGAGTTCACTATCTGTTCACTTACGCAAGGAGGTTTTGGTGGACAATTCATGGTTGAGTGGTTTCACAACACAGCCTTTGCAGAAGCAGCCTGACCTGTCTTGATGCTCTACAGAAGAGGTCTGCCCTCTCCTGTCCTTACACATGGGACACAGGCATTCACAGACTCGGAAGGGTACAGCCTTACCAGTTCAGTCTCAGATAAAAAAAGCATCTCTGCAGCCCAAAACCAAACAGTCCCAGAGTCACTGAAATGTTTCCACTTTGCCAAGAATCCCCCACATTGCTAGATTTCTTCTTTTCCAGTTTCTGACTGGTACTGAGTTGGAGGCTACAATTATCAAGTCCTAGAGCTAGAGGGCTGGATTTGCTTTATATCCTAACAAAGTACAAAGAGCTTACACCTCTCAGGTACTGAATTACATAAGTCAAAATCACAAGCTCTGGAGCTGGCTGCCATTGCCAGAACACACAACTAGCAATACACATCACATTCAACTGACTGCAACCAAATCACTGCACAACAGCATGGTCTCCTGGGTCACCTCAGTGCCTCAGACATGAAACACAGTAAAAAACACATGTTTCTGAAGAGCAAAGCCTTCCAGAAATTACACCTGAGGCTCTCAGGATGTTATGAGAGGGCAATTGAGTTGGACTCTTTTTCTGGAAAACAATTAATAATCTACTGTCACATAATACAGAAGATAAAATCAAGTTAGTGCCCTTTGTCCTTGTGGCAATTTATCCATACCGTTATCACTGTCCGACTCTGTAATTGCTTTTGTTATGCTGCATTGCAACCACCCATTTTGCCTAACTTTCTTAAAATGGGTTCTAATGCCACCCTGGAATATGACTCTGGTTTTGCACTGCCATGAAACCAGCAAAGAGGAGATCATACCTGCCACTGTTTTCCTGACTGGCTTGGCATGTATGTCGCTGGGAGACTTCGAAGGCTGTTCTTCATGGCCGACCCTACAATTGTACTCCCTGTCTCGCTTGAGGAAGGCTCGCTGGCCACTGCCATCTGGTACTGGGAGTAATTGTACAGGTTGTTGTAACAAGGATACAGGGACGGCTGGTAAAAACTGCTGTAGTAGGCGGAGTCCACAACCAACTCAGACGTGCTCTCCAAGGGCCCTCTGCTGGGGATGGAAGGGATGTCCTGAATGAGCATCCGTCCCTCTGGAAAAGAAAAAAAAAAGACATTATCTTTCACCTTCTAATGAGCTGCTACTCCTCCCAAAGGCTGGACAGAGAGTGGTAAATAAGGAGAGGTAGGAGCTGAAAGCTAAACACGGCTGAGTGTTTGGTGGAAACTCAAGTGGGCCAACAACTACTCAAGAGTTCAAGACGGCCACCTACACACATGACAGACTGCAAAACAGCAGACAAAACCAAGTGCAGGTTAAGACAATGCTCTGAACCCTCAATTAGTATCAATTAATGAGGATAATGATTTACAGCACCGAACTTTGCAGTCGCCTACTACTTTTTAACCTGTAACAGTGTGCCAAGTCTCTTGTAACTCTCTAGAAGTAGAAAGGATCTAGCTACAGAATGACTCCTTCCAGCCACTGTCCTGAAGATGAGAGGACACTTTCTGAACCTGCCTCTAGGAAAGGCAAACAGCCGAGAAGCTGCAGTGGGGAAAGCACCACAGGAACAGCCAAGGTCTCCCAGAAACCCACACGCTACCTGTGAGCAGTAAGGTCCTCAATCCTTGCTTAGTCTTCATACCCAAATTTATCTCCAGTACCTACAAAATCACAGAGCAGAACGAGATCCCCCACCACTAGCAAAAGAGGAGGAGGAGGAGAAGTCATTGCTCGTGACTTGCTGCATGCACTGTGGAGTGCCTCCAGACCGGGGCTTAGCTGGCTGCACTCCCCACAGTCAAGGTCTGCCTCCCTGTCACTCCCTAAGATGTGGATGCTTCTCAGACAATGAGAAGCCACGATTTCCCCACTCCACTGTCAACCAGTGCCTTGCAATATTTGCAAGCACGAAAAATAGAAGGTGCTTGTTGATATTATTGCACACCCAAGCTCTCTCTCCTACCTGACATCATTGCTGAGCCAGACACAACAAAAAACTGCCACCATTTTATATATAAAGGGAAAAGAAATCAAACATCCAAATCCCTCCGTATCTGCAGCTCTGGCTCTAGTCTGCATGTCTGTGACCCTGCCTTGTACCAGTTCTCTGTAAGGAGGTCCTCTTCTCCCCATGATGTTGTCCAACTGTTTTGTGGAGAAGAAAACAATGTGGCTTAAAGCATATGGACAAGCTCCCAAGAGCTATTGGTAAGGACATGAAGCAGCATGGGCAGCAGGCACATAGGAAATAACAGCCCTAGAAGACATTTCAGGCAGGCCTAGTTTGTTCTGGATCTTTCTCTTGGTGTACCTGTATCTTGGTTACTTACCTGTGGAAGGAATGTGGTGGCATACCACCCTCTCAGAGTCATGATAACAACGCCCACAGTACTGTGTATTAGCTGCATACTAGATCCAATCATCACTTTTACCAATTAGTGCCATTTACAATGCAATTCTGTTTCACTTCTTCAGCTATAATGAAAGCTTTCTGCAATCATGGATCATCTCCTTCCAGGTCACATTACACAGTGCCTCCATTCAGTTCTTGCTGACATTCTGTTGACACCAATGAACTATTTATTAGCAAAGATTGTTTTATGCCTCCTGCACCTGATTCTTCTGCAGAACCAAGTCAGCTAGCCTTGTTTATCTGGAGTATTTCTCAAATTTGCACACAAAACAGAAGTGCCTGCAATGCCACAGAAGACTCTTCAGAGTTTCTACACTTTCATTTTATAATTTAATTGTTACTATTCTGCTTCTGGGCAAGACTCTTAGATCCTTTTGTCTGCATCTGATAAAATCAGAACTTAGATCACAGGCACAGCACAAGCTTGACTGCCCTCCCTAAATTTACCTCTCAAATAAAAGCTGCATTCCAATTGCTCTGCTTTAAATGTTGCAAAATAGAAGCCAAAAGCAAAATCCTCCAACACATTCCTTGCTAGGATACAGATTTCACATGACAGAGACATGCAAGGCAGTCTCCTGCTGAACTCCTCACAAGGCTGTATTATGCTGCACAAATGTGTGATTTCTTCTAAAATCTCTGGATTGTCTTTCAATTTACAGTGCATTAGAATGGCTACCACTCCCAATCAAAAATACCAGTGCCAGGAAGATGAGATCTTTTTACACCTACATGACCTGGAAGAGGGGATCAAGATTATCCTCAAGATAACACTAAGTCAGGTAGGAGTGCTGGTCTGCTGGAGGGCAGGAGGGCTCTGCAGAGGGATCTGGACAGGCTGGACCATGGGTTGAGGCCAATGGTGTGAGGTTCAACCAGGCCCAGTGCTGGCTCCTGCCCTTGGCTCACAACAACCCCAGGCAGGGCCACAGGCTGGGGCAGAGTGGCTGGAAAGCTGCCCACAGGAACAGGACCTGGGGGTGCTGGTGACAGTGACTGGACACGAGCCAGCAGTGCCCAGGTGGCCAAGGAGGCCAATGGCATCCTGGCCTGTAGCAGCAACAGTGTGGCCAGCAGGAGCAGGGCAGGGATTGTCCCCCTGTGCTGGGCACTGGTGAGGCTGCACCACAAATCCTGTGTTCAGTTCTGGGCCCCTCAGTACAAGAAAGCATTGAGGTGCTGGAGGGAGACCAGAGAAGGGCAGCAGAGCTAGTGAAGGGTCTGGAACACAAGTCCTGTGAGGAGTGGCTGAGGGAGCTGGGGTTGTTTAGTCTGGAGAAAAGGAGGTTCAGGGGGACCTGATCACTCTCTACAACTGCCTGAAGGTAGGGTTGTAGCCAGGTGGGGTTTGGACTCTTCTCCCAGGTACCAAGTGGCAGAATGACAGGAGGCAGCCTCAAGCTGTGCCAGTGAAGGTTCAGGCTGGACATCAGCAAGAACTCTATGGAAAGGGTAAGCATTGGAATGGGCTGCCCAGGGAGGTGGTAGAATCACCAGAGGGTTTCAAGGAATGACTGGCTGTGGCACTTAGTGCTACGGTCAAGTTGACAAGATAGTGAGGGGTCAAAGACTGGACTCAATGATCTTAACAAGTCTTTTCCAACCTAAATGATTCTGTGATTCTGATTCTCTAACACACAGGAGAGATCAGCCACCCAGGGTGCCAGCAGCTAATAGGAAGAGGGGGAGAAAGTAACAGGTTTTGTTGCAACTTTTGGAAAGGTCTTAGCACTACACTTCCGAACATGGGACAAGATGGGCTAGCTTGGAACAGAAATCTACCCATAGCTATCCACCAAATCACACAAGCATTCCTGATACTTCTGTGACATTCTAGTGGCTGTTAGTGCTACAGCTCCCTCCCGAAAAGCAGCAGTGCCAGTATTCTGCTGCATTAAGAAGGAGAAAGAAATAGAACATTTTTTGATCCTTCTTTTCTCTGTCTCCTATCTGTGGTTTGGGCTATCATCATCTGGCACCAGCGGTGCAAAAGGTTTGACTTGTCATGCATCTTCCTCTCTGTAGCTGTACAACACCCACCAGTGGCTCAGAGTTCAGGACTGCTACAAACCCACCAGAACCATCCTCTGCTTTCTTTTGGCCATCGCTCCATGCTCCAACAGCCTTTACAATACTATCAGCTGCTATCTCAAAAGCTGGTCTGCAGAGCTGGCTCATTCAGCCACCCATGCACACATATGCATAAATCCCCAGGCATAAGCAACCTGGGGCATTTTTCTCTTATTAACCCAGAGTTATGAAATCCATGGTGCTTGTAACATCTCTGGCACACAACCATTCTGAGCTGCAAGGCCACACCACAGAGATGTGCCCCAGCAGACTAACATCAAAAACAGGAGCAAAGAGAAAAGAAATCCCAAATGAAGGGAAAGATACATCCAGCTCCTTGAAGGACTAGGAGGCCTGTGACAGCACAGGATATACAGTAAGAAGAGTGAGTTTTCCCTAAATCCCACGAGATACCACACTTCTAAATGTGGAAGGACAGATCTACAGGAATCAACATCTGTAATTATTTAGCTGGGGGTCTCTGGTTAGCCCTTGGCCCATACTTGTAAGGGCAGACTCCTACCTAGTGGCTGAACCTTCCTACAGCCATGCCTCCAGCAGCTCAACCAGCTAAGTGTTCTTCTCAAGGGAGGTGTCAGCCTGTGACTGTTTTCTGCCAGCAAGAAGAGAACCTTAACCAAGGTTAAGCAAGCAGCTCTCAGCTGATATCTTTTTCTTTCCAAATGTAATTCAACACAGCTGAATGGCTCTCCTGGCAAGAAGAGGATCCTCCCGTCTTAGAGCTTCCAGCATTACAACACCTGCATATCAGGGTGCAATTTTTGAGAAGAATTAAGCTCTCAAGAAGGCAACCCCTGCCACACTGTCATGCTCCCACTTTGCCCCTCCACCTGCACTTTAAAATACGAGATCTGCTGCAGGAGCTGGGCTTATGCCTTGACTGTCTTCACTCTCTAGACAGAAAAAGCAGAAAGGGCTCCTGGGCCTTTCCCTTACTATTACACACAAATTTTAATATTTTTGTTATAAACGACTCAAAACCCCGACGGGGATGAGTAAATAAAACTTAATTAAAAGCCATTAAAATTACAAAGCAAAGGGGGGAAACAGCACTGGGAGCTTGATGGGATTCCTTCTGCCCACCAGAGGCTCAGGCTCACAAAATGGCATCTCTGCCTTTTTATACTCTGAGACTGTATCAGCCTCATTAATATTCATGAGTAGTCCTTATATGTCCTTCTGCCCCTCCAGTCTGTACCTCTGCCCATCTATGGATACTCAGCTCCTCCCAAGGCCTGTCAGTCAGTCCTTCTCATCTCTTGATTGCTGGTGCAATGTTACCCTGCCAGGCCTCCCAGCAACAAGTGCCCCCTACTCTCTGCTGCCTCTCACAAGGGGCAAGTACACTCCTTCCCTCACACCTTTTACAGCCCAGCCAGAGCTGCCAGGCAAGAACCACAAAAGGAGAGGGAATATTGAAGGGAGAACAGAAAAGAGTTAAAAATTATATTGGAATAACAAAAAGTACATGTCAAGAAAACTGTAAAAACCAACAAAACTTCTCCCCACCACACTCAACAACTCTTTCCCATTTGCATGAGACAATCACCACACCTTATTCATAACAATCCCCCCTTTTTCTCTTGATACTTCACTTACTTGGCTCATGCAAATGATTCTCATGTCCAATCTCATTACAACACTTGAAACTGACCAACCTAACATTAACTACATTTACTTGAAATTGTCTAACTTAACATCAACCATTTTACAACATTCGATAATACAATACTAACTCATATAATGTCTAGTAAAACCAACCTCTCTTAACTTGTTCTCTTTATATCTGATTATATCAACTTGAACTATACTTGGATGAATCTTAATAGTATCTCTTGACATGGTTAAAGGCAGCAAAAACCCTGGGCCTCCTTGAACAAAATGACTGATGGCCCTCATGGGTAAACCTCGGTAATAAAAGGCAAGTGACAGACAAAAATGGGAGTAACAGAGGTCCAGTATGGCTTTTACTTCCACCTACCATGCCTTATGGGGTTGCTACCCATAGCAGGTGTGTATGATCTTGGTGGAAAGTACAGAGGCCAATCCACCCTTGCCCTCTATATCCTTTTGTCACTTCTCACGATTTTTGCTACTTTCCAGTTTTAGTTGCTTTTAGTACTTTTTCCATTTCGGTCTTTTCCTGGGCCTCCAAGCCCTCCCATCCAACAGACACTAGTAGAGTGATAACCACAATAATACATGTTGCATACTGAAGTCAATACCCTCCTCCTTTTGACCAATACAATCCTGCTCTTTCTGCTGGGAGCTGAAGTGTCTTTCCCTGGTGTGAAATCAAGGTTTCTCAGAATCCATACAAACTTGGCTCTCCATCCCCATTGTTGGTGATCCTTGAAACACTCTCCAGACTATTGGGATCATCTCAGTTCATTAGCTCTTAATCCCTCGGGTAAGAGTCAGTTTTGTATCACTTGGTTCAGATGTTATAGTCCACCCCTCAGGTTTTTCCACAGCTCCCTTGACTCAGCTAGATGGGTCCAGCCTTGTTCAGCAGTTCTGATGGCCATCTCAGTTGTTATGAGTACTTGAAAGGGACCTTCCCATTGTGGTATCAACGGTTGCTCATTCCAGGATTTAATTAACACCCAAACCCCAGGTTTTATGTGATGTATCTTGACGTCTAGAAGGGTAGATTGGGCAATCATTCTTAGTTTTCTTAAGTCCTCTAAATTTTGGGTTATAGCTTTAACGTATTTCATGACATTTACTTCCCTCTCCTCATAGGTTGCAACTTCATGGGTTGAAGCTAAAAAGGGTAACCCAAATATCATCTCATACTTAGGTTGGACTGAGGTTGTGTTCTAACCCACAATAATGCTAGGGGTAAACATCTTATCCAAGACATTTGACTGTCAATCATTAACTTTGTCAAGGTTTTTTTAAGGGCCTGGTTCATCCTCTCAACCCGTCTGGAACTTTGTGGATGCCATGGTGTATGTAAATCCCACTTTACTCTCCAGTGCTTGGATTATCTGTCGTAAAACCTCGGGAGTGGAGTGTGTTCCCCTCTCTGAATCAATCCTGTTCACCCTCCCACACCAGGCAATAATTTGTTCTAACAGCATCTTGGAAACATTATTGGCCGTGGCCCTTACAGCAGGTATAGCCTCGACCCAGTGAGTGAAATGATCTACCAGTAAGTATTTCCATCTGAGGAAGTTCGATAGAGTCCACTTGTATACTTTGAAAGGGTCTTAGGGCTAATTCCTGACCTCCCAGGTTACGTTTCTCATTGCTTTTTTGTTCACTTTTTGACAAATTCCACATTTACCAGTTACCTGTTTTACTATCCCAAAGACTCCAACACACCGGTAATTCTTTAAAAACTCATCACAGAGAGCATCGGGTACCCCAATGGGTCTCTTGGTTTATTCTGTCTAATATTTCTTTGATAAGGGGTCTACTTAACATTTGTCTTTCATCTGGGAGCCTCCAAATACCTGCATCATTCTTCTCTGCTCCTATCTCTTCCAGTCTCCCCTCTTGTTTACTAAACCTAGGAATCTCTGATTCTTCGTCTTTTGATGTAAGGACTATCATTACCCTCTCTTCCCCAATTTCCCTACCATGTATGTAAAGCATCCTTTGCTTCTCTATCAGCCAGATTATTTCCTCTGATGTCTATAGCCATTCTCTTCTGGTGCCCCTTAATATGGACTACAGCAATCTCTTCTGGTAACCTCAGGGCCTCCAAGATGACTAGGATCAATCTTTCATGTATCAGTCCCCTTCCTTTTTAACTTTTCATACAAAACTTTAACAGCCTGGGTGTGTCCCTCAATTCACAACTGGCAATATGTTAGTAATCCCAAAAACTGCCTTATTTCTTTGGTTTTGGTCTACTGGCTACTCCAAGCCAGAATGTGTTACATTGGGATAGTTCAGACGAGGTATGCAGCTAGGAAGAGCCCTGTAGGTTTTAATAGGTCTTGCACCTGACACCCCAAGACAAATCTCAATGACTTCCAGAATGATAACCTTAGACACCTCCCCGCCTCCTGGTTTGTTCATGGAGAAATCAAACCACCTTAGGAATGTTGTAGGGACTGTCTGTACATTTTTTTGGGGTTTGGGTATCCCAGACTACCAGCACAACTCACAAGGAGGTTTACTTCAATGGGGGTTAGTTTCTCACTTTATAGGACTACTTAGCTGTCAGGAGAAAGATGCTGTAGTCCACTGGCTGAGTTCATTTTCAGGTCCTTCACCCTGTTTGGGGCAGTCTACCCTTGTTCGATGGTCTTGAGTTTGTCTCAGTTGTTATCAACACCTGGAAGGGACTTTCTCACTGTCATTAATAGTTGGTCATTTCAGGATTTCTAACCCTTGATAATGTGAGAGGAAGAACATCTTATCTACGTTTGGGATTTAGCAAACAATGTGCTGTATGCCTGATCTGATGCAGCGCTTTAACGCCAACATGTAGACATGTGCTCACAGAACCCTCCATCACTAGCATCAAAGATTCCTGCACTGCAGGGTGCCAGCCTCCCCTCACAGATGGGCTGAGTCTGAACCAAACAGGCAGCATTTTCCAAGCCTCTAATCCCTCCTCTTTACATTTCATTCAACTTTTACACCAGTCCTTGAGTTCTACTGGAATTGAAATCTGGTGATGGACACTTATAACAACTCACATCCCCTCTGGTCTTGTGCTCGGGAAGCTGCCTAGGCAGGCTGTGATTGTCTAAAATACACTTTGAAATTTATGGAGGTTTTCTTTTTCTGCATAGCTTCGAATGATTATCGAATGCTGCTAGAACACTGTAGAATGCTTCATAAGAAAAACCAAGAGTCAAGTGATTGCTACCTTCAACTTTAGGAGCCAGTTTTAGAATTTTAATTGCATGAGCTTAATCCCTTACACTCTTCTGAGGAAGTAGGACACTAGCAAACTCAGATTGGGTGATTTCCACTTGTCATTTTACTTGTAATGGATATCATGTCTAGTTTTCCCTGATTCTCTGGTCTTGCCTATATAATTGGGTTTATTTTCTTTTCATCGTCTTTTAATTTTTATCATTTCCCCTTCTTTTGGCAATACCCCAATTCCTAATTGCACTTGCAAATCCCTCTCCAAAAAAAATTCATCCCATCTTTTGGTATTGATAATACATTTCCCATTTCTGCTTTATGCTCTCCCCAGAAGCCATTTCATTTATTCCCTCAGCTCCTGTACCAATCAAAAAAACCCCCTCAAATCTTCCCTTGGGGACCTAATGGCAAGATTATCAAAGGCTTATGATGACATCTTATTTCTCCCTTGACTTTCCGCTTTTTTTGTGCTTTCTTATGCTAATCCCAAATCTCCCTCTTTTTAGGACAATTTCTCTTTGAACGTCCCCTTTCCCCACAGTAAAACATGGAATTTTGGTATTGGGTTTTTGTTCTCATTCTTTCTTCTAAACCTTTACCTCTTTGAGAACAGTCCCTCTTTAGATGTCTCTTTCCCTCTCACAATAAAAACACATGAGATCTTGTCCTTTGGTTCTTGCTCCTCCCTGTTGGTCACTGTTCCTGAACATCCTCTGTTGAACCTGCTTGCTATCCTGCCTAAGAATCCCACTTTCTACAGATCGATTCCCTTCTTTTATGGCTGCTACCATAACTTTAGCTTTCGCTTCATCTTCTCCTCCTCCCTTCCAAAACAAACCTTTTGAGCCTCCCTCAGCAGTTCACTCAATCCTCATTCCTGCCAATCCTCAAGCATTTGTAATTTCTTCTGGATATCTGGCCGGGCATACCTGACAAAAGTAACCTCTAATGGTGTCTGGCTGGCTGCTGTTTCTGGGTCAATGCCAGAGTACTGTCTCATATTCCTCCTGAGTCTTTCCAAACATTCCATGGGGGTTTCCTCCTTCCCCTGTCGCTCATCAAAAGCTTTACTCACATTTTGATTTCACGGAGGAGCCTCCTTTATTCCTCTGATTATCAATGCTCTATAATCTTCCATGTTTCGTCTCAACTCCTCATTGTTGTGGTTCCAGGGGGACATTGGATGGGCATCTTTTCTTCTCCATTCTGTGGTCCATTCTGCTGTTCTCTGATTCTTATACCTGCTATCCTGATCATTTGCCTTTCCTCTGGGGTAAACAGTATACCTAAAATGGACTGCATTTTGTCCCAGGTATATGTGTTTAGTCCTAAAAACTGATCCACCTGTTCTGACACACCAATAGGGTCATCTAACAATCCTTTCAATTTTTCCTTAAGAGCCCACACATCCGAATAGTTGAGAGGAGCAGTCACAAACCCCAACGCCCCTTGCGCCCCACCCGTTATGACTTCTCTAAGGGGATATAACCCGACTTGGTGATTCTCCTCACTCTCACACCTCAATTTCACCTTACTTCTGGTGTTCTGGCTAAGCCCATCTAGGGTTACCACCTTCCCTGGGGATGCTGGGTATCGGCAAGCTTTGGGCAACAGGGTAAGCTGGTGCTGCTGGAAGTACCAGTGCATCTGGGGCCATGGAAAACGATGGAGGTAAGTTATCTAGAGGATCCCATTCCTTTTTTGAAGGTTTTGGCCTCTGAGGGAAAAATCTCCCCTTTCCAGCAGGCTGCATATTTGCCTTCTTCCTGGTTGTAGGGTTCTTTGATATTCACATGTATTTGTAGGGCTTGGCAATCCACCCCTCAAGTGACCCATACTTGGGTCATAACATATAATCAGGTCATATTTCTTCTTTTGTCCACTCTATCATGCAGTACCATATCATTTTCACCTTATCCTTCCCCTTGTATTCGGGTGATGGACCGATTGGGATAGCTTCAGTCCCAAGGGGCTATCTATTCCTGGGTACCCTCCTGCTTTCCTCCTTAGGCTTTTTTCTGCTCTTCCCCTGTCCCATGTTGTTAGTTCGGGACTACCTTCTGCTTCCACCACGTCCTGTGCCCACCGCACGTCCCGTGTGTTCCACCACATTCTGTGCTGACCACACGTCCTGTACATTCCCGCTGTCACGGCCACCACCCTGCCTCCCATACCTCCCCACCTTCCTCCCTTGCCTCGTCCACCAGGGTCTCCCCACCTCATGTCCCACCACCCAGGGCTTCCCTGGCTTCATCTTGTGCCTTGTGCCAGAGGCTCCTGCCACTCCAGCTATCCGCCCAACCGTACAATGTCCTCTTGCTCTGGTACGGGTCCGGTGTGAGGCTGCCAGAGCTGTGGCTCCCACACCCAGATCACAGGCACTGGCCAAACCTCTCCTGTCCACCCATGTTGGGTCAACATGCATGTAAAAAAAAAAAAAAAAAACCACAGAAAAAAAAAAAAAAAGGGGGAATTTTCCCTTTGTTTTGTGGGTTCTCCTCATTCCCACTTATCCCAGTTATCCAAGGGCCCACCAAAGACCCGGAGTGGGCCGCTGAAATCAGCGGGGCTGGTCTCCCCACACGATTGCCCCAGGGGTCCTTGGAATCAGTGGAAATATTCCAGATGAGTCCCAAATATTGTTATAAACGAGTCAAAACCCAGGCGGGAATGAGTAAATAAAATTTAATTAGAACCCATTAAAATTACAAAGCAAAGGGGGGAAACAGCACTGGGAGCTTGATGGGATTCCTTCTGCCCACCAGAGGCTCCACTCACAAAACGGCATCTCCGCCTTTTACACTCTGAGATGGTATATGTCTCATTAATATTCATGAGCAGTCATTATATGTCCTTCTGGCCCCTCCTACAGCTGGTAGCTTTGCTCATCTATGGATACTTGGCTCCTCCCAAGGCCTGTCAGTCAGTCCTTCCATACCTTTCACTGGTGGAACCCTTCTCATCCTGATTGCTGGTGCAATGTTACCCTGCCAAGCCTCCCAGCAACAAGCGCCCCCCACTCCCTGCCGCCTCTTACAAGGCAAATACACTCCTTCCCTACACCTTTTACAGCCCTGCCAGCCAGAGCTGCCAGGCAGGAACACAAAAGGGGAAGGAGTATTGAGGGGAGAACAGAAAAGGGTTCAAAACCATATTGGAACAACATAAGTGCATGTTGAAAGAACTGTAAACCCCAAAAACTTCTTCTCATCATACTCAACAACTCTTCAGCATTTGCATGAGCCAATCACCACACCTTATTCACAATATTCTGGAAGTTGCAAATACAACACGATCAAAAATGGAACTGAGCCTGTATAAGGAGGTACAGAAATCAGAATAATAGTAACAAAAAAAGAAAGTAGTTTAAATTCTCACTCAGATTTTGGAACACCAAGTCTACTATGTAGGGCAATCACAGGCTCTCCATCCATAGCAATGCTCTTGCAGTGAAGACAACAGTACCTCTTCATGCCGCTGTGCCCTTGGATCTCCAAGTTCTTTTTTATGTCTTTACTAATTCCTGTAGAGAACTGATGCTACTTTTTTTGCACTATGTACACAGTGTGAAATATGGCCCACTCTTTCATAGAAGATCAATATGATGCACAATAAATATTGGTATTGATCTTTCAGTGTTGTAGACGACTCTCCAGCTCTATGGCATATTAATAGTAGTTAACCAGTAATTCATTTCAGGGTGGCTGGTATTTTCTTTTAAAGAAGGTGAGTACTAGGGGTCAGTAACACATATATGTCTTTTACATTCAGTAACCTATGATGGGCTCCTGCCTTAGCTTAGCAGAGCATGGTGAAAAACACTGGTCCAGTCCTTAGGTAATGTAAACCAGTCTCAGACCATTTACTTCAATAAAGCTATGGCGATTTACACAAATTGTGGATATGCATGGCAAAATCAACACAGAGGCCAGTATATAGATCATTTGGGAGGAGAAAGGAGAAAGGCCAGGTAATTTACAGGAATTTCCATCATCATCTCTTTCTCACGGATGCAAATGTGTTTTTAAGGATATATACTGAGAAGTGCAAACACTGAAAACTGAAGGCTGCATAAAAGCATGGAGTATTTTCTATTCCTACTGGTACCGTTAAGGGCCAGTTTCACATCTCACTATACAATAATTTATATAAATTATATAAATGGTAATTTAAGTATGTCTTGGTAAGCCTCTGATATGAGGTCAAATGACATAGAGTCCATACTATTAGACTTTCTTAGCACGTCAAACAGCATGTAGAACATTCCCAGTAGCATGAAAGTGCCTACTGGGAATGGTTACTGGACCATACAGAAATCTGGGGGAGATTATTAGTCAGCTTATTCGTGACAGATGCACCCCAGTAACTGTTCTATAAATTGGGATAGCAGAGCCCCATTTGAGTGTCTGGGAGCACACCACAGCATGGTTCTGTTCAGTCATGTGGCGTTAGACCAGATTAGTCTCCATCTGATTGTGCATTTCAGAAAAGGGATTTGTATATGCATTGTGGCAATTAAGAGAATTTCACTGCCCCCATTTACTGGCATGTGTTCTTATATAAACCAATGGTTAACAGTTTTTATTTTCCCTATGCCTACAGAAACTCTGCACATACACAGCTCCGCTGTTGAAAATACAGAACTGTGACTACTCAAGTAACACAGTGACTCAAGAAGCAGATAAGCATTGCCTAGTAAGCAATGCTCAGCTACTGGTAAATTTACATTTTCTGTAGTTTTCAATTTAGAGTGTCTGTTTTCACCAGTTTTAATACCTCCTGCAACCCAGCTTCTGCAGCAGGGACAGCTATACCATTAAAACACGCACAAAATTTTTTCAGTCAGGAAACACGTGCCTTCGTACCTCAAAAGAATCTTGTATCTATACCTGCCAAATTTCTCCTTGCTCAGTACTTAAAGCATTGACACACTCATATTAGCTGGTTTAGCAATATTAGGTCTTGCAATGCATTAGTTTAGTTCAATTCATATCTAGCTTTGAGGTTGGACAGTAGCCTTGAACAAGGCCAGTGTGAAATCACTCCCTAACATCATAATCAGAAACTCTGGTACAATGTGTTTCTCCCACCAGACAATCATGACAGAGCTATTTCAGATGTCAAAGAAAGCTGGCACTATTACTTTCTGCTGAGAAACGCTGCCTCCCAAGGAACAAAACCCACATGCTTGCTCTGTCTTTGAGAGGAGTATTTCTGTTCTCTTCCCATTAGAAGTTGTGGATTATCTTTGGTTCCAGCATTGAACTTTTAGCTTGATATAAAGTTAATGTGCTAGACAATGTTCATTTCAGGCAAGGCTGTGGGGTTGTGTAATTTTCTGCCACCCCCAAAAAAGGCCATTATCTGTAATTACCCATTACCATGCATAATTATTTCTTCTATTCTGGTCTATGGCCCCCAGGACTTCATGATGTTACAGCTCACTGCATTATCTTATCAAATTTGTTAAGGAAGCTTTTTTGACCTTTTGAGCACTTGTCACAGCATATACAAAAGCTGGCAGTAAATTGTCTAAGCATGTAGCGTGTGATTTATTATTTGTACCTTGCATAGTGATACTGTACAAAATATTACACATGAACACCTTACCTTCCCTATTCCCACTCCCTGCTTTAGACAAAGTAAAGGAAAGGAAACCCCTTCAGTAACAGAAAGAAGGGAATGGGAAAAAGCTGGAGTCTCTCAGTGGGAATTTAAGGAGCATGACAGCAACAAGCAGCTAAACTGGAACATCAAGCTCTGAAGAAGATCCCAGCTGCTCTCTTCTCCAATGCCACCATTTCTCCTTCTCCTCTTCCTCCACAGAGTCTATTTCATCTTGTTTTCACAGCTTTGTAACCTGCTGATCCCTGCTCTTTCACATGAAGTCCATTTACTGCTCTTTCATTATGCAGAACACAAACCACCCCACCCCCCATTCACAGCTTTGGTTAGCAGTATAGGTTCCTGAGAGACAAATTTGGTGCAGTATGACATTCACAGGGACTGTCCTTTAAGGATACTGATGTGAATGTGCAAAGGACCAGGACTTCATCTTCATTAGTATCAAAGCTCCCAGAAAAAGACCTGGCAGTGATCAGCATCCCAGCACTATCTGCTTCAGCTAACAGCTTCACTGCACTACACGTCCATGTACGATGCCCCTCTTCTTCCTACGGGCACTAGAACTGGAGATGACAGGGAAGCAGGGCACTCAAGGAAACAGGAGAGATAATGCCCTGTTATCCTGACTTTTGTCTTCCCCTTAGTCCCCGATTTATCAATACAAATTTATCAATTTATCAATAATTTATCTTAAAACCTCTCTTTTAGATGCTTCCATGTATAAAAAACTCTCAACTTGCATCCCTATCTGCAAAGACATATTGGAGAAATTATGACTTAGGAAACTGTATTACAAAAAAGAGGTTTTGGTGTTTTTTCAACTGCGTAGTCAAATAAAAAACTTCCCAGGAATCAGAAAATCTGAGATACTTTTCTAACATCATGACAAATAAAATGAAACATCAGGGATTAGGTATTTAGTTTGGACTAAAAGTGCACAGTATGAATTACTGTAGCACAAGGTACGCAGATTCATGGCTTTCAATCTGTCAGTGAAAGCCTTCTCCCCTAAAAGCAGACAACCAGGAGACCCTGGACTCCTAAAAGCAACTCTGAATCCAAAGGCTAAGAGGTAGCTAGCTACACAAGGTACTGCTGTGAAGATAAAACCCTTCTCTGTGTTTCTCTGCAGCTTGCAGATCTCTGGCCATTCACTCTGTGCTGCCTCTCAGGCACTGGGGAGGTAGAGACCACTCTTCAACCAAACACAGGCAACCAGAGGGAAGACTGTGCTTGTACCCCTGTCCTGGATGCCAATTTCTGAGATCTACGGGGCTTTTTTACTTTCATTCTCCTATGGAAAGCCATATTGTGGCACTCATCACTCACTTACACCAGGAGACTTTTCAGAGAACTGTATCTTCCCCCCTCCATCAACTGCCAATGTTATAGCCCTATGTTGAGCTCAAACATGAAACCTGGTGGTTCTTCTTCCTTTTTGTTCAGATGACCTTCACAGACAGCCCTGGGAATGGAGCTGTGCTCTAACATCTGTTAGAGAAAGTGAAGGAAAAATATCAAGTACCAGCCATATCAGACACGAGGGCTAACAGGAGCTATGTCTCCAGGTTAGGAATATTTAGCATAGCCAAAACACCTCACTGACACCACAGTACCTCTCCAACCCTAACCAGAAACATACATCATTCTTCTCAAAGCAGAATTACACATCTAAAACAGACAAACAAATCAACCAACAAACCCCAAAGTGTGTGGTCTAACAATTCTGACCCTCTTGTGAGCCTCTGGCCTCTTCCTTGGAACTGAAGTGTACAAGGACCAACCTATTCCACCTCCTTATCACAGCTATACCTCATAACCTGCCAACTCCTACCGTGCTTTTCACCTCCTCCCACCACAGCAAGACAAAACAACCAGTCCTTGCAGCTTTCCTGCAGTGGGTCTGACAACTAGGGCTGTATCAGTAATTCCTTGCTAGGTGCAGCTGCTGGACCGCTGAGTTCAGCCAGCACTATTGGTGAGGAGCTGGCAGAATAGCACCAATGTCTGTGGTCACAAGGGCATGCTTCTCAAGGGCTACTTGACTGGAAGAACTCAATCTCATCTGGAAGGAATCAGTATTATTTTTTTTTCTCCCCTCTATGAGTAACTCCAGGGTGGTCTTTGAGCAAAAATTTACCCAGTTCTACTTCTGAAGGGCTAAGCCAGCTCTAACTGGGACAACAGATTGTAACAAGAACAAAACCTGCCAGAAAGAGGCACTCTAGGATAAATGTCATTCAGTGGGGACAACACATTCCAGGGAAAGTTGGGAGACCTCAAAAAAAAGGTTATTTCCTACAGATCTTCTTGAGCCTTATGGTGAATTCACAGGACTTTACATCCCCAATGCTGCTGCTGTTCACGACACCAAACTTACCCCATGAAATAACACAGAAAACTTTCACTGGAGCTAGCGTAGTCTGGCGAAGGCATAAGCAATCAGAACAATCATAGTGGAGATCAAATAAAGGTTATCTAAAGGCATCACTAAGTGTAAAATAAACTGCTGACTTTCACTCCAGTACATGTTCTCTGGTCTTTTCATCATTCCTTTGTCTCCTGCCTGAGCTCTTCCAAGTTCAAGTCCAGGTGTCTGGGTCCAGACCATGAATACATCCCCTCCAACAGCTACAAAGAGGAACCTAGGGAACAATATGAACAAGGAAACAGATGTACTTCCCTTGTCCTCTCTCCTAACCTTCCAGCAGTTTTCTTTCAGTGATGTCCTCCCTTCCAATATTCGTTTTGAGCCCACTTTCTGTATGTACAACGCTCCCAGGGAAGGACTCCCACTAGCATCACTAGATGGTTCCATGACCATCTCATCAGCTTCCCCAAACACATACCTGCCTAGAAAGACTGCCAGTTTTTGTTTGTTCTCTTCCACCAGGAACCACCAACATTCAGCACCGTACCCCTCCAGGACTACCAGCTGTGCAGCGACAATGTTTCTTCAGGATGGACTTCTCCATTTTTTCACATCTGATATGGGTTAAAATGGCTCTTGCTCACATGTGACCAAACACCTAACCAAGCCTCCCTGCAGTGCACTTTTGTCTTCTGCAGTGCTTGCAGTAGATGCACCTTTTCATCACCTTACCAACACAACCTGTGATGACGCCAGATTTCCTTCCAAGATACCAGTGGGATGATTACAGCAAAGAGCCTTTGAGATGCCTCTAGAAACACTACTGTGTTAAACTCCCCACTCAGACCTACAAATAGGATCATTTTCCTTAAAACCATGTATGTAACACATACAGTACTGATTTTCTGTCAGTTCACATTCCTAATCAAGATTCCAGGGGATACAAAAATCAAATGCCTTGCAGGATTTGCGATTGCATCAGTATGTCAGTTCATCAAACAATTTTGTAACAATAAAAGATTACCAACTTGACAGAATCTTTGCCCATAAACTTCTGCTAATTCATGTTGTGTGAACATCATTTAACAGCTGCATCTCTCCCCTGGAACTAGAATGTCACCATCTCCATCTACAGCTGTAATACCACCTGTCCTTTTTCAAAGCAAGGACCAGAAAAAGATTATTGAGCATTTCTTTCTATCTCCCATATGTAGAGTTATTATTCCATAATGGGTGAGATTATTGGTAACTGTGTGTGTGTTTCTAACACAATTCAAAAACCCTTTCAACATCAAGATTTTTGCTTAACTTTAATCTTCACACAAACCTGTATTTTTTAAAAGAAAATGTGATTTGTGCAAAGAAAAACAAACAAACAAACAAAAAAAAACAACAAAAAAACACAACAACAACAACAACAAAAAAACCACAACCAAAACAAGGAGAGAGCAACTTCATCCAGAAGACTGCAGCTTGGCATAATAAGTTTCTCAGTCCCAGACAGAACTCCAGTCCAGATCCATGTAGCAGAAGCTGAAATACTTCTGATTTCAGTAGAACTGGAGAAGGCACATTTTGTTCACATTTAGTGTACACTCAATAAAAATGATCTGCTGCAAACATTTACTGTGCAACAACAACAACAATCCTCCTAACATGGCAGGAGAAATAAAACCTACAGAAAATAATATTTTATTTCCATAATTAATTTAAGCTTCAGGCCTTCAATAAGACATCTATGGCAGCAAATTCAACTTTCAATGTCTCTGTCACTGACTACAGCAGAGTAGTCAATCTTTTTATGTGAGCTGGGGGCAATGCTTGTTCTTTCTTTTCTTGCACTTTTGGTCATCATAACACAGCCATAGTGATCGTATTCAAATCTTTAGCAGAAAAAAATATGAATGGCTTTGGTAAAGAAAGTATGTTCAAAATCCTTGAATATGGCTTTGACTCCGTGAAGGTGGTGGGCATTATTTTAATGCTACAGTTTTTAATCTGTTTGTCCACACTGAACTGAGACAATAGGATTATTTACATATCTAAAGTTATTAGCATGTGTGACAGCTAATGGGATCAGGACCAACAAAATCAGTGCTTCAGAAAATTAAGAGCACGAGAAACATGGACCATTTTCAACCCTCAGGATAAAAGATGGGAGTATGACTACTGTGTGTGCATATCTATGTATGTATGTTATTTTTCACCTTGGGATATCCCATTTGAGAAGGAAATTTACAAATAGTTAACTCTTTGTGTTCATGCTACCAAATCCAACATGCTACTAAAGTAAGTAATGGAGGCAAAAGTAAAAACACAACTTTTAAAAAACAGAGGAAGAATTCAAAAATTATAGAAAATTAGGAAAGAAAAACAGGCTTCTGGACAGTGATGGAAAACAGCCCAGACACCTGCAGGGGCAAAGAAGCAAATTCAGAGGAGGAGAAAGAAACTCGGTGCAGATTAAATCTAAAGGGGTTTAAGTCATTAACAAGAGATCAAAGAAAACATTAGAAGGGAGGGAAAGCTTCACAAGTGTCTGAGATAGAAGACCTTGGAGGAAATACGACCAGGATAAAATCACTATGGCTCACACTAAAAATAATAAAGGGAGTAGGACGATGGTTGGAATTAGCTGGAGCTATGCTCGATTATAAGCTATTATGATAACAGAAACCCAAAAGTTTCTACAACAGACCAGCTAGGAGTAACAGGAGGGCTTTTTAACTCTATCTAAGATGTGATGCAAAAACTAGAAGCAGGAGTAGTGAAAAAAACACTACAGACATCCAGCAGGCCTGAGTGAGCCAGCAAGAATCACAGAGATGTGCATAACTTTTGTACATGATTGCCAGTGTTGTATGGGTGCCATATTTGCACAAAATCAGCTTCAATGCAAATGCAAACTGATCACTAATAAATGTTCATGCATAACTGACAGAAATGCACAATGACTGGAACTACAGTGCCCTAGCATCTGCTGAGGTTCAGTTGTGCCCATTACTTTAGACATCCAAATAACCAAAATAGTGGCTTATTCTCTAAGCATTAAAATAGTATGAATAAAGACTGGAGACAGGAGTTGAAAAAAAAAATCAGATATTCAATCTCATTGCAAAGAAAGTCAAGCTCATTATTTAACTGTCTCTCTGCAAGCTCTTCAAGAAAACACAGGACACGTGCATGAACAGTGCTTGCTATTTAAGTAAAGGAGCTCTTCACAATCCCCATTAACACTAGCAAGTACTCAAACTCAGAAAAAAGTTTAGTAAAGTTCAATAAAACAGAAGAATGAAAAGAGGCATATGAAAAAAGCATTCCTACAAAAGAAAAGCATTCCTACAAGAAAAAAAAAAGAAATGCAAAAAACAAGCATTTTAGTTCCCATGTTATTAAGTGACATATCTACTGTAAAAGGAAAATGGTTGAACAGGCTGAAATAGGAAGTTATTTGATAAATTAAGCAAATGAAAGCAGTCTTCAAGGTACAAGAAAGCATGTGAAACAAAAGGAGAAGCAAGAAATCAAATCAGTGCTCAGTTAGGGAAGCATGCAGTACTCCTTCACTCCTCACTCATATCTCTTCTTTAAAACAAAGAGCCCCACACATTCAGAGAAGTTATAACAACTGTTTCAAGGACACAGAAAGGAACAAGAGGTTAGCTGCAGATAGTGAATAATGTGCCCATGGATAGTAAATTCTTAGAAATTCTTAGTACATTTTCTGCTCCTGCTCCATTCCTTATCTCAGTGTTCATAATAACAAATGGAAAGCACAATCTGGCACAGATAACTCTCTAAATCTGAATGCACATATGCAAACGCCCGTGTTACAGAGGAAGAGCTTCCAAGGCACAAAGAACAATTGGATGTGCTGACTAGCCCTGTTACCTTAGCTGGGAAGAGAATCTGGTGCTAGGACTCTGTACATGGCAAAATCTGTCCAGCACACAGCAAACACTTCTCGGCAGCTGTCTTGCTGTAACCATAGATCTGTGTCTGGAAACCTCATGTGATGTGAAAAAACCTGGACAGCAAGATGCTGAAAACACACAAAGCCCTATGGTGAAGTATTTCTGAAAATTAAAAAAAAAACCCAAACAAAAACAAACAAACAAACGAAAACCAAAAACAAAAACACAAACCAAACAAAAACCACCTAAAAAAACCCAATTCTACTCCAAATCATCTTTGGGGAAAAAAACCCTCTTCCAAGATGTGAAAGAAGGACAGAAGTAACCGCTGAGCTTCCTGTGCTTTACCTCCACCTCAGGGCTGAGCAGCCCTTCTACCTCAAAGTAAGGGAGTGGGGGTAGGTCATGACTGGTCCCTGGCACCCTTGTTTCCCTGGCACACTGCAGAAACCTCTCCCCAGCCCCTGTCTCTGGTGAAGACAACCCTAGACAAGGGTCGGAATACCACTTGCACAGAAAAAGAAAAGCAATCTTCTCTGAGGTTTTTCCAAATCTGTTTACAATTCTACTTGTTTTCAGACTTCCAGTGAAGCATCACACAGGACTGAAAGCCTGACAAGAAAAATAAAACTTCTTAATTCAGACACACTGAGAACTGCTGCTACTTCTACACTGTTTCACCAATACAACAGAAATACCAGTCTCTTGACAAGAGTCAGTGCCTCACTGAATGAACATGTACAGCACTTCAAATATTAGCTCAGTTAAACACAGACACCTTACACACATGCATGCAAAGCTGCAATAATGAATATTGCTTGAAAAGAGGAGCAGGAAAAGTGCAAGCTTTGCAAGAGAACTGGAGAATTAACTGGAAACATCTAATCAGGGATGCAGAACCCTATAACATTATGATTTATTTAACACAGTCAAACAACGGCTAGAGGCAATAAATCATATAAGAGATGACAAAGCTGCAGATTTCCGTCATCTACTTTAACCTGTACATTGATCAGAGTTTACCCCCATATTAATCACTTGAGATCATAATCTAACACACTCTTAAACACCTCTCCTGATTATGCTTCACTTACCCCCTTGTCCTAATGCAGGTCACTCCGCTGCTAATTGCACTACTAGTTAGGAAAAAAAAGTGTCTAGAGTCTAATTTAATTTTGCCTTTTTTAGTTTCAAGCCGTTGCTCCTTGTTATGCTGTCTCAAGCACTGTAAATAATCCCTCCCCCTCCTCCATATTATTACCTCTCAAATATTTATAGACTGTTTATATCCACCCTTAGTCTCCTTTTCTACAAGCAATACATCATTTTTGTCACCCTTCCCTCTATCCTTTCAGATTTATCTATGTCCTTTTATAATGAGATGCTCAGAACTCCTCTGTCGCTCTCCCAAGTACAGTGAACCCAAAGCAGCGGAGAGAAGCTGAAATGCCCACCCCTTCTTGCTTCACAAGCAACTCCTTTTTACACAACTCTGAGCAAAATACATTATTTTGATAGGAATTGAAAATTACAAAGCCACAGCCACCACACTGTGGAGTGCTTTGTTCATTGCATACTTGTATCAGTCTGGAATTAAAAAAGCCTATGAAGCATAAATTTTATCCTAAACCAAAGGAAGATTGTTCAAAGCTACTGTAATATTTACTTAGCCCAGCTTGAAAAAGATTCAGTAACTAAGAAAATTACTATACAGACAGATGACCACTTCCAGCAACCGCTTCCCAAGACAAAATCTAACTTGTGCTGTGGAAATCATGTCAGTCCAAGAGAGATAAGACGGTCCACAAACTCTTACAAGAGACACATGCAAATGTGATTCTTTTTCTCTCATCTTAACTGCAATGAACTGGAGAAAACCAGATGATGATGATGATCATGACCATGGTGATGGATTAGTTACTCACAGGTGAAGGACACAAAACTTTTCTCTTTGCTAGCTGTTACAATCCAGTAAAGACAGGTCATGTTTAACTGTACTCCTCACTTTTGAATAGAGATTTGTTGGCTCTGGGAGAAGCCAGGGGAAAGCACCAGGAAGCAATGGAAGGAGATTGGCAGGACCAGGAGGCAGCCAGCAATTAAAACTGATAAAGCAGCAGTCATGGGTGCAGCAGGAGAAAATCATCCTTAGGAAGCAGTGAGGAGACCAAGAGAAAAGCAAAGAGCAGGAGGATGGACCTGTGGCCAGTGCAGACCCACCAAGATCTCTGAGGCCATGAAGCCATCATGTTACCCCTGGCACAGGCAGGCAAAGCAGCTAATGCTGCCTTCTTACTGCTCAGCCTTGTTGAGGCTGCTGCCACCTGAACTATCAATCCCCTCCACCACCTGTCAATCCCCACACAGCTAATTCTTTGTTAAAAAAAAATATAACATTGAGTATTACCAGGTCAAAAGAGTTAAGATTTCTTTTACAGGCTTGCAAATGCTTATCAGTATTGAGGCTGGCTGAACTACAAATTTAAGTACGTTGACTTAATGTCAACGCAAGCAAGTAGAAATTTCAGAGGTTCACAGAACAGTGTAGTTTGGAAAGGATATTTGGAGATCAGCTGGCTCAAACTTTACTCAAACCAGAGCCAGCCTCCCAGCTGGATCATGTTGCTTATACACCATACAGCCAAATTCTGAGCTTCCCCGAGCATGGAGGCTCAGAACCTCTCTGGATAACCTGTTTCAACCTCTAAGCACTCTCACAGTGAAATGGCCACAGCAGCTTTCACGTGATAAGCTGACTAAAATGAGGCTTTTTTTGATGAAACTGAAATCCTGGCAACACATGACACTATACTATAAATACTGTTACAGAGCTTTCATTCAAAGAGAAAATGTCTCACTTTTTTTTTTTAAAGCAGGCTGTGATATTTTTCAATTTTAACAACTAATTTTTTTAACTCATCACCTATGCAGCGCAACAGCTGCAAGATCATGGCATCAATTTTTGAAATTACAATACAGTGATCAAGAAAGTAAAGGAATAGTAAAGAAGGCATGGAAGGGTTTTTGTAGACAGCTAGGGCACTACAGGTTCAAAGGGATCTCAGTACCATACATTAGGTATTACTGCTGACCCCACTGTGGTCTGTATCAAAGAGTTTCAAAGTGAAGGCAGCAACTACTTAGAGAAAAAAAGAGTACTATTTTACTTCTGTCAAACATAGTAAATGTAACAAAGGGGAATAACAAATACAAGCTTACTATCCACAATTGTATTTGAATTGAAAATTGTATTTGTCAACCAGTGGTACTAGGAAGGCACCTGAATACTGCCATCATTGCAAAGACAACAGGGAAACGACCACAACACAGCAGAGGACCAGGAGCTGGCATTTTGCATCACACAATAATCCCATCTATACTGGATGCTTCTAAGCTGGGCCAACAACAGTGCAGAGCAGCTGAAAGAATGAGTGCTTTCCAGGATCTTCCAGTCATCTGGTGATGTATCTTGCAGCCACTCCACTGGCCAAATGCTAAACACGACACTTAGTCTGTGACAAGGACAAAACATAATGAAGGCAAGGTGAAATGCATACTCCTTCCTTCAGTGTGAGCAGCTTTCTTTTTTTCAGTAAACTCTAAAGTGCTTAGTGACCTCATCTACCTCCCCTCTCTGCCCCCCTGTGACTTCTAAATATCAAAATGGCAGAGGCTCTGGATTGACACAAACCAGTGAAGAACACAGGTGTGTGAGAAATGAGAATGTCTAAAAAGCACATTCTACATGCTTCACCATAATCTTTCCTAAATTTTGCACGTCTATCAACCTAACAAGATATACTTATCCTACAGAAGGAAGGACAATTACGTCAAATGCCTGGGGATAACAACTTTTGCTGCTCTGTACAATTAAATGGCCTTTTCCTTCAGCAATTTACAACTTTTTAAGGGGAAATGCACAGAAACAACAAACTCAGTCAGTAAGACACTCTACTGATGCCTCGAGACCATGGTCTGTTCCCTCCCCACTACCCTGCAAATTCCCAGTTTGCCTTTGAGTGGGAACATACACTCCATCCAAAGTGAACATGCCTGACATGCTTAATGTTCAAACACCTATGCTATGACCACGATAATTCATTTTTTCCCTTTTCAAAAACAGTGTGTCACAATGGGATCTAAAAAACTGCCTCTGGTCTCCAGGTGTCATACCATTTCTGATCTGCTAATAAAATGGATACAGCAAGCAATGACTCTCTCTCCGGCACTATGTCTGATTTGTGTGACTCCTTCACACATAACTCCTCTGCTGGCAAACAACGTTCCATGTGATGGGAGTCCAAAAGAAGAACGGCTCTCATAAGGCAAAAACCTTAGAGGAGGAACAGAATTGCCGCTGTCAAAATCACCTCTTGCCCAATCTAATGTGAGTCAGACAGGACACGCTGCGCTCCCGGGAGAAACTGCTTCCCCTGGGGCTTGCAGGGAACTGCTGGCTCCCCTTGCCACAAAGGGTTTCACTTTCTCTGCCTGCCTTAATAATTACTGTAAGTGCTTGAAAAATCAGCACCTCAGCCTACCAGCCTGAGACACTGACACTTGCTCTCTCATTTTGCCTGCAGTTTAGGGTTGTAATGAAATCATAAAACAGCAACACAAGAATCCGTCAAGTGGCTGGTCCTGAAACAACATCTAAAGGCAAAACTTACACCACATGGCAACTTCTCATCTGAAAAAAAAGAAGATCATTATATGCTAAAAAAACCCCAAAGCATGAGGATATTTAGGCTATATTCTCACCAAAGCCTGTACTCAGACACCAGACAAAGCTACCTACAGGCCTGGATAAATGCAGAGCACCTTCTCCAGCTTCAGAGTCAGCACACAGTCACTCCTATCAAGTCAAAACCCATGAGTATTTGCACTGCTTTCAGCAGATGAACCTACCAAAATTATTAGGAGCATAACTTAATTCATACAGTGTAGTCTCTGAGCCAAGCACAAATGTCTGTTGCTATTTAGGTGCCCAAAAGCCAAACTCTGGACCTAATCTCCTATTCATTTGCAGATGTTTCCATTTCTGGCGAATCTGACCCTGTTTTGATTCTTGACTGTCATCGCATCTTCTTTCTGGAGATGAAGCTGTGTATTTCAAATATTGTCACTCATAAACAGTTATTTATTTGGACACAAATAATAACAGTTACTTTTTAGTAAAAATGCTTGAGAAACAATGTATTTAAATTGCTCAAATTCTATTGTAAGAAAGATGACTGCTTTGGTCAAAAATAGTTGAACAAATTACTTTAAAATTAGGCATTTTTATGTTTTCAAGTATTTATTCAAGCATGTGAATTGCCTTATGCTTGTTTGGCCAATGTTTTTCATTAAAAGACTGTAATTTAATTCAATTAATTAGCAATTATTAAAATGGGATTAATAAATTAAATACTACTGCCATTTTAAAAACATTAAGATCCAAGCCTATGCCAGTTTTGTCAACAATAAAATGATTTCATTCTTTGGCCTTTCTGTATAACCAAGGATCTTCTTGTTCTCCTGAGTTACACACAATCTCTATATATTACTGAATATACTACTTTAATCTTCAGCCAGCTTTTTCCATGTCTATAGACAAAGCATGCAGTAATGCAAATATGAAAGGAGTAACTGCATCAATTCAAAGGTGACACTAACATAATGAAAACAAAAAAGCTAATAAAAAGCTATTTATTGCTTTATTAAGCAGTTCTTTTAAAAGCTTCCCAACAAAATTCCTCTACAGTGGTCTGAAACTGCCTGTCTGCACTAGATCCAACAAATCCATCTGACATACTTTTAATGGCCTGCAAAACAGAATAGCATCACTTGACAGACACACACATGCACTGTCCTTTTATCAATCAATGCAAGGCATCGCCCACTTTAGAATCATCTATCTGGTAAGTATATTCACCTGTACTACTGCATGTGTATAGATGACTAAAAAGAATGAAATTTCCCTTTCATCTGTATTTGTTTGCATTTTTCTGTCTATACACAGTAAATCAATTACACCAGCTCCTTTTTTCTTTCTTATGTATGTTCAATCACTGTATCTGTCAGGCATAGTTAGAAAAGGGAAAAAGCAATCTGCATAGGAAAAAACATTTTGCCTAGAGTCTTCACTTGCCTAGCATCTTCAAATCCCATCTTAGCTTAGCTATGCTTTCACTGAATATACAGACAAATACTGGTTTTTGTTGGGGTTTCTTGGGGGGCTTTGTTTTACGAGGGTTAAATGCAATGCAGTAAGTTGTACTAAAAGAGGAGGATTACATCACTCTTTCATAGTTCATCACACCATGCCACACAGAACCAATGTGCCACCACATCAAGTCATGTAATGTTGGCAGAGCTCTGCTGCTGTGGTCAATAACATTACCTATGTACCTGGCTTCAGTTATACAGTTCCAAAAACTCTCAAATTTTGAAGAAGCTACACACACAGCCAAAACCCACTTGACTTGACAAAACCCACTACTATGACTGTAGCAGAAGTACATATTTTGGGACAAAGGACAAAAGCTTCCCATAACCCTCTACTTGCAGTCACACACCCTATCGAGGTTTTTGGGTTTTTTTACAGCACCAGTCTGTGTAAAAGGAATTTTGATTTTCAAGTAAAAATAATAAAATAAAATAAAATAAAATAAAATAAAATAAAATAAAATAAAATAAAATAAAATAAAATAAAATAAAATAAAATAAAATAAAATAAAATAAAATAAAATAAAATAAAATATTAAAGGCTGACACTGGATCCTCCCCTTCTGCTAACTGTACCAAAAGTACAATGCTGCTGCTGGGGAGAGGACTCTCCATAACCCTGTCTCTGCAAAGAGGGGAACAGGGGCCAACAGTGGGCATAAGCAGTGCTGGCCATGGCTCTCCCAGCACTTTACCTGGTGGTGTACTAGCTGCTGTCATGGCTGTACTTGTCGAGTGCATTGGGCTGCTGCTTTCCAGCGAGAGGCAAGAGCTGCCACCGTTGTTCTTCTTGACAAAGGCCTCAGGGACACTGGGCAGGGGCACTGGGTGGCTGATTCCCAGTTCCTCCTCCTGAGCTTGCTGTCGTCTTAGTGCAACCTGGGAACAAAAGATAAAGACATAGGGCATGTTCCGTGGTTTTGAGCACAATTTATACTGGCAACAACGAACAACTCAGATTCAAAGCTGGTTTTTCACTCTTTGTACTGTAGAGAAGTGCTGATCATAGAATCATTAAGGTTGGAAAAGACCTCAAAGACTACTGAGTCCAGTTTTCAACCAAACACAACCATGTTAACTAAACTACAGCACTAACTGCCAGGTGTAGCTGTTTCCTGAATACCTCCAGAGATGGTTCCTGTGCAGCCTGTTTCAGTACCTGATAATCCTTTCTATTCTTCCTGATGTCAACCTAAACCCAACCTAAACCTCTCCTGGCCCAGCTTGAGTCCATTTCCTCTCGTCCTGTCACTACTGGCTGCCTGAAAGAAGAGGCTGACCCTCACCTGGCTACAACCTCCTTTCATGCAGTTGCAGAAGGTCCCTCCTGAGCCCCTTTTTCTTCAAGCTAAACAAACACAGCTCCCTCAGCCACTCTTCCACATGGCTTACTCTCTAGGCCCTTCACACAATCCAGCCAGGGGGTAGAGAAGTATATAAAGCTACCAAAAAAACAACCCCTTTTTGTGTCCAAGCACATATGAACAAGCCCATGAAATGCTGGTGACACACTCCATTGAGGCCACATGAAGATGCGTTACTGCTGACTACACTCCCCCAACACTGCTGCTCTTGGGACAGGCACACTGTAGAAAGTGCAGTCACCACCCTCCTCTCTGCTGATACACAGCTGCTGGGATTGAGAATTTAGTCTGCTTGCAGGGTTTTGCTGTGCCTCCTATCAATATAAAGCAGCTCTTCATGAGGGCTTGTGCCTGCAATCTGCTGCTCTATCCAGGCCAGCTAGGTTCCATGCTGGTGCTTTGCTGGAAATGTTGTCCTTCAAGGAAATTTCAGCACACTGTACTCACGGTACAGAGAGAACCATTATGGAAGAAGCACGGCAAATCTAGGGTACCATCCTGCAAGCATCTCACATTGAAAGTAGCTGGGCAGGTCTGGAGAAGCTAGAGCTTCCCATTTCTTTCCCAACACTGACAACATTCCAAAGCCTAGCTGGGACTGTCCAAACCTATAGGCACTACACAGTCTGGACATGGGTGCAAACAAACCACATCCATTGCTTACAGACAGCCCCTTCTGCCTCATCTGAATTAGCAGATCAATTTAACACACCTATCCACCCATGCCATACATGTCTGGGGAATATATACAGCACTGCTACAGCTGCCTACCCTGCTACTTGTCAGACTGATTTGCATCTTTACCTGAACCTTGCAAATTACAGATTACAGACTGGGATCATGGCTTTTCTTGCTGGAAATTCTCCTAGGTATCTGGGACAGGACTTCCCTACATTTTCATGTCCAAAAGCCACACGTTTTCTGAACACAGATGTATAATTCTGTTCACACAAGTTAGTATTAGCCCTTGCAATAAGAAACATCCCATACAGAAGGTGCAGACTTGCAAACACCACTGAAACTGACTTCACAAGCCAATAACCTTGACCTGCAAAATTCCACCAGCATCAAGGGGCTTACTGCAGAAATATATCAAAAGGGGGAAAGACAGACTTTCAATGTGTAACTCCTACACAGATAAGGTTTAGCTAGGGAGGCTTTCAAAGCTACTTTCAAATACTAGGCAGAGAAGAGAAGAGAATATCCCCAGGAGGACCATCACCACAGCCTGCTAGCAGGAGGCACCCACTGCCTGACAGAAGCAGCTGAGTAGCAGAAGAACCGATGTGTGTCGATGGGGACAATTTGCACACTTCGTACTCCCTTCCCGAGGCAGACAGCAAAGGGATTCACGTTTATTTTTCCATGGGTCACACCAGGCAGAGAAAGTGCACGTAACTTGGGCATAACAACAGTTTCTGGACTGCCATACCGCCGACAAGGAGGTAATTGTTTAAATGAACGAAAACTTACTCCCACTGAGTTCTGAGGACCTCTTAAATACCTGCACCGAACAACAGAGTAAAAAAAGCGGGGAAGGACTTAATCCAGGGCTCACGTTTTTAAAACCAGTCAGACCGACACGCATTTTAGGCGGGATCAGGCAGCTCCGAGCGCACATCAGCTGCAAACTGATGGATGGGTCTGCACCACTGCTCCACTCCCATCAGCAGCTCTAACGCCTTGATAATTACTTGCCGGCAGGAGATCATTTGCACTAATGAGGGCACACAAAGCCCCTCCCTGAGCTCCGCTACCCCAGAAGCCGCTCCGCTACACACCCAGGACCCCTTTTAGTGAAGTCTAGCCTCGTATATCGAAATATAAAATTCCTCCCTGAAGGAAACCAGTTGAGGTCTTCTCAAGTCATACGGGCATTGGTCAGTTTCCAAAATTTTGTCTAGGAACGAGCCTTGAAATAAAGATCACGGGGGTTAATACAGCCCAACATTTACGCCGACAGAACTGACACTTCAGCTAGACTGCCCAACGAAAAAGTTATTCCTACCCTGGATCCCGTTTGTTTTCTCAGCCCTCAGAATACTGAGCTATCGTTTAGATTTGAGATGATCCTCCTACACAGCTATACAAGAAGCCGCTTACACACAAACTTTCTAACAACGCCGTTAAAACAAAAACAAAACAAAACAAAATTAAACAAACCAACAAAACAAACAAACAAAAAACCCGCCAAAACATTAAAAAGTTAGAAATGCACACAACTGAAGCCACCAGCCATCAGGAAACGCAATTCACACCCGAGCCTGAAACCACCAGCACAAAATACTCTCGATCAGCAATTTGTTGGCTGGATGACTCATTTTTCTAGTTAAAAGCAAGGTGGAAAACCCCACCGACGGTAACTTAGGTCCCGACGGGCCCGACCCCCCTGGGGCGCGGAGCACAGCCCGCCGGCGGCAGCGCGCCGCGAACAGCCCAGCCCGCCCGGGGCACCGCTCACCTGCGCTGCCATGACGCGCTGCCGCTCGGCGATCAGGCTGCACTTGTTGCACTGGCAGTCCCGCCACATGCAGAAGCGCTTGTGCCCCTTCAGCGGCGAGGAGTAGCCGTGGTTGCGGCAGCGGGCACACTTGGGCAGCCGCGGCCGCTTCTTCCCCGCTGCGGCGGCGCCCCTGTCCGCCGGGGCGGCCGCCATGGGGGCCGCCGCCTTTCCGAAGCCGCTCGCCTTGTCCCCCGGGCCCGCCACGTCCGGGGGCTTGCTGAAGGCCGGGGTGTCACTGGGCATCGCGGCAGGCGGGGGGCAGCCGGTGGAGCGGTCTGCGCGGTTCTGCCTCGTCCCGTCCCGCCACCCCGCGCGTTTTGGCGGGCAGCACCAGGCGGGCGTCGCCCCTCCTGCCGCGCCTCCCCCACCCCTGCTCCGGGGGGTCCCTGTGGCCGCGAAATCCTCGCTACCCCGAGGGAGCGGCCACCCTTCCCTCCGCGCTCCTCCCTCCCCCACCAGGCCGGCCTGAGGCGGGAAAGGCGGGCCCCGTCCAGGCCGGTCCCCGTCGGATGCAGGCCGGGGCGGTGGCTGCGGGGCCTGAGGCCCGGAGGTACGGCGGGGCTGGGCTCGGTCGCGCTGCCCGCAGGTCCCGCACGACGGGATGCCCGGGCCCCGGTCGGGGGCGGCTCCGCGGCCGTCCTGCGGCCTCTGCCCACCCTCCCTGCCCCGCAGCGGCTAGCGCGGGCCGTGTCCATGGTGGGGATGCCGGGCGAGCTCTGTGACAGCGAGGCGGAATCGATCCAAAAGGGCCGTGTTTGAGCGCAGTGGTCCCCTCGGTTGGGCAGGTCGGGTTCGGGCACACGGCCAGCACGGCCTGGCCCAGGGAGAGGTGTGACGGCCGGGTTAAACACCCAGATTGCCGCAGCTCTATCGTGGGGCTGCTGGCGGCTTGCTGGCCTGCATATCCTCCCTTTACGGGTTATACCTCGCACTCGTACCCCGCAGTGTGTTTAAAGACACCTTGATCAATATCTGTGTGGGCAGGTGGTTCCGGCAGGTACAGGGGCGAGTGAGAGCACGGTGACAACTCGGTAGCCATCACCTCTGGAGCTGGTGTGGGTGGCAGAGCGGCTGAACTCTGCAGGGGAAGACAAGCGAAGATGCTTTTTTTCTTCTTTACATAGGCCGCCTTTCCAGCTTGGCACTATGTGATTTATAAACGCATGCAGCTCTACAGATATTATTTACAGTATTAATATTTCCTCTGTTACACCTTTAAATCTTTCTGGGCTCAACTTTAGATGACGCTATCTTCATGCTGAAATGAAACTATTAAATTACATCTCAATCTAAGATGAATGACAACTGTCAAATGAGTGACTCAACAGAGATGAAGCAGAAAGCACCTGAGATTATGTGAGGCTGATTTATAAAGATTGCATAAAGATTTCTATAACCCCAGCTTCATGACTCAGCATATCAGATGGCAGTAAGTTACAGTAGGTAGAAATTTATTTCTGCTAGAAGAAGCCAAGAAAGGCATCTCTCTCTCTGTGATCAGCTAACTCCGAGCTAATTCTGCTCAGACTGAGGCTCCATGCTGGAAACAGTGAGTGCCTGGCTTAGTCTGAAGAAAGCCCCAGATCCTTGCTGCCCGATGCTTTGCATTAGCTTTTAATAAATGACATTTAAAGAACTTTTTCCTTCATGGTGCAGCATTGGAGACATTTATGGTACCTTTCATCCTCCAGAGAGAGACCTCATTCAAACACTCCTGTGAAGCCCCAATGGCAAGCAGTCAGATGGTGCACAAGTGAAGGCTGAGCACAAGCTGTGTGGGCTTGGGGTGACCATCATTCAGCTCACAGAAACTGAAACTTTTCCCTTGCATGGCTTTGCTGGGATTGACATTTCTGATGTCAGTAACTGCACGTTTTCCCACAAGGATGGAGAAGATGAACACAGTGTTCAGAGAAACAAAATTAGGATCTGCCTTTTCATGTAGTAGTGCATATCACTAATATCTAAGGAGGTGAACAATGTAGCCATACTTAAGTTTGTATATCAAAATATAAATTTCCTCCCTGAATGAAACCAGTTGAGATCTTCTCAAGTCATTGATCAGTTTCCAAAATTTTGTCTAGAAACAAGCTTTGAATATCCAGTTTGTGAAGTTCAGTGCATGGTGAAGGACACACAGAGAATGTTTTCAGGTGCTCCCCTACAAATTATTTTAAAGCCAATTGAAAATGCAAATTAAAAAGTAGATGAAAGGAGGCTAAATCAAAAGAGCAAGAAAGGCAAAATAAAACCCAACAGACGTAGGAGAAGAAAGTCAGAAATGACAGCAGGCGTGGAAAAGGAGAAAAGAGAAGGACAGTGCATAAAGCAGGCAAAGATAGACAAAGGAAAAATAATAGCAGTCACCAGGTGCTTATATATCTGACTTTTCACTAGAAACTAAGCCAATCTCAGAGATGAAGTACAAGATGCAAAAAACACAACAGTTCCAATAAGAATGTTCATTTATCACTCTTTCGCATAATTAGTATTTTCTACTACTGCCTTTCAGGCTAACTGCACAGACCTGCATTATCCATAATGTTACATAACCTACTGTACAGAACAAAATATTAATGTTGTTAGTACCTGTCTGGTATTTTGTGTTCTGGATGAATACTACCAAAATAGATGCCTATTAAAAATCATTTAATGATGGATTGCTTTAGCTTTGCTAGCTCAAGTCACACTTTGAGTATGGTTTAGAGTGCAATGTTTTTCTCCAATTTTTTTTTAATGGGCATTTGGTGAGGGTGACAACACTGTTGGATTTGTCATCTGTGGAGTAGTGAAGCAGTAGGACGTGGTCATAAATTGCCATTAGTCCTCAGACGAATCACAATAACCTCACTGCAAGTCTTCAGGAAATTTAGTCATTCATTTAATGCATGTCTGGGCATCTCTGGTTCAAGTCTGTCTAGTGATGATGTCAGTGACTTCACATTACTGCAGTTTGCCATCACCTTTGGAAATAACTGTAATTAATATTTCTGATGACAAAAATAAGGAGAATCAAGAAAGACATTTTTGCTTTTCTTTTTTTTTTAATAGATATCTGATAGTTGTCTTTTAGCTTTAACTTTTTCTTTAAAGTCCAAAGTATCATCTGTTAGTGGTGATCTGTCCTTTGCACGCCTTTGGCTGATCCCTTGAACCTGGCAAAAATATTTTATTTGCTAACAAGATTATCATTTTGAGGGACAGATGTGAGTGAGGCATGATCCCACCACCACATTTGGTATGACTCAGCAAGCCAGTGGAGAGATGACAAAAAGGGTTTAATTCCAACACTGTTGCCTGGTAAGTGAAGACCTTCAGTTTCACAGAAGTCAGTGGAGTTGAGTGCATTTCATTTTAGAGATCTGCTAGACCTGATTCTGTTTAATTTTTCTTTTGTGAGGGTTTTTTTCCTGTCAGTGGGTCAAATCAGAGGGGTTTAGAGAGATTTTTTACTCTAACAGATCATTTTACAGACTGTATCCACAGGGCTGGTTGTGGATCCCCAAAAGAACCTCAGTTGCAGGAGTGGTGAGGGGTAGAAGATAAAGCATGCACACTGTCAGTCTGCATTGTCTGAAAGCATCTACGTGTCCATAAACACTCTGGACATTTTTAACAAAATATCAAAGACAGCCAGAGGGAGTCAAGCAAAGGAGGGAAACCATGCCAGCACATTCCCTGCGGCACTGATAGGAGCTGGGAAGCTCCTCAGTGTTCAGCTTCAGTGCTTGCCTGCAGCTTTGGGTGTCTGGGCTGCCCTAGGGCCATCAGTTCAGCAGAATAAACAGGTGTGGAGCCAAGCTCATCTCTGCTCCTCCAGCTGTGTCAGTCTGCACACACGTTCACTGGCGTGAGTCATCAGCTGGCTGGCTTATTTGTGAGTAGTCTCCCATGCAAGCGTTATTTTCTGGAGTGACAGACATCATCACAAGTAGAACACTTGAAAAGATACTTCAAGAAAAATCCAGTAGGTGGCATAAATAAGCCGTGCGTTTTTTATTTATTTTTTTACTTTCATTTGTACATGTGTGCCGTTCTCTTTCATTCGTTCCTTATTATAGTCCTCCTTTAACTTAAAGGGAAGCTGAAGTTTTGTCATTTGGCTTTTAAAACACAGTCCCCTAGGCAAAGTTTTGTATTGGAAGCAGAGGATTTTCTTGATGCTTTCTGGCTGCATATAGGTTTTTGGGTTGGTTTTTTTATCCCACCTCTGTGTTTCTAACAGTTCCTGTTTTTAAGTTATACTACCTACAGTTCTCAAACTGCCTACACCTCAACAGAAGGAAAGGTTTTCTTATTGGATATATATCTGAACCCAAACCTTGCCTTGAAATGCTCAGTATTTACAAGATTTTAATGTCGGCCTTACAGCTGCACTCTCAGACACTTCTCTGTGATGATATATAGAGTATTGGCATGAGGAGCATTATTCCAGATCAGTGAAATCTGATAAACCACTGATGGCTTTTGCTAAAAGTAATTTCAGTCAAGCTGAATCTTTCATTCAGACTTAAGATTTTAAGTGCTTCTGTCTTCCTTGCTCCAAAAATGTTTTTATGACATGGGCATTTACAGATAAGGAGCTTCAGCGTGCTACTTGGTTCTCTTCTCCTCAAACTCCTTTTTCCTTTACAGTTGGTGGTTTGTTTTGTTTTGTTTTTTTCTGTGGTAGTTTTTTCTTGTTGTTGGGTTTGTTTTGCTTTCTTTTGTTTTTGTTTTGGCTTTTTTTTTTTCTTTTTTTTCCCCTCTGGTGCCCAGGGCTTTACTCTTACTGAGTGAATAACTAAAGCAATTTACAGTGCTGCCACCATTTGGCTATTTGCTGCCTTTCCTCAGTGAAAGGAAGGAGAGTACTTGGGGTGGTGGTCCCAAGATTGCCAACAGTGAAAAAGCTGCTGTGCCCATCTCCACTTACAAAGACCACTGGTTGTTAGCAAGGCAGGACAAATTGTGTGCACTTTTCAGCACCCTCAGTGCAAGGCAGGACAATCTGTGTGCACTCTTCAGCATCCTCAGTGCAAGGCAGGACAATCAGTGTGCACTCTTCAGCACCCTCAGTGCAAGGCAGGACAATCTGTGTGCACTCTTCAGCATCCTCAGTGCAAGGCAGGACAAATTGTGTGCACTCTTCAGCACCCTCAGTGCAAGGCAGGACAATTTGTGTGCACTCTTCAGCATCCTCAGTGCAAGGCAGGACAAATTGTGTGCACTCTTCAGCACCCTCAGTGCAAGGCAGGACAATTTGTGTGCACTCTTCAGCACCCTCAGTGCAAGGCAGGACAATCTCTGTGCACTCTCCAGCACCCTCAGTGCAAGGCAGGACAAATTGTGTGCACTCTTCAGCACCCTCAGTGCAAGGCAGGACAAATTGTGTGCACTCTTCAGCACCCTCAGTGCACATTCTTTTCTCTTGGTACAAATCCACGCCCACTGGGAAGATAAGGTGTCAGGGGACCCTTCTCCAAAGGGTGCAAGAAGGAATGTTGGCAGGTGCAGGGAACAGCATCATGTGTGGAGAACAGGCACGTGTGACATGCCTTAATGGCCACTGAAGCAGTGTGTTTATTTACAGCCTGCTAATTGGTATTCTCCCAATAAGCATGGGGAATCAGAACCTTCACATCAGTAACTTCAGATGAGCCACAACTGACAAGAGCCACCAGCAATGGGTGCCTAAGCAGAAACGTTTGTTTGCAAGATACACGCTATTCAGAATCTAGAGTTTAATGGTCCAAATGTCAGGGCTAAGGTAAAAATTACTTCAGTAAAAATAAAGAAAACTCAGAGTGTTACAACCAGTGGCTCTTCCCCTTCATGGCTGTGAGCTCAGCCAATGAGATTGGCACACACTGCTCAATAAAAACAGGATTCACTGGAAACAAAATTCACATTGTTACATTCTGCTGAATATAATACAAAACCAAAGCAGTTTTCAAGTTCAGTGAAGCAAATAGAATAGAGATACTTAAAAAATGTATATGTTTATCATGTTTCCCCTCTGACTACCTTTACTAGTAAGATGCATAAAGAAGGAAAAAAATTACCATTTTTTACACTAACATTGACGTTCTTCCTTTCCTCATTTGTTCATGCAGATTGGAATAATTTCATTGCAGACATAAAGGCTGAAGAAAAAACACTGTCAGCTCCTTGGAAATTTCAATCATTGTTAATAATTGACTTGGATAGCTATTTGAAAGCATTATTAGGTCCAACATATAAAATAGAAGTTAAAAAGTGAGTGTGGAGAAAACCACTGAACTGCTTCTTCTCAGTATTCATTGTTCATTTTAGGCACACTTGAAAATTAATTGGATCCAGTGACTTAGAACATTGAAGACTGTTGCATGACTCATTAAGCTGACATTTCTAACATTCCTAATTCACACAGTAAGAATGATAGAGTCGCATAAGCCATCTATACATTTGAGATCCTTCATCAGGGTAGGACTGCTGGAGAGAATGCCCTTAGTTCTGAATATCATCATCAATTCAGCTCCAAGACATCTGTAATGGAGCTGAGTTTGATAGACTGCCAGAATATGAAAAACTAAGCTCCAACATCTTAAAAATAGGCAACACAATTAATTGCTAATTTTTTATTTATGGTCTTTAATGTTTTAATGGATACAGTTAAATTTCCACTTCACTGAGCAAACTAATTGGTATTTAAAGGAAGAAATAGATCATTTCAAATTATAAAGCACTTGCTTTATTATCTATGCCTTCTCTAAATGGTGCAAGTTTTTATTTGCATTCTTGATCTTCAGAAACTTTAAACTGTTGAAACTCTGTAATTCTGAAGAATGGTTACAGCTGAAGTAAGGGAAGGGGTAGGTTTTGCTATGTCAATTTACTATCCATCCAGTTTATTTGTTACTATTATTTGTTGCTCCTAATTCTGATGCTCAATAGAAGCAAAGTTATTGTTACAGTATCTCCTTCTGATTTATTTTAATCTTTTTTCCTCAAGCCTAAATAAATATATTTTTCACATAATATAGTGCTCTCGGGGGAGCATTCTGTGAGACTTCCCATTAAAATCAGTGAGAGTAGCACACATGCTTGAGAGCAAAGTGTTGTGCTGCTCTTTCCCCATTTCTTGCCATTTCCTTTAGGAAGCCTTTCAGATCCACTGAGTGGGGCAGGGGCAGAATTGCCTCTGATGCCTTGAGAGGCTGAATTGAGTCCAGACAGTGTTAAAGGAATAAAGTAAGTATTTATTAAAAAGGTCTTTGAAGGATACACCTTGGGCATTAAATAGCCTGGCCAAGGCTACACCCAAGATGGACAATGGGTCATGAGGTTTCACACTTTTATAGGTTTTGATCCATTTACATATTGGGGTTAATTGTCTAATTCCAGCTTCAGGTTGTGAAGTCCCATCCTCCCAGACTGCTCTCCTCAGTTTGCTGTTGTTTATGCTTTTGGGGCCTGAAGCTGCAGTGGTGTCCTTGGTTCTAGGGCTGGAAAAGAAAGGACTGTTTTGTCTGACTAAACTGTGAAGAGAACTTGCTAACGCTTTATAACATGTTCAGAGTTATATACTAATGTAACTTATATACTAATAAGTGTATACTATTGTACACTAATGCAGTAGAGAATCTGGAAATATGAAAGCTAAAACTGAAGGCTTCACCTCCAGAAATAGCTGAGCTCTTCCAAAATATTTTAATCAAAGTCAAATGACTGTTAGTTAATCAGCCATGCTGTGAAATGACTCGATGTGAGCTGCTGACCTTTTGCATCTCCTAGCATGGGAAAGAGGCTTTCTTCTCTGCTGTCAGACAGCCTCCCTTCCCCTAGAGCCTCTCCCACTCCAGCCTCCATGCCCCAGAGTCCCCAGAGCAACTGGGCAGTTCAGAGGTGGTCCCAAAATGCTATTGACAGTGCACTGGCTCTTTGCACCTTCAAGGGTTTGTGTGTCCATCCAGTTCGGAGAAAGGACCTGGGAGATCTGGGTCCCAGGAAAGGTATTGCCTATCAAGCAAAGCTTTACTTAATGCTATCAAGGTACAGATAATCAGAGCACTTAGTTGGCTTCCTTAGGCAAGAGTTTTCCTCTATCACTTGTGTGTTGGTCAGCAGTGTTGGGGCTGGTGATCTCTGTACATCATATATGTACATTGGGCAATTAAGAGTAATTGAGTTCCTCTTGTACTCTTGCTGAGAAGCTGGTAAGGAAGATCACACCCTGACACCATGCCGGTGTCCTTCAGCCCAGCCAGCTCCCAACACCATCACCAGGAGTGGGCTGCCCTCAGAAAGCCAGGCAATCTGGGGTGCAGGGCACAGAACGCCAGGCAATCCGGGGTGCAGCTGTAGGGCACAGAGAGCCAGGCAATCCGGGGTGCAGCTGTAGGGCACAGAACGCCAGGCAATCCAGGGTGCAGGGCACAGAGAGCCAGGCAATGCGGGGTGCAGGGCACAGAGAGCCAGGCAATCCGGGGTGCAGGGCACAGACAGCCAGGCAATGCGGGGTGCAGGGCACAGAAAGCCAGGCAATCCGGGGTGCAGCTGTAGGGCACAGAGAGCCAGGCAATCCAGGGTGCAGGGCACAGAGAGCCAGGCAATGCGGGGTGCAGCTGCAGGGCACAGAGAGCCAGGCAATCCGGGGTGCAGGGCACAGAGAGCCAGGCAATCCGGGGTGCAGGGCACAGACAGCCAGGCAATGCGGGGTGCAGGGCACACAGAAAGCCAGGCAATCCGGGGTGCAGTGCACAGAAAGCCAGGCAATGCGGGGTGCAGGGCACAGAGAGCCAGGCAATGCGGGGTGCAGGGCACACAAAGCCAGGCAATCCGGGGTGCAGCTGTAGGGCACAGAGAGCCAGGCAATCCGGGGTGCAGGGCACAGACAGCCAGGCAATCCGGGGTGCAGGGCACAGAGAGCCAGGCAATCCGGGGTGCAGGGCACAGAGAGCCAGGCAATCTAGGGTGCAGCTGTAGGGCACCACTGCTCTATAGCACAGGAGGCAGGTGTCAAGGGCGGGGACAAGGAACAGGGAGAGGCCTTCTGTGTGATTTCCAAAGGTGTTTATTGCCCGTAGGGTCAGGGACAGAAAAAGGCACAGAACCTGGGCTTGCAGAGGCTTATAAGTAGGGGAGATCTTGGGAGAGGATACAATTCCCAACCAATATGGGTTCCATGGGGGAGGAACATAAGGAGGGGAGTACAATGTACAGAGCAATGAAAGAACACAAGGGGAGGGAACAGTTTAAACCAACCACTGGGGCGTCGAAGGTTGGGGGATTGACAGGGAAGGGTCTGGAAGAAGGGGCAGGGTTAGGGAAGGATTGACAGCTCTGGAGGAGGAGGGAAGGGCAGGTCTAGGGAAGTTAGACAACCAGTGCAAAACCAACAATACAGGGGGAAAGGAACAATCCATGGATAAAATATACTATACCAATACAAAATACGGGTGGTGTATAAAACTGACCATTAAAACTGAGCTGCAACTGGAAACACAATAAAAATACACCACAACAACACACTGTTAAAAATTATTTCAAGTGTCAAGCTAATAATTTTTATTGGTCTGGCTTTGTCTAGACATTGAAATTCTAAGGTATCTTTTAAGGTACCTTAAAAGGTGAAGGAAACATTGTATAAAAACTAATCAGACACCTTCATTTTCTGTAATTCTTATGCAAACAGGGCCATTTGCAGATGCCAGAATAAAAGTGTTCTGAGTCCAGCTCAGTCACGCCAGCTAAGTGCATGAAAATACTCACATTGTCTGGGTAAAATATTGTTAAATATCTTCAGAGTCTGAAATTCTAACAGATAGCACATGATGAGATTGAGAACAAAGAGTATCTTCTCTGCATGGCTGTGTAAGTCATTATTTTCTCTTACCTGTTTTCAAGAAAACAAGGCATGGAGATTGCCTTTGCCCTGGAAGGCAGTTTCTGTGAATTTGCAATAGCGACATCTTAGGAAGATTTTTCATAAGGCACCTCAGGGAAGTAGGGTACACCTCTAGGATTGCACCAGTCTCTATTATAAACATAATAGCCCGTAATTCCTCTCTGCAGGACTCACTGTGTTGTAGTATCTGAATGATACATACCTTAAATGCCTGCCTGGATACTCACTTTGCTTTATGGCCCATCAGCTTGCTGATGTTCTGGTCCTCTGGGTGAAGAACACATACCAACTTTGAGTACCTGTTTATTCTTATGTGCTGCAGTGAGATCCCTCCTATCTTTTTCCAAAACAAATTTGAGGAATAAAGTGAGAATTACACACACACACAGATACATTCTGGTTGGTTTTGTTTGTTTGTTTGTTTGTTTGCTTGTGGTTTTTTTGGTTTGTTTTTTTTTTTTTTTTTGAGAAGAATACTCACTTGGTTACAATCATGATATTGTTAAGGTAGGAGCTATTATCAAGGGTGGCAATGTTATTAACAAAGAGTATCTTGTGCTTACCTGTTACTGCCATTCAAAAAGATATCTAAATAATTGTTATTATCAAATAAACTTCTAGGGAGCACCAATTGACTTCCTAACAAGGTCAAGATAACTGATGTCCCAAACCAAGTCATATGAGATTGCACTTAATCATAGTTTAGAAGTGGGCCAGTGATGTTGGTAAAGGGTGATGGTGGAACAGTGGAACACTGAAATTCAGACGTGGCCTCAAAATACTGGTTAATGCAACCCTTTTCTTAGCAGGGGACAGAAGGAATGACTTCTGCACACACAGTTGTTTGGATGCTTTTGAAGTCGTAGGAAACAACCTCATTATGATGTGAGACTCCTCAGTTTCCTTACTTCAGATACTTTCAGGCAGTCTGCATTACACTTCAGGATGAATTCTTTGGAATACCTAGTTTCTCAGCTCAAGTATTTATGTATTGGAGAAGCATGTCCAGCTCAGCTTGTTTTCATGTTTCTCAGTAACATTGCATTCCAGCAGCTGACCACTGGAACCCCCGTTCAGGCCCATGGTAGATCATAGCCTGTTTGTCAGGTTTGGTCCTGCCTTTGAAGAACATATTTTCTTGTAGGCTTGAGGAGAATAATACACAAACCTTTCTGCAGCTGGACAGGAGTTTTAGCCATCATCTTTGCTACTGTAAGTTAGGGCAAGTGCCCCTTGTGATCTGGTGATGGCAGGGGATGACCTGTTTGTGTGAAATATGTCTCCTACAGCAGATTCCATGGCAGGTGATTCTGCTAGCATCCTCAAGAAAAATCATCCTGTAATTTGAAGAGAACTTTAATTTCTAGAGCAGAGATAGATCTCAGAGCCTGGGTAGCCACCCTGTACCTCTTGGGTAGACTAGTTCCATACAAGTGAAAGAATGCCACCCTCAGGGATTTCTCAGAAGGTAAAATCAGGCTCCTGAACTTCTTCCATGTTGACTTGGTAGAAGAGCTGTAGAAGTCTTGTGGTTTAGCACAGGGTTCCATGGCAAGGTTTTGGAGCTTAGACTTCTGTTAGCAGTTGTTTTACAGTGCTTATCCCTCCTTCCAAAGGTAGTTCTGGGCTACAGGGCACAGCATTTTTCCATCTCCTGACACCAGATCTTAGGAGAATACTGCTTGGTCTCTTTGCACAAAATTTGGGTAGAAACCAGTGGGCTACTAATTCAGTTTTAAATTAGAGAAAATAGTTGAGACCAAGATTTGCATGTGTCAGGTCATACAAGCAACTGTAATATGTCATCAGTTGAAAGGGGATTATTAAAAGAGGAAGAATGAATGAAATAATGCCAGAATACTAAAACAAACAAACAAAACCCCAACTCAACCAATCAGAAAACCCCAAGCCAAACCCAAAAGGAAACACATAAACAAAACCCCAAACCCCAACACACCCCTGTAACTTAACTGATCTGTCAGAGAATCTGTTTGCCTCTCTCTGCACGCCTGCAGCAATGTTGGATTTATCCTGTCTGCAGAGGTCTCCCCACTCCACAGAAACGTCATGGGGCAGGCTAAGGCAGATGAGGGAGGGGGAACAGCCAGCATCTGCTGGGTTGCAGCTGGGCTCTCCAGACCTACAGGGCACAGTGGGAAGGCACTGGATTTTGTCCACCCACCTTAATGGAGGCATTCACAGTCATATCTAGACTGTGTTTTCAGAAACTCACACACATACCCATTTTCATATGAATATGTCTCTTCTTTCTTTTCAATTCTTGACCATATTCTGACCAAATATGAGTAGTGTGAAGGACAAAATAGACAGTTACCATATGAGCCAAAGGTGGAAACAAACTTTAGTTTTGTTTAAAAACTCACCCAAGTTTCCCAAGAACTAAAACCTGTTTTAGCAGAACCAACCTAGAGAACTTTCTGTATCTCTTTGCCTGTCTCTTTGCAAACTGTCTGTATGGCTTATTTCAGCACTCATGTGAGTGTGAGACGTTCTAAATTCCTTATTTACAGGATTTATCTCTTATCAAAACAAAACTACCCTTTTAAACTTCTTCCTTATTTTCAGCGTCCAACTTTTTAGCAGCTGTTGTTTGTTCTGTTGAGGGTGGCAGACTTTGGACCTGTCTGCTGGGAGACTGTAAACGGTGTCAAGTTGCATTACATCTTCCAGTGTCAGGTGCCTCTGCTCCATCTGAAATGGACAAAAAATGCACAGACCACTTTTTTTTTTTTCTCATCACACTGCCAGTTCTTGTTGAAGCAGCTCTCTGGCAAGTTCTCTTTCAGCATTACAGATTTCTAACTTTTTATTGTGCCCACAAATTCATAATCTTTTCCCTCAGTTGCTTCAATCTGGTTTTGCTAAAACGAGCCTCATTTTGTTGTACTGTGCTTCTTATCTCTCCCAATCTCTTTGTACAGCTGTTGTGCTCACAATTCTCCCAAATCAGCTTCCACTGCAGAAGGCATTAACATGCTTCTTGCTCCTCCTGCTCGGCTAGTGATGCAGATTAAACCACCACAATAAAGGGCTTCTGAACAGATGTATCTGGTTGGACTGGAAAATTCTCATGATAAATTTGCAAGAATGAGTGCATGGTGGTGGAGTGGGGGCAAGCCATTTCCAGGGCCAGCCCCTGCCTGCTCAGTAGCAAGGGATTGTAATTGTCTGACTCCAAGTCTCACTCACACTTGGGACTGGAGAAAAGCTGCCTTTCCAGCCCCCAAAATGCCCCAGAGCAGTGCAGGGGTGCTGCAGGATGACTGCCAGACACAGCAGGTGGCTTTTCATGCCCGAAAGAAAGGTGTGACACCATAGCCAGGAAATAGGGGAAGTTCTTTCTTAATCTGCCTGTTCTGCCATAACCAATGAAATCTCATGCAAATGAAAAAAAAATGAAATCTCATGTCTTCATCTGGGTGAGGATAATGTGGCTCAGTGAGGAGGGACAGCATTACTGGGGAAGCATGAGCTCCCTTTCCAGCTCTTGCAGCTAGCCAAGGCTTTAGAGTACATGGCAAGGGCTGTTTCTGTGGCAGTGAAAGGCTGAAAAAAATTACCAGTACATCCCCTAGAAATACCTCTTTGCTACTTACATTCAGATCAGCACTTGCAAGTTTCAAAGCACATACATAGCTTTGAAAAAAAATGTTACCCCTCATGTTATCTAAATAATAATACTGCAAATGAGTATAATGGTATTTGGAGTACATGGACATTGGGGTTTGTCATTCATGGCTGAATGTATTTAATCATATTCTGCTTCAGTATAATGAGGCCCTTATTTACAGGTCTCTGCATAGAAGTTCTTGAAGGGCAGTTCTGTGTTGCAAGAAATATTTTAAAAGGCAGTTTGTTTTTTCTGGTGTTGGCTAACCAAACGTGCATTCGAGAGGAGTGGCTACCACTCACCCAAGTGGCACAGGGTGAAGCAGCAAAGCCCTGGTGTGTAAAATGATAGAGAAGGAGAGGTCAATCAAGAGTCCCTGCAGTGTCCCCACTTGCTTTAAGGCCCCAGGTGAAGTGCTCACAGCAGGTACCAACTACCTAAAGACTCCTGTTTTCCCTAATGACCCTCTGGTTCCTGAGATCTCTTCAGGGATGATGCATAGGGTTTTGGTGTGTAGAAACATGCTTTTTTCTTTCAACAGGAATAGCTGAAAATAGTTAAGGAAACAGAACACAACAGAAGTTTTGAGAATTCATTGATCACCTGTAGTGAGGAACCATCTGATACATTGACAAAGGTTTGTTGTACTGGGTTTATATGGCCAGGTTTTGGTAGCAGGGGTGCTAGCAGGGTGCTTCTGTGAGAAGATGCCAGACTCTTCCCCCACATCCAACCAAGCCAGTGCCAGCTGGCTCCAAGTCAGACCCACTGCGGGCCAAGGCCCAGTCCATCAGTGACAGTGATGTCTCATCAAGCATAATTGTCGTGGGGTGACGGTACGATGGATCCCCAATCGTCTGTTGGGTTTGTGTTGGATATTGTACTCTGTGCCTTTAATTTGGACCTGAGAGTGAAGCAGGGAGAAAAATGCACAGTTTGTTTTTGGAAACCTCTTGGACTGGCCTTAAAGAGTAGGAGTCACCAGACAGCAAGGTTTTGTTTTGTTTTTTTTTTTTCTTTTCGGCACTCACTTTCGCTTTGCTTTTGCTTTGTAGCTAGTTAGCGTAGCTTAGGGCTGAGCAGCTTCAGATTTCTTTTTTTTTCCTTTTTTCTTTTTTTTCCCCTTCTTTTTCCTCTTTTCTACCTGTTTTTGGACTGCTCAAACCTCCCCAAACTGAAGACCCAGGTGGGGAGGCTCTGGGGGAGTCTGCACCGGACCCACCAAGATCTCTCCAGTGCCGCAACTTTTTCCCAGCGAGGAAGCAAGGAAGAGCTGAGAGCAGAAACCATCCACAGGAGAGACTTTGTTTCCCCTAATTTGTCATCTGTCCTGGGCAGCACGAAGTTCTTTTCATCTGGTATTGTTCCATTTATTGTGCTGGGGGAGTGTTTTTGCCAGTTTAATAAACAGGTTTCTTTCCATTTTCTCTCTGAGGAGGTTTTCTCCTGAACCGGTCGGGGGGAGGGGAGGGAGGGTTTCCCTAAGAGTTCTCCTCCCAAATTTGCCTTAAACCACTACAATAATATGTATGAGAAGGGGGAAAAGCTGCTCAGCAACAGCAGCGGGAAGACAGGAATGAGTGCAATTGAGAGAAACAGCTTTGCAAACACCAGAGTTAGTGGGAAAGGACAGGGAGGAGGTGCTCAAGGTGCTGGAGCTGAGATTCCCCTGCAGCCCCTGGTGCAGGTCATGGTGAGGCAGCTGTGCTCCTGCAGCCTGTGGAGTCCATGGTGGAGCCAAGATCCACCTGCAGCCTGTGCAGGACCCCATGACAGAGCAGGTGGATGCATGAGGGAGGCTGTGACCCTGTTGGAATCCCACTGTGCAGCAGTCTCCTGGCAGGACCTGTGTGCCATGGAGAGAGTAGCCCATGCTGGAGCAGGTTTGTTGGCACAACTTGTGAGCCTGTGGGAGACCCACAGTGGAGTGAGGAACTGCAGCTTATTGGAAGGATTCATGGTGGAGAATGTGTGGAATCTGTCTCCCCTGGGACAGATCCCATGCTGGAGCAAGGTGTTTTGCCTATTATATATAGAATATATTACTATATAATATATATGATATATATATAATATAGACATATATAACAATATAATATATATATATAATATAATATAATATAATATAATATAATATAATATAATATAATATAATATAATATAATATAATATAATGTAATGTAATGTAATATAATATAACATACACAACGTAACATAACATAACATAATAATAATATATAGTAACATAATGTAATAGTAATTGGTGAGTGATTTCTCCCTGTGCTTATCTCTCAACCCACCAGACTTTTCTCACTCTTCCCAACCATCAGAGGAGGAGAGTGATGAGTTGTTTTAGTGGGCATCTGGTATTCAGCCAGGGTCAACCCACCACAGATGTATACAGCTCTAAGACAATACTACTTTGAGCATGACTTACTTATGTTCTTTGTTTTTGTTGCCTAACAACCCAGCAGGAAAACAGATGTACTCTCTTACAAACAACTTTAAGAAGTTGTTAGAATCACCTCTGAAAAACAGAACAAAAAAACCACCAACAAAATCTTGTTAGAGTTTCCTGATTAGTTTCTCAGAGAGGTGTTCCCAAATATTTGTGCAGGTAGCATGCAATTCTGCAGCTCCTTCAGCAGCACTTTACTGTCCAGTGGTGTTCAAGGTACTGATGCACTGGATGGTGTTACACGAACTAAAACCAGCCAGGTGGCTCAGCTTTAACCAGGCACTTCTGTTCAGTCTATGTGTGCACAGAGACACTACAGCCAAAGGGAACTGAGGCAGGAGTTTTTAAATTTACTTCCCCAGGCATTGCATTAAGTTGTGAGTGGTAAAGGCTAATAATTCCACAATTCCAAACTGAAATACAAAACAAACCTGAAAGTGGGTACATGTAGCCCTGGTTCGTGCCTGAGATATTTTAGTTTTCTGAAACTCTTTTCCCAAAGAGTTTTCTGTAAACAAGAAACATGTTTTCCTAACTGTAACCTTTGTTTACATTCTTTCCCTAGGAGGGACTTCTTCTTGATGTCCCTCTAGTTCAACCAATGTAATTTAAAGTTTGTCTTTGTTTCACCAATTGAGCCGTTCTCTGTAAAATAGTATAAAAAGAAAGAAATTCCCCCAAAATAAAAATGGTAATTGTCAGCCTTCTGAAGTCGGAGTCTGTGTCGTTGTAGTGTACAACAGTACATAACATAACATAACATAACATAACATAACATAACACATAACGTAACAACATAACATAACATACATAACATAACATAACATAACATAACATAACATAACACATAAGTAACAACATAACATACATAACATAACACATAACACATAACATAACAAACATAACATAACATAACAAACATAACAACATAACATAAAACATAACATAACATAACATAACATAACATAACATAACATAACAAAACATAACATAACATGTATCCCTTTTGTCTAATCTCACTGTGCCCATTTCTAAAAACAATGCAAGATCCTCCTTGCAGGTTTTCCAGCATTGCTCCTTGGCCCCTTACTTCTGTCCCGTGTCCCACCTCAGGCTTTCAGAGACAGCCCCAGGCACCACCATGTGAACTGAACAACTGAAAGCATCTCTTTTTAGTGAGGAAATGTTTGTAGTTAGCACAACTGGGCACCCACAGAAGAGCAGGAAGGGATGAAGTTTACAGACCTGCATGCAGGCACAAACATCCCTCCATCGGTCTCAAAATTTTTGACAAAATCAGCTGACAATCCAGTTGATAAATGGAGTGTTTTGATGAAGCTCCTTCCTGAGGCTCCCTTTGAGCCCCAGGAACTGGAAATTCTAAGATCGGTCAAAATGAATTTCTGTGTAAAATTTCTTTATTCTGGAGTGACAAAAAATAAAACACTAGACGTCACTCCACACCTTGCAATGTTTAAGAATGAATCATCTTGGTGTAATTACACTAAGATGTTGGACAAGCCATCCGGCCGTGTTCCAGCGCAATTGCCAAGAGGAATCTTTTTCATTTGCGAGGACAGAATTTGGCCAGCCATTCCTGCAAATGTCACACATGGTCCATGCAGCCTTGGAAAACTTTCCTTGATCACACCTGACATGACATTGTTGAAACAGCAGAAACATAGGGAGGAAAGGTCGCTCAATAATTACAGTTCCGATTGTGATTCTAACATAGACACTTCTCCACTGAGGAGAGCTCTCTGCAGCTGCAGTAGGAGCATGAATGCAGTTTTGGCCAGCTTTGCTGGTGCCTTTCAAAGGCAGGAAGATGCCTGTAATGTTTGGGCAGTTTCCCTTCCAGGAAAGATCTAGTCCTGTGTGTCAGGGATTGACGCCAAGGCTTGCATTCATTCACACCATGGTTGAACTGGACTTCTAGCAGACTTCTCAGCCAAAAGCATGAGACACCAGGAGAAATGGACTAAAAAGCTATTTCTAGAATAACTTGAGTTCTTCCAGATGTATCAAGAAGATAAAACCTCTGAAAGTATGTCTTGCAAAAAATAAAAAAATGCTTTTTTCAGGTGTTGAATTTAGATGAGTATTTTGTTGGCTAATTCCCATAATGTAAAACTCCCTACCAGTAACTCCCACCTTTTAAGTGACAGACTCACTCAATGTGTGACAGTGTAACCGGAAAAAGACAGTGACATACTTTAAAACCTTGAAAAAGTGCCAATCTGTTACATATCCGCTGACAGTCAGAATTCAAAGGTGATGACAACATCATAACTTGGATGTACTGAGAGTCAATCACCATCTGACCTGAAGAACAAATGCCAGTGAGATTGTGTAGGGGGAGCTCAGGTCAGAGCTGGTATGCATGGTAAACCCCTTAATCCCAGCACCGGTGATGAATGCCATCCTGCATTACTGGGTGGAATTAAACTTGGCTTGCAGAGGGCATCAGTGGGTACAAACACTTTTGGGAACCTCTTAACTATTTCCTGGGGAAGGGCCCCACTTCCACACTATGAACTGCTTCAGGTATCGCTTCTTGGAGCTGGGAGAACCATTTAAGAAAATTCCAAAGGAAGTAATTATTCTTATTTTGTACTCCTTGTTTTTTTAAAGTGCTTAATTCATTAAGTCTACCCTAACAGGATTTTAAACCAGAAATTGCATCCATTGACTTCAGTAAAAATAGTCAAGCTAATTTTGTACTTTTCACCTATATCCACTAACACATACAAAATTTTGGTTCCTTTTGGCAATCTTCCTGATATGGCATATACCAAAATAGCCTACTTCACCATGCAACTAAAAATGGGGTTATGTTTCTTTAAACAAGGCATTTTATCCCAGGAAAATGAGGTTTTGGGGCGAAACTGAGCTTTGCACAGAAATGCAGAGTCCATAGCTTCATCTAACATTTTCTGAAGCTGTAGGCAGTTAGTTTATTTTGCTTGCCAGGAAAATGGCACCTAAATAAATCCAGGCACTCCAAGTTTCATAGTCTGACACTTGCATGGTGTTAGGGTGGTCAGATTCCTCCACAGGTTTCTGTCACGTAGAAAATGTTTCAATTTCTGATATACCAGTTGTATTCAGAATTGGGGGAAGAAAACAAAAGAAAAAAAGGAAGGAATGTTTATTCCACATTACTCTCCTTATGCTTTTGTTGCAGGTAAAAAAAGTACTAAAGTACATTTGGTGATTCTCCCTGTATCATTAGTCACCTAAACTACTGGACAAATTGTTTTAAACTCTTCTATGAAAGCTGCACATCCAGGAATCCCATCATGCCCAGGACTCCCAATGACTTGTGGAGGGAGAGACAGAAATCTGTTCCAACATGGAAAATAACAGTCATGGCCCTCTGCTCTGGAAAGCTATTATTCATAGGCATTTCACATTCTTTTTTTAGCTCCAATATGTACAAAGATGGGGTTAGGCTACAGTATGTGTAAACAGCATGTGCAAATGAAGCTCAGCAGCGCAGCAACAGAGATCATAGTTTAAGAACTATTTTTGGGGCAAAGACCTATTAGACATGTTACTAATTAACCTATTTCGTACAGCAATACAGAGGCACCACTGAAGAGGACATTATCAGATGGCTCAGCATACTCTTTATCAAAGTCAGACTTTGGAGCATAATCTACATGCTTTAAAACTGCCATCACAGTGTCACAGTGTCACAGCATATCTCAAGTTAGAATGGACACATGAAGTCCAACTCCCTGCTCCTGTAAAGATGACCTAAAACTACTGCAATGAGATAAAAGCCAGAGTTAAATGTATGATCACTAACTCCCTTAAAAAAACTCAAGTAGTCTCGTTTTGGTCAACCCAATGCTAAACAAAAATTACATTCTTGGTAAAACAGAAATTAGAACACTCTTTGTTCTCCAAAATCTGTCCTGGAAGTATCTCTCTCTGCTAGACAAGAATTTAATCCATGAGATTAAATGCATCAAGTAAGTGAACTGGATTTTCTGTAAAATTAGATTAAATTCTGGAGAAAGATTAAAGCAGTCATCCATTTTCTCCACTTCTTCACCTTGTTTTGTTTATCTCTAGCCCCATATGTATTTTAAACTCACAAAGACAAGAACAGATTATCTTGACTTTGCTTTCCAGACAGTTGTTCAGCCTGGGGCAGAAGATGGCAGGTCAACAGATCTGAAAAAGATTCAAAAGCAACTCTTGCCATGCCCAAGCCAGGGAGATCCAACTTGCACTAATTCTGTTTAATGATAAAACCACCCAGATCCTAAGTGAATGAGGAATTCATTGGGAAGCTTGCACTGCTGCTGTGTGATACGTGTGACACCATCTCAGGTTATTGGGTGGATACCTGTGTGCAGCACCCTGCTACACAGGACAGCCTGCACCCACTGACTCTTGACAGATGGCAAAGTGAGGGACAGTCTTCTGGTGGAGGATTTTTATTTGTCTGTTTGTTTTTAATTTTTTTTTAAATTTTGTTTGGGTTTTTTTTCCAGCTGCTGCTGCTGCTCTTTGCTGCCAGTCTTGTGTCCAAGGGAAGACCTTATTTTCACAGTGATCTGGCTTGCTGGGTGACGTGCCTCTATAACTAGCACGTAGGATCCAGGTGAGAGAGCATCCACACCTTAACTCCCTTTAAAATCAGAGCCTAAATGAGGAGTGAGAAGGAAATTTGGCCAGAGAGGTGCAAGAGTAAAAACTGACTGGTGTCAAGGGGTGGGGAGGCTTGTTTGGAACCACTATGCTATGTCCCCCCATCAGAGATACCTCAGCTGCCCTTTGCCCAGGAGACACTCCAAGCACTGGGGTATCAGTCTGGCACTGTTATCACACAGTACCTGCAGGGCTGGGCCAAACCACATCTGGCTGACAGAGACTTTGGCATGCCAAGTCACCAAGTCAATGTAGGCCAAGTGAGAGTGGCTTCAGTGGGTCCCTATTTCAAAGGGACTGTGTAGGAAAAGCTGTTTGGTAAGGACTTAGGGAGAGAAGGACAAAGGACAGAGAGTAACAGAACTGTTCAGATCCCTTGAAGGAAGGCACTGAGGTGTGTTTCTGTCTCATCAGGTAGGTCAGAACTTGTGGGAGTCCAGGGCATTCCTTTGGATAGCCTGGACAGACAGGAACCTGCACAGAAAAATTTAAAACCTGTACAGAGGGGTCTGGGATCTGTACAGGGAGGTTACAGACCCTGGTACAGAGACCAGAAAGGTAAAGGCCTTGACTTCAGTCCATGGAAAAGACTTCCCACATTAAGAGAAGAATTGCAAGCCTCAAAGGGAAGTAAAAAGTAGTATTATTTTCACATTTAAGGTTTCTAGAATAGGAGTGAATAGAGACAAGATGGAGTATTCTGGGCGGTTCCCAGGGGTCTTCTCCTTCTTCTTCATCTCCATCTTCTGCAGTGATGGTGGCACCAAGTATCTTTAGAGGGATTGGATTAGTGTAGAAGTAACCTGTTTAGTATAGAGTGCAAATATTGGTTTGTAATTGTAAATAATTTGTACATAATTATCTGTATAAAAGATGACGAGCCTTCGTCAGAGGGGGAGTCGTCACCTGTTGCCTGTGCTGTTCAGACCTCTGCCGGGCTCAGAGAAACTTGAAGTGATAAGAAATAATAAACAAAAGGAAAACCTTGAAAAAGGCACTTCAGAAGACTCCGTGTTGTCTGTGCACTCGGCTTGGGGCTTTTCTGAGGGCAGAAGACAAGAACCACCCTCATCTCGGGTGACCAGCCTAACCCGAGAAGAACTGACAAGGATACACAGGCACTAGCTTAGGACTTGCTTCCATGCCATCTAAAAAGCATCCCCTTCACCAAGTTGCCAGGATTGTTTGTAAGATGAAGCTCAGAGGCTTTTATTTCAGTTGAAATAGTTGAAAAGTAGTTCAGAACTGAACTACTTTTCAGTTCAAGTCAACTGCTCGAACACAGTCCTTCGACACCTCCCCAGGATGCTCCACATGGCTGAGAGAGGTAGCAAAGGGTGCAGCCTGTGCCAGACAAGCCAAGGCAGATCACCTTGGGCAAAGTTCTTCCAGTCAGCAGGAAAAACCTCATGTGGGCACTGTCCAGTCCTCCCTGCCTTCTTACCCATTTAGTTTGTTTTCCTGCTGCAGCCGTAATGCGCAGCATTTCCGGACGACGGCAAATCACAAGTAAAACAGGAGAGGAGTAAAACAGTATAATGAAATTTTATTCTGAAAATATGGCAAGAGTCTAAGGCACTTCAAACATTTCAATACACTTGACTAAAGTGAATGTGACAAGGTAATAGCATTCCATAAATACGCACCAAGAACTACACTCAATTCCACGCAAGGGGAATATACAGCGGGTACCTCTAATTTTATTCTCCAATAAACGTGTATGGAGCTTACAGACTGAAACATTTAATAAAAATATGGTAACAGGACATGTAATTCTTCATGTAGGTTTTAATTATTAAGGAATATAAAATGTTGAAAATACTGTGTGAGTTAATTTTATAGATACTAGCATCTTTTATATAAAAAGTTATACATTATCCCCAATTAGCAACAACTTATTTAGTGAACTTCAGACCTGACAAGAGGCTCTATCCCCAATACCTACCCACTCACCCACCAGCTCAAGATCCACGGAGCTGACTACACAAGCAACTGCAACTTCTGAATTTCCAAGTAATTAAAAACATGAAAATCATGTTGGAATGAAATTTATGAAAAGTTTACTGTGAAGTCTAGGCACAGTAAATATGTTTCAGAATGACTAAAAATAAGCCACTGCATGGCATGGATAGCTTTAGAAGTCTGCACATAACATAAGAAAGGATAATCTACAACAAAGAAAAACATGATTTACGCCAGTGTACAGAAAGATGAGTATGTAAGCAAAAGAACACTTCTGGATAAGGTTCTCCACTGAGCACTCCCTAACTATATGCTTGCTCCAAGTTTACAGTTTTCTACCTTTAGCACTAGATCTCTGCTTTCACTTTGCTGGTGAGTTCAGGCACAAGACAATTACATTCAGTATCTGTCTCAGTAAAACAGTTACATTTAGCAGCTTAAAGATGGCGTAGAGATTTTTTACAGATATTTATACACTACTACTCAAATGTGGCTCTGTGGGTGGGACCAGGAGATGTCCTTCTGCTAAGCCTGGGAGTGCCCTAAAAAAGAAGAAAGAACAGTTAATCAAATAGAAATTATTCCAGCCAGCTGAGAGGAAACACAACACTCACAGTTACTCTGTTCAATTCCCTACCTATAATTGTACAGATAATTTATTTTTTTTTTTTTTTTTATTTTAGGAAGAAAAGTGCCAGCTATCATACAGCCTACTAATTGTGAGTGCATATTGTTCAGCCAGTGAGGTGTTCAGCAGCAGTTTATCAGGAGAGGTAGACAGCTGCCAAAACACCTAGAAAAAGCTATGTTTCAATTTCCAGGTCAATAACTACCATTAAAATGATACAACAGCACCTCTGCACACTAGCCAGAACCAGTGAACCTTGCCAGTGAGCTGTCTGTACCCCTTGGTAATCAGGAGGAGAAGCAGGAACTGTCCCATCAGCCAGGCTTCAACCTTCTGCAGTCAGCATGTGTTTTAAAAGGTACATTCCACTTAACACCACAGAAATTGTCTGGCGAATAAACAACTCGAAACCTCACGTGCTGTGCTGCTGTGCAGCTGTCAGGGAGGAGATTTCTTGTTTGCATTTCACTGCTAGGTTCAACAGCAGCGAGTTAAAACACAACCTGCAGGAGGAGGCTGCCTACTAACCGGTGACTGGGTTTTGGAAAAGTTGACGTGGGCATAGAGGAGAACTGCTATGTCCTTGTGTCCAGCTTCCAGGGCTATTGAAAGTGCTGTGCTGCCATCCTGAGAGAAGAAAGGAAGAAACAAAGAGAATTAGTGCTTGTATGCTCTAACAGATCTCCTAAAAGCCTCATCAGCCCACAGAGAGGTGAAGTTATTGAGGCCCTAGTGCTCATACAGACAGGTTAATTTAGAGTCTTGTTTAATTCCTTTTGTTTTAAGCCTTGCACTGCTGTTTTATGAGGCAGTCCAATTGTCAAAGCCTCATAATTTCTCCAAACAAGGAGTCTGGATTATTGCTGTGGAAGAATGAGCACACTATTATCACAGTAATGTTACATGCAGTGCTGTGTAAGACCAGAAGATTGGGCTGTCTCAGAGAAACTACAGTCAGTCAGTCAGTAACAAGTAGAAGAGATGATAAGGGAGGGGAAAATGCTAGTCAAATATAATGATAATTGCTGTGTTAAAACGGTAATTGTTGTGGTATAGCTCCCATCAACACTAAGAGAAATGGCACTCATAATTCCAAACGCTCCTTGATGGAAGCCTAAATAAAAACAATGGACTTTCCTAGTCAAATACTACCACCTCAGTTTCTCAGAAGATACCATTGCTTTCAAAAACCACAGCTGTTGAGGGTTCTAGAAGCATTAAAAAAAAGAGTATTTTACTGATCTGTTGTTTTTCCTTTGGACCATGTTTGGTCCAGGAAGACACAGATGTCAGGCAACCTGTGATGTGGACTGGTGCTTGGTTCACTGCCTGGCTTTTGGCTCTTGCACACAGAAGTCTCTACAATAATGCCAGTATTTGAAATGTCTCACGGGGATGGAGCACACATTCCAGCAACTGCTGTAGCACTGGTATTGCAATGGTTGGCATCAGTTTTTAAACCCTTTTTCCAGCATGGGACACAATGGACAGCACCCACATGGAAAGTCTTCTTGTGAGACTGAAGGGAGCAATTATACATCAATCTAATTGTGCTGAACAGACAGGGAGCTAGAAGAGCTGTCTACTACAATGCAATATAATTCATGACAAATGCACAGCTAACTCTGTCAACACGAGTTTTTAAAGAGAGGTGCTGAATCACTGCAGCACATGTTAGCAAGATGATGCTCAGCTTACTACTCATGATGCAGACTGGAAAAGCATCACTGTGACACTCAGAATAACTAGGAAAATGCAAAAAATCTCAATGCCACATCACAGACAAATCTGTGAATAAGCAGCAGTCAAACTGTGCTTGGGAAACTATCAAACTGGCCACAGGAATAGTTAAGTATCATGTCCCCATAAAGACTAATTACTGATTTTGTATCTGATAGTGCTAACAGCATCCAAGCAGCAGTAATCTAGATTGCTCCTGAAAGTCTTTGTTAGACTGAGGTCTTCTTACATTTTCCTCTCCAGCCAGATCTTCCACACCACTAGAACTACGAGCAGCTGAGCTGCCTCCTGCAGCAGGTGGGTGAATGTGATGCCTTAAGTTTTAACTTTCATGTTTTTCAGATTCTGTGCTGCCCAGGGGTGCAGTTCTGAGCCTCACATTCAGTGCCAGTCAGCTCTCTTCACAGAGCAGGGAGACAAAACAAATCCTTTTCCTGCTGAAGACCAAGGACAACTTTCAGGCCCAAAAGCACAAACAGTGGTGGCTGAAGGGAGGAACAAGAAGGATGGGACCTCACAACCTGAAGCTGTAACTGGACAATTAAACCCCAATATGCAAATGGTCCAAAACAGAAAAATGTAAGACCTCGTGACCTCCATTTTGTGACCATTCTAAATCTGCCTTGGGTATAGCCCTGGTGAGGCTCTTGTCCTGCCCAAGGTGTACCCTAAAGCCTTTCAATAAATATCTACTTTATTCTCTAGCTCTGTCCAGTCTCTGTTTCAGGTCAGCCTTCCTAAGGCATCAAATGAACAGAAATTATGTCCTTCCCTCTCTGCAATAGCTTCAAAAAATAATCACCCACTGCCCTCACAAATCCCAAACCCAGGCTCCATTTCAGTGGGTAAAGCAATAGGGAGAAAGGAAAAGTATGCAAGAAATGTTGCTAACAAGAACATGGTAGTGGCAAGAAACAAGCTAAATCAATGTTTTCAAGCTTGATGAATCTATAGGTCAAACTGCTGACAGTCTAGGCTGCAATGATCCCTGCAAGCAATAAACAGGCAGGTGTCTCACTTGACACTGAAGTCACAGTCTGTATCCATTTATTGTCAGGACAGGGCAGCCTCATGACTAGGACTGAACCCATAGTCTCAAAAGTCATGGTGTAGCAAGAGTGTGAACGTCCTTTCAAGGTAATTGTAGGGCTGATGTTTGCCATGGGCACAGAGAAGCAACACATTGAGGCCCTAAGTCACCAGATAAGGTCACAACTGAAAACTGGAAAACCCCTTTGAAAGGGGGAAGGAATGTGAGAGGGAAAGATGTTTTACTATGAGCTAACAAATGTTTTTTTTCTGTCCTGGCCACTAAACACCTACAGGTAACCACAGAAATTGCTACCAGGTACGTCTGTTACAAAAGTAAAAGTACTAGCCAACTAATCACAGCACTTGCTACCAATTAAGCAGAAGATTCATGTGGTTGGTACTCTGGCACTCTGACTCAGACATTCACCCAAGCAGAGTTCAGAAGCACTGAAAGGCAACTCACATTGTCCTCCAGGGTGCTGTTACAGCCAGGCTGAGCCAGCAGAAGCTTAACAATCTCCACGTGTCCATGCTCGCTAGCACACATCAGAGCTGTGGAGCCCTCATCATCCTGGATATTGACATCTGCACCACAGGCCAGCAGAGCTTTAACCATGTCTATCCGGCCATGGCTCACAGCTAGCATCAGTGCAGTCTGACCAGCCTGCATGGAGAGAAGAGGAAAACCCAAATAACTACAGAGACAATCAATGACAAAGCATGAACGTGGTTTTTTTTTTTTGTTTGTTTTTGTTTGTTTGTTTTTTGTGGTTTTTTTGTTTGTTTTGTTTTTGTTTTGTTTTGTGGTGTGGGGGTTTTGTTTTGGTTTTTTTGGGGTTTTTTGTGGGTTTTTTTTGTTTTTGGTTTGGTTTGGTTTGGGTTTTTTTGTTGGTTTTTTTTTGTTGTTTTTTGGGGTTTTGTTTTGTTTTGTTTTTTTTTGTGGTTTTGTTTTGGTTTGGTTTTTTAGTTTTTTTTTTTTTTTTTGACACTGTGTTTCTTCTGGAGGGGAAAAAAAATTGTTATTTTAAACAGTACTCTCAAGGCTTTGATTGCCGTTATTTAAATACCTTTTGTGGATCATATATCCCATATTCATGTAGCTATTTACTGAATTAATGGAAGATATCCAATCTGTTTTCAGACATATGTAGTTTTTTAAAAGTACTTAAATGCTGCAGAATTTGTAAATACTGCCCAAAATTCAGTAATAGCTCTTTCACACAATGATCCACCTTTGTTTTCCGAAGAGGTCGAGACCTGAGGCTCAACTGTTCTTCCACATCTCCATTTTGTATATAATAATCAAAAACATACATAAAAAAACTCCTAGAGATGAAGAAAGCAAATGAGAGCAACGTTTGAACCGACAAGAGCAGGGAGGGGAGCGTGGAAGGAACAATAAAAAGGCACAGGAGTACAGCAGTAAGAACCGTGCCTCGTGACCCATTTGACTGACCTGGCTGGCTTTAGCATTCACGTCCCCACAGCTGAACAGTTCCTCCACTATCCTCATGTCCTTCTCTGCTTCCACAGCTGCAAGCGCAGCAAGCATGATGGGGGTATAACCAGCCTTGTTCTGGTGATTTACGTTACAGACATCTGCAGAGGGATGACATAATTTCTTCAGAAAGCAAGAACCCAAAAAGCACTAATTGTGCTAATCAGCTGAATAAACTGTCAGTAGAGCAGCCTATAAAAAGAACAAGTAGCAACTGCTTTCATAATGGACGCAATTCAAGGGAAGGTGGAGAAGAAAAAAATTAACAGAGGAGCTCTTGAGCCAGAGAAAGAAAATAATTCTTTTCTACTATGTGTAAAACACAAGAGAGAGCACAAAGACATTTTATATGTTATTATTTAGGCCTTTATTTGTGCATTATTTTTTTCCTTCTGTAAAAGCAAGTGGTCTGAAATTCAGCATGATATTCAGAAACACTGTCAGGAGAGTCCTTAAGCTCTTCTCCCAAGGGCATCCACAATGCAGAATAAAAGTGGTCCAGCAACAAGTGGAAAAGACATTTCTCTTCAGCACAAGTATTTTCCTGCAATTGGTGTTACTTTAAAAAAATCTGCAAGTGTACTTCGACATGTTTTGGAGCTGCCAAAAAACCACCCCCTTAAATTAAAGACTGCTGCCAGTTCTACAGTGTATTTGGCCACAAACAAAACTGTTCTGGGAACAAATACAGGCAAGTCCTCTGACCAATGCCAGCAACCAACAAGAGTTCTCCTTTTTGTTCAAACCTTGCCTCCAGTCTGTCTTTGTTCCTAAAATCCTGCAGAAAAATTCAGCAGTGCTTATTGGTTTACTAGGCAGCAGGGTTGTCAGTGTGTTTATCATATTGGAAAGCAGGGACTCAGATTTACATAAACATTATCTGTACACCAGAGGTTAAATTGCACCACAGATACCTTAACAAGCAAAAATAGCTTAGGAAATTCTTCAGACTCATGGCCAAAGGATCTTTTTTTTTTTTTTTTTTTCAGTCAAAAGAACACTTCAGAAGCAATTCAAGGGCAGATGTAAGATATTACAATTTTTTTTTCATGTTAAATAGACATTAGTGATGATACCTTTTAACCAGTAGACCAATACTACTTTCAGACATCACTTCTGTGAAGCCAGAGAACACAACACTGCCACATGCATTGCATCCTGAGTAATGAATAAATTTTAGAAGTGGTGTGCTCCTACTCTGACTAGACTACTTCAACCAAGTGTGTTTTCTGAGGTCACATTTAGCTCCTTCTCTATATGGCTAATAATAGGGAAACTGTTCTCCTCTGTGCATGACTTTGCTTCATGCTGTGGAGGATTCTCTCATCTTGTCTGCTCTTCTCACCACACAGACACAGAGTTCTTGGTCCAAAAATCTACCTGTGATACAGCCAGGGGTATATCACAGGCTGACCATGGTGACCATTCAGACACAACCCAGAGAAAGATTGTTGAAACCTGAAGGAATCTGCCTATTTGCAAACACATTCCAAGTGCTGGCACAGGCAGTGCTCTCCTGCAGAGAGAACTACCTGGGATTAGTCATGGTTGCTTTATTTTACAGGTTGACACCCCTGGTGTTTACAGGCATGCCCTAGCTGCCATAACCTAGGGGAGTCCCCACTTCCAGCAAGAGGTGAGCATGTTCCTGCTCTTCTGAGACACCCAGGGAAGCAAAGGGGCAGCTCCCTCCCACCACACTGCGCTGCAGAGCCAGCCTGCCCTGCCCGCTCACCCTGACATTCCCTGCATTCCGCGGCTGTGACTCACTCTTCCCAAACACAGGCTGCCTTCAAAAGGGACAGAGATTTCAAAGTGCTCACTTTCCTCCTGAGGAAGTCTCTGCATGTGTGACACATGTGCTAGGTTATCAAAGCTGAGATTGGTATCATTCATATCCCCTGTTTATCTGATGCTACCCTTCTGGATTTATGAGTATTGCGTGGCTTACACTTCAGATGTGTCACTGGCCTAGTTAACTTCCACAGCCAACTGTGACGGGTTTTTTAACTAGTTTAGAGAAACAAACTTCACTCAGGGAGCAAAACTGGGATTAAACGAGATTAAACATCCAGCCTGGGGCCAATTCCAATGTGTGATACCTTCTTCTGGATGCCATCTGGCACACTGAATGTGAGGGGCAGATACTCCAGTGTTTCCCCTTTGCCTCTACCCTTTCTGCATGTGTGTTGCAAGAGGATCAAGAAAAGGAAGCAACAAAAACAACCACATGAAGCAGCATCAGATTGCCTATGGACTAGGAAAATGGTCTTTGTGACAGAATGCCATATTGCTCCAGTTCCTCAGGAAAGTAGTATGGATGAGTCAATGTGGTGGCCAGAAAAATCTTCTGCACTGCTCTAGACAAAACTAGAGTTTGCATGCTCAAGATGGTATTTATACCTCAATGCATCTTCCTCCATCAGCACCCTACAGAGTGCTGAGCAGCAGCTGTGCTGCCTTCAGAGAAAACTGCTGGAGAATGGTGCTGCTGAACTTGGGACTACAGTCCAAGAGTCAGGAATCCAACTATCTACCTCAACTCTGTATATAATTTACTTAAGTGGTTTTTTTTAACTTCAAGAAGCATCACCTTCCAAGCTAGTACTAGAAACAAAGATTCTAGACTACCTAAATGAGCCACCATAGAACTGTTAACAGTTAAAACACCTTCTGGAAGAAGACCAAACTTGGCCCATTTCACCCATGAGAACTGCAAAATCAAGAATAATTAAAAAAAAAAAACCCAAAGCAAACTTACTTGCATCCAGAAGAAGCTTTACAATTTCAAAGTTAGAATGTGAGACGCTGTAATGCAGAGCTGTGTTTCCATTTCCATCTGCCATGTTGATGATATGTCTGAGGACAGCAGGAGAAATCTCTTCAAAAGCAGTTATGTAGTCTCCAACCATTTCAGGGACAGCTGACTTCTGACTTGAGACACGAAACCACTCATGCTGGATGGTATTTAAACAAAACCTCTGCCGAAACCAAGACAGAAAAATTTACATATGGACCATCTATTTAAAGGATTTTCCATCCCATAAGTCAGCAATGCAGGTCAAGTCTTTTTTAGTCCTATGTGGGAAAAAAGTATTCAGCTCACAAACAAGATGTACAGACTGAAGCTTCCCCTCTGACCAAAGCTTTAAAACACCTTTTACTTCCTCTCACTTCACCTGTCAGCTCTGAGGGCACAGAATTTTAGGATGAAAATATTCCCAGAATTAATGGTTGTCAGATACAGGTGAACAGAAAAAACCACTTGCGTAACAATCTCCATCAAATACTTAACTACTTTTATAAATCACTGATAGAATCAAGACTTTCTCACTGGACTTGAAACAACAGCAGGCTAAACCAGTTAGGCCCAGATTATCAAATTATTGTGCCAGTTCTGAGGCACAAATTATCAAATACACAGAGTATATGAGAATTGAGTGGACAGCAGTCCTGAAGAAGAAGAGCTGAGCATTACAGATGATCACAAACTGAATCCAACATCACACTGTAATATAAAAGGTAAATTTGGGGTGAATAAACAGGTTTATAGCTTGCATGGTATGTGATGAAGGGACTTATGTCTGGTACTATGAAGACAACACCTGGACTACCTTGTCTGGTGTGATCACTGAATGACACAAAATATTTGGCTGAAACAGTTTCAAAGATAAGCAGCAAGAATGAACAGAAGTCAAGGAAATCTGACCTCCAGGACAGAGAGGAAGCACTGGAGACGCTCTGCTGAAAAGAACCACTGGGGAAAGAAACCATCTAACATTTGTTGCAGAAAAAAGGAAAAAAAGGAAGAACCTGTTCCTCACCTGAAGGCTGGCTGGCTTACTGTAGTAATAAGAGATTTTAGCTGCAATGAGAAGATGCAGGCTACACATTCAGGATAAACCTTCCCATGGGTATGGGCTGAGAGTGGGGGAGCAGGAGCCTCTCAGGCCAGGTGGCTTATCTGGCAGAGTAGATCTCAGTCTGAGCCAAGAAGGCTTCCACAGTCACCACCAGCTCTGACTTTGAGACACTTTCTCTAACCTGGAAGGACCACCACAGCTTTCTCATAAACCCTCACCTGCAAGGTGGCCAGTAAATTCAAGAGCAATTTTGCAGAGAAGATGCTCAGAAAGTTTATCTAGCCTCTAGGGAAAACACACCAGTAGCTCTAGAGGTGCTCTGTGTCTGGTAAAGAGAAAATATTCTACATACACCAGTGCTACCTGTGTATCTGTACTACATAAACACACCAACAGAGTATTTTACATCAGTGCTACTATAATGTGATGTATGTATTCTGTGAACATAGAGTTGAAACACAAAGGTGGCCATAAACTGACACTTTTCTTTTATTTATTTCAGGCAGTACTGAGTGCAAAATACCACTAAGAAACTCTTTTTAATCACAATATTGCAGACATTATTAAATAAACAACACACTTTTTAAATTCAGTTAATCCATCACATTCAAAAAGGTGCAGTCCACAGCTCTTTCTGATGTAAATTGCAGCTACAACAGCTGGGTATGCTGGAAGAGCTTGGGACAACTTGCACAGATCCTTAGCTATACTGACATTTAGCCTGTTTGGACAAGACCTCTTTATCAGCAGACAGACTGAGGACAAGAGCTGATTAGTCTGCAGCTTCCACCTACAAAGCACTGCTTGTGCTGGAAAACACTTTAGGCACAAGAAAGAAAAATGCAAACTCAAATTATACTTCCAAGGCAAACATCATCATCTGATTTTGCCATTTTTAACACTTTCAACTCCAAGACAGCCTAAAGCATTTATTGTTTGAATGCCTAAGCCAGTCCTGAAGAACAAACACAGAATTAAAAACTATGTGTCACAACTGTATGAAACAACCTTTCAAAACATTCCCTGGACCACAGATGTCAGAACTGGACACAGACAGTATTACTGTGTCATACAGACATTACTGTCTTTAAGAAGCTGCAGATGCTCAGCAGTAGAGGAGAATGACACTGAATTGTTGCCTTTTATATCACTGCACAAGTGTAACAAATGCAAAATTCAATTTCATGTCACTCAGCAGTGTCCCTTTGCTCTCAGATTGCCCTCACAGAGTAGCATAGGCAATCCCTGTGAGGCATTTCCAATAAGGAAAATACAATTTTATTTCTTGAGAACTGAGTATTTCTTAAGCATTAACAATGAATCCTCCTTACCCTCTGCAGCACTGATGGAAACTGCCAGTGCAGTACATGAGACAAACAGCATCCTTGTGCTTTTGGACAAGGCAGATCACCCAGTGCTTCAGAACAGACTCTGAGGTTTTTTCATAGGAAGCAACAGGCTCATCACCCACTGCACTCTCCTAATGTGAGGCCTGAGAGCTGCCCACAGCAGTGCTAAACCAAAAAACCACAGGAATAACAGGAGAGCACAGATGTGTTGAAACTGTTTCTGTCTTCATGTGTGTGCTTCAAGACAACTGAAGCACACAAAGCACAGGTATATTCTCTGGATGAAGGTGTCCTGGTATAAAGAGCTTTGTGACTCTTGCAGGAAAGATGAACTCCTCTTCTCTCTAGCCACTGCAGTGCTGGCCCTGTAAAACCAGAAGTTACCTCTCCCTCAAGTTTTTCTATTGCATCTCAAGAGAAAATTTTCACCTAGTATTCTTACCACATCTTTGTTGGTTAAAGCCTTGGGGTCATCAATGTTGTTTCTCAGCAGGTTACAGGCAGAAAGCATCTTTTCACTTAGCTCATACCTAAGGGAGACAGCAAAATACATGGCATGTTTCAATTTTTATCGTAGCATTTTGGTATAGAAACATTTGTTTCTCTGAAAGTTCTCTGGGAATTAAAAGTTTCCAGGCAAGCCATCTGCTCCTACCACATGCAGAAGCCACTCTGGCAGCTCTTCTCACAGACACTCCCTTCACACTGAGTGGAGATGAGTGTGGGAAGAGCAACAGGAATGAAGAGTGGGGAAACACATCACTTTAGTGCTCTAAGACTTGGAAACCCTTCTAGTGGAAATTCTCACCTACTGCTGTATGGCTGCAGAGCACACACTATGTGCTTTGATTACTTGATTGGCAAGGAGAAATGCCAACAGTCGTGATGGAAACAGAATTAAGCAGTGGGAAACAGCTCAAGAGGTGCCTCCTGCCAGCTCCCATTCACTGGAACTAGCCTTTCTCATCCCATCCACCCCGGAAATTTTCTCCAGCCCTCTTTAATTTTTACACTTGTATGCCCTTTTCATTACAAATTTCAAAACTCATGACCAAAAATAAGGTCAAGGCTTGTGCCACATCACACCACTCTGTGGACAACCATCTTTGCTGATAACCTGCACAGAGGGTAATGGCAATTTTTCCAGAAAGTTCTCCCAAAAAGCAGAGAAGCTAACACAGTCATGTGTGTAAGACAGGCATTTTAACCCTCACTGATTACAAGCCAGCTGCTAGTGCTAACAGAGCAATGAAATTCTCCACCATTGACCACGGCCATACATGGCCACGTGCCCTGACTCTTCCCCTTGGAGGGCATCTCCAGGGCAGCCAGCTTGCACAGAACGTGCTCCTTAAGCACACATGGCTATCTAAGCTGTTCTGCTGCTCTGCTTCACAATCACCCCTTCCTACTGTAAATATAAATAAGGGCTCTTTTGAGAGACTGCCCATCCTGTTGTAACAACTTTGTAGAACAGGCTGTCTACAGTACTGTATGAAGTGAGCTCAGGGCTCTCCAAAACACACAGCTCCAGGGCCTCCAAGCTCTTAATTATTAATTTCTGCATCTCTTTTATTTAACAGCTGACAATTACAGATAACTTGATGCTAAGCTGCACCTCCAGTGAAACATGACATTTAATTTTGTTTTAGCTCTTTTACTGTTATTATTCTACCTGCATAGTTTTCCAAATTAGCACACTGGAAAACCCATTATCTTTTAAGGATATTAAGATATTAATAAGGATATCCTTATCTTAATAAGGATATTAAGATCCATTCACTGTCTCAGTTTATACTTCCTTTTGCCATTTGCTAATGAAGAATCAGTAAAAGCTCACCACTCTACTGCTTTCCATATGCCAAAAAAGCACAGCCTTGTCTGTCAAATCCCACCTCACACAGCAGTTTGAGAAGTACCCCAAGACATGGCATATTGAACAAGCCTGTGATGGCAGCCTTGAAAGTGTACTACAGTATACAATCTCATATCATATGAAGCACATGACCTCAGGGTGGGCAGTGTCCTCAGTGCTGTACCCCTTCCTCTTACTGTGCCATGGCTGGGATGCTGTGGAAGGTGCAAATGCAAGATGCACTCCCAGCAGGCTGCTGACCCGGTGTGTATGGTTCAAGATTAATTCATTTGCTCACTGTTTTACAGATCAGGACGTGAACAAGGCACTGCCTGCTCCCAAGCAAGGGCCAGCTGTGACCTGAGAGAGCCTCTGCTGGGGGAGCCACCAGGGTCTTGCTGTTCATGAATCATTTAAAGTTAATGGGGTGAGCTGCTGGAAAGGATACCCTCTGACACCTTCTTCCTGCTCACACACAGCCATTTTGCCAGGAAATTGCCTCTGGGTACCCACTTGAGGAGGAGGGAAGTTGGGCAGCATTTGGCCAGTGCTGGAGCTGATGCCTCCTCCACAAGCACAGCCCGAGCTGGAGGTGCCCTCCTCAGAGGCACCCTCTGGAGAGGTATAACCACGCCTCGGGCCAGACCACAGTGGCCACCACGCTGTCACTGTCACGGCCGTGGCTGTGAGACCACGTTGGGCGCCAGGCTATAACTGCACCTGGCTGTGTCCGCCCTCTGCCTCGTGGGGTCAGAGTCTTCGCCTGTTCCCGGCTGGCCCTGGTGATGGTTACAGGCAATCGGTACAGCCCAGTAGGCTGGCCAACCAAGCCGATCCGGTGGGCTCTTTTCAGCCCAGCCGCTGATGCGAGCTGTGACAGCGACGAGGAAAGAAGGAGGACTCTGTCGAGGGGTTACCACTGGAGTTTATTGAGGGTCCATGGGAACAGCCTCACTCCAGGGAACCTGCCTCAGCAGAGCACAGGCTGCCCTGTGTCGGCCACTTTTATCCAGAGGAGGAGTCAGGGGAGGTAACAGAAGGAACCAATGGGGAAGGGACAGGGAGTGGTCACCCAGATGAAGGACTCCTCTAGGAGCCAATCCCCGTGGGAAGGGATGGACTTCCTCGGATCCTGTCCTATCACTCGACGGCCCTCTTAGAATTCTCTAGATTCAGGGAGAGGCCTCAAGGAGATGGACAGGTCCTCGGGGGTAGGGAGCAGAATGATTGACAACTCGGGTAAAACCACATGGTAATTAACAAGAGGTAGATGGAAGGAACCAACATGTAATACAAACATAACTAACGTAAAACTTAAACACACCACTACAGAGAGGGTGGGCAGCTTACCTCTCTCTGATTTCCACCTCCTCAGCCTCAGACTCGGGGAGGGGGCCGTCCCTCTCGGCCCCCTGGGCGCAGAGCTCGGCGGCACCGCGGGGCGGGGGCGGCTGCTCCTGCGGGCCGCAGGGGCACTGGCGGCTCTCGCACTCCTCCTCCGACTCCGAGGAGGAGCTCTCCTCCGAGCTGGAGTCATCGCTGGATGTGGTCTCATACCTACGAGGAGAACGGGCAGGAGCAGAGTGTGGGAACCTTGCAGGCTGAAAATTTCAGGCTTTCTGTGTTAAAAGGTGCTGACCCTCAAGCAAGCACTGTATTTGACTTAAGGCTGTGGAACAGGCTTCCAAAACTGAGTGACAGCACTGGGGTTGTGGGTGTGTAGTTTGAATAGTATTGTGTGATCTCACAGGGTGAAAAACTTAGATTTGGGATTTTAGTATACAGTAATACATGTGAGTCAAGATGGAGGACTTTGGGCATTGTCTGAGCCCTTCTTCTTCACCTTCTTCTTCCTTCTTCTTCATGGGTTTGGGTGGTCTGGAGTCGCCAGAAAAGACTTAAGGGCTTGTTTTATACTCTGGCCTCTATCAGCCTTAAGGGCTGAGATAGAGGCCAGACAGAGTTATATAAAAACAAGGTGCACATTTATTAAGGCCTTCAAGACCACACCCTGGCAGGGCCAGAGCCACAGCAGTAGCTCTGCCTGCATGGCTCCGAGGTGGAAGCAAAAGAGAGAGAGGTCACGAGATTCTCCTGCTTTTACAAGCTTCCATCCACCTGCACGCCCCCCCCATTCACTGTCCAATCAACGATTCCAAATCTCGGTGCTCCATCCCCCCTGCTTGCCTCCTCCCTTCTATGTTGTTTATCTTCAGGGCCTGGAGCTCGGAGAGTGTCCTTGAAGGCGTGAATTCCCCGCCAGAACCAGAGGTGCTCCGCCAAATCCCCGCACCACTTAACACAAAAGTGAAACCACCCACCAGTACAAGACAAAAAAAAAAAAACCTCAAAACCTAAGGCATCACTTGTAATTGGGTGAAAAAGGTCTGCTTTGCAGGCCTTGGGTGGTCATTATTGGGTGAGAAATATAAATAATATAGGTGTCACCTCATTATTGGGTAATTATTGCTTAAATAACATTAGCAAGAGTTAGAGGTGCTCCATTTTACATAATTTCTCTGACTTGCTAGAGATCACGGCTTGTGAGTCTGTAAATAGATAACAAATAATAAACATCCAAGTCCAAACACGATCTTTGACTCCCATGTATTAACCTCAACCTTGGCAGAGGAAAAGGAGCCAGAACCGTCACAGCAGAGGTGTTTGCTTGTTGCTTCTTTATTTTCTGAATTCTCAGTGCCCAAATGTTCCAACACTTGCTCAGTGCTATTCCACAGCAGTCAGTACCTGCCTGCACCAGCACAGGTGGAAAAATGTCCTGCAGAAGCTGTGTCCTCCTGTTTTTCCCTCAGAGACCCCTTCACTGAACTCAGTGTTACTGGCAAATGACACAGTCAGTATTATGCACACAGTGTGTAATGGAAGAAGAACAACCTCTTTTAGATGTAAGTCTTAACATTTTGTCAGACCTTGCCTTATCCCACGAAATTACTTTGTTCAGAGTAAAGTGGATTGCCTTACCAGGCAGATATAAGCTAACAAACCTATGATAACCTTCCCTCACTGTATGTAATGATACTCCTAGCTAATATGTAGGAAATTAAGTAAGTGGGATATTTAGGCTGTATACTGCACAAAGCATTTGTACTAAAGAAAAAGTAATCCGAGGAAAGGGCTAGAAAAGCTATATAAAAACTATTTCATGAAAGCATTTTAAAGGTCTCTACAACATTCTGCAAGGGCAATTAATATTTTAAAAGAAGACAATTTTCCATACTGTCTTCTGTATTTGTATAGGAAGGCTTCTCTGTATATATTTAATACAAAGCCAGAAAAATGAATTCTAGGGCAATGGCTTCTCTTACTGTATTGTTTAATAGGATAGTGCTGTGCTTGTCAGCTACCAAAGGTATATACAAGTTTTCCTTATTAAAGCATTGCCTGTGGAATGTCCCCATGGCTGTCTCAGGTTGTTTCATTTCCCTGTGGTAAATCTGGCAGCAATCTAATGTACAGGCATTTGAGACTGATGCCATATATGACTTGCAAGCACAAGAGGATTAAGAGGAGCTCAGCTGTTCAATTCTTCCCTCTGATCCTTACACTCAGCAGTTGCACCTCAGCCTGAAGGACAGGCCAAACCTGTGCAGGTGTTCCTGGGTTCTTTCTCTTCTTCCACTGTGAAAAGTGCTACAGAAACAGATGTTTTGGGGACAGGTCTCTTACCCTCCATTAATGCCAACAAACTGCAGGTTCTTCTTGGTGTTGTTCAAATCCTTCTTCCCATCCCTTTTCTTCATGATAGATTTGAGTGTGTTCTCATTATTAGTACACACTGTTAGAAAGGGAGACAAAGCACACATTATCAGTATAAATCTGTAGCCAGCTTTGAATGCAGCAGCATTATAGCTGATTTTTCAAAACAACTCTCTGTTTTTCAACAGCACTCTGTGTAATTTACCATCTGAAGCTGGGTTTTCTGGTTTTCATGACATACAGTCATGGTTTGACGTGCACATTGGAAATACAGAAGAGCAGCTTCAAAACCAGCTCTGGAAACCAGTTGAGCCTAACTTTTCCAGCTTACAACATGCTGCTTGCTGATCTTCATGATGCTTTAGAAAACTTCAAGAAAAGACATGGGCTTTTTGTTTTCCTTGGCTATTTCTGAAAAAACTTTTAACAAAATCTTAATTCTTAGTGTCAGAGAGCAGCAGCCCCTTGCCAAAATGAACACATTAATAGAGACAGCATGTTCAGCAATACATACAGCATATTTAAGAAACTATTCAACAGGGTAGCTAGGTTCAATCAAGGATGGTCTTTTAGATTTAATATTCATTGAAACAACTTTTAAACCAATCTCTACGCAAAGGACAGGACACATGCATAAAATTTTAAGTATTTAAAAAATTCATTATTAACTCTTTATCTTTCAGTAGATTTTTATTAGGAAGATACTAAATGGCATTTCACTGATTCACTACAATCTGCCATGTAAAACCTAACCAACCACCTGCAGACACACTGTGACTTCCCCCCCCAGCTGCATGTTTTCCTGCTTTTTGCGTTTTTGAGAACATTGAAAACCTTCTTTAACTGTATTTCATGTTCAGACTCCACCAGCATGATGAAAGGTGAACGTGAGCCAGTTATTACCATAGAGGCCTGAGGCAAGCTGATCATCTGTCAGGTTAATTGGAGCGAGAGCTTTATCCTGAGAAGAAAAAGACTTCCTTCCCCGAGCAGCTTCCACCAGGGGAGTCTTCCTCTCCTCCTGAGTGGGCACAGGGTCCTGCTCCAGTTTCAGCGTTCGCAAATTTGAAGTTAAGTGTGTGTTTGCAAGCTGGCCGTGAGGGATGTACTCCAAAGTAGCACCTGCCGAAGAAGACAGTAGGCATCACAGAGGAGTCAAATGAAAATATTTCCATCAATACTGTGATCCGTGGGGGGGGGGGAAAAAAAAGACCCAAACCAAAAACAAACTGGAAAAAAAAGGCAGTGCTTGTCCTTTAAAATACTCTTTTCCTAATAGGCAAAACACTGTGATCGTTTTCAGAAAACGCAAAAAAACGGCCGTGAGCTTTTCTTTTGATAAAGACATACAATACAAGGACAAGCCATAAAGCTATTGGCTTTAAAATGCATGAAAGGCATGGTCCTTCCTTTTCCTTCTCTTTCAGTATGAGCAGTGACCTCAGCTCCTGCCACCCTGGTCAGGGTGGGCTCGCTGAGCTGCTCCTTGATGACATGCCTGAAGAGCACAGCACGTCCACAGGCTCTGAAGGTTCTTTCTGCAAGTGACCTTTTTATTGTACTTGTTTTTTTAAGAAATGTCATTTTTCCATGAAAGCAGAAAATTTTCAGGAAATTTTCCATTTTTCCAGTAGTTGAACTAATTCTAAAAACAATGTGCTCTGCCCAGTTACTGAGACAACTGCAATGAACTCCCACACACTGCATTTCTTTCTTTTTTTTTTTTGGTCAGGATTGTACTGAGCTAGTAGTTGTATTTAAACCAAATTCCAAATGTTTGGGTTGTACTTTTTTTCCCTTGCCTATTTGCTGGGGTTTACTCACTTTTTCCCACTGTGTATTCAAAAGGCAGTGCTAATTACTCACAGACTTTTACAGATTCCCCTGGAGTTACTCCAGCTGTGCTATTACAACTTCTCTACAAATCTGCACAAATGCTTTTGTCTGTGGAACACACTGAGTGTTATTTAACACACATATGCCTCCCTATGTGATCTTGTTAGCATTCAAGGAAAAAAAAGCTTAAGTTTAACTTGCTTTAAACACTATCACTTTTTTCTGCTCTTTTTTTGCTTCAATGATGTGTGCCTCCACATTATTTTTTTTTTACCTTTGTATTTATTAAGAATTAAGGCACAGCCTTCTCATTCAAATATGAGTGGCCATTGCACAGGATGCTAACACACTGCAGTAAGGTAAATCCCAAACATGAATTTTTAGACACACAGTTACATCTCTGCCCAGCAAGCTGTTCTTGTTAGACCGCCTTTCCCCCTTGTTACTTCACCTCAGTAAATTTGTCCTACAACAGGACATAACAAAACTGATTTTTCCAAACGCTGCCACTTCCTCCTTTTGCTCCCAGTCCCACCCAAGTCTCTGACTTTCCAAACAAGTCTCATCCCACACCTGTTTCCCAAGGCACCCTTCTCCAGCAGTGAGCCCTACTGCCCAGTTCCACATGGCTTACAGCTTCTCCAACATATAGGGGAAGGAAAAGACAGCAGGGTATCGACAGGCATGCCAGTACAAGCACAGCAAAAAAGCTTTTTCTGAAGAGTGAAACGTGTGTCTGTGTGTGTAAGAAGGTGACAGCTTTCCAGGCAGGAGCAACCCTTCTGGAGACGTGCCTGAGCACCTGGACAGCCATGAAAAGCAAGAGGGAAGTCCTGCCCTTGCTCCACCACCACTCCCCACACTTTGCAGCACTGACTGACTTTGGTCAGCTCTCTTCCCAGCAGCAAACATCATCCCTCATCCAGCTGAGGAGAAGAGGGCTGCCAAGGTGATAGAACACCGAGCCAAAACCAATGATTTTTAAACTCCCTTAGCTGAAAAACCAGGGAACTGTCTCTCTGCTTGCTTGGAGCTGTGACAGGCACAATTAAAGAGCATCAAGCACAGTAACCACTTCCAGCTACAGCTGGTGGTGGCTGCCTGGGCTGGTTTTACCAGGTCACCCCTTCTGCTCCAGACTGGCCTCTGAGGACATGGGAAGGAGCGAAGGAAACCTGCCCTGAAGCATCCAGGGATATGCAAAGATTCCAAAGATGCCCAGGCTTACTTGCAGCAGAACTGTCTGCATCCTCTGCCAGACATCACAGTTCTCCTACAAAATCAGCTGTGACAACCACGGTGTGTCTGGTGGCTTTGTGCATGCCAGAGCTGAGGGCAGGACCCTGGCAGGGCAAAGTGGGGCTCCAGCCTGAGGTGAACCAACAGCAGCACCTGGTGGACCCTTGTTATTCCCCCAAAGCCTGAGCCTGAATTTCCCAGGTGTCTCCCTCCTGCCCTGGGACAGGCAGGGGAGGGAGCTGCAGGGTAGGACAGACAGAAAGGAGGACTGAACCTGCCACCAATGCAACATGATCTCAGTAGGTTCCCTCCTCTGGTACATGCAGCATTGGCTGAGAAGCACCACACTGAATTCAGAATCTAGGGCATGATGTCCATGCCTTCCAATGAAAAAGAAAAGGGATCTGCTCAGTTGGCCCCTGGCACCTGACAAAAGAGGATGACATCAAGACTGGAGGGCAAGGAGACAATAAATGTGCATCAGGCAAACCGGTCAGTGCACTCATTCTCCCTGCAAAGCCCTTAGATGTCTACACCTATTACATGCACAGTACCCAGTGATGAGGGAAAGGGAGCTTTGGGTCCAACTCAGTATTAATGCTGCAAGCTGTTAATTATCATTTAATATCAGCTCCCAGGCCTTTCCCCTTTTCCAGACAGCAGAGTCCAGCCACTGAGAAGAACAGACAAAGGAAGGAGCTGTGCCACCCAACATAACATGTTTTAATAGATTAATCTACTGCTGTGCAAACCAAAAAGCCAAAAGAACCAAGTTCCTCCTTCCTCCAACAGAACTGCAGGGCCACTCTCAGGGCTGAAGGCAGCACACACCTCTCTGGTGTGGAAATGAAACTCTGGCTGAAGATCATCATTTATCTACACAGATCTTAAAACAGACTCTTCCTCTCACCTCACAGAGATCAAGTATGCTTGAGCAGAGTCCTTCCCCAGGCTGCAGTGCACAGCAAAGCTGCCAACAGGTCAATACCTGGTCAGAGACCCTTGGGCACACTTGCCCTGATGACATTCCTTAGCTTGCTCTTCAGGCAAATACTGCAAACTTGACATAAGTTTCTAAGTATTGATATAGAATAGCAGGGAGCTGTCAAGAACTTCTAATGTGTTTTGCAACACAGTTGAGGATTTTGGAAAAGTTCAGGAGTAGTTTAGAGACAAAAGTATGACACAACACAACAAAAAAACCTTGCTAACTTCAACCGTATGTAAACACTTTTGCAGAAAGCTGCTCTCATCAGAGGGAAACAAGTGACTGAACCATGTTCAGGGGTTTAGCTCCAGTGGTTTGAAGGAGTTAGAGCACCTACTTTTAATTTTTTAGAAGGAATCTCCTCTCATAAACCACTTGTGCTTCTTTTGAAGATCTCACCAATTAACACCAGGGTGACAGTAAAGCTGCTACAGAGAAGCAACAGATTACCCATGCCATTTCTATCACCTATAATACCTGTCTAGTGTTATTTGGATGCATTTTTCCTTCCTAACTGCAGACCTTCCCTCACATTTATGACAGCACAAGTACTTGTGCTGTTAGGTGGTTCAGGGAACTCAACAGATTCTTTTGAATCTGTGATGAACCCATGGGAAAGGAAGTCTGGCCTGCTTTTGAACATTTCCATTTAGTCTGATGGAAGCAAAGTATAAGTATTATCATAAAAACAATTTAGCTTGACAGTACTTTTATCCCACTGGAAATCAAGAGAAGTGCAAACACGGCCAGGGGATTAAACAGCATCAGATGAGAACTTAGCTTTCTGGCTGGAACGTCACAGGATCCTAGCTTGAAAAAGCAGACAAGCTTACTATGTGGTAGCTGCACAAAATTTTATTTTAAACCTTTTGGTCAGTGCAAGCATTTATTTGCACAATTTGTTTGTGATGGTCAGTGATGCAAGCTATACATTCCCCACTAAAGACAGTGCACAAATACTGTCTGGAGCATATCTAGCAAGGAAATACTTCCCTTTCACACTGTGTGATTTCTTCACAGTAACAATGAGCTCATTACAAAGTTATTTTAGCTGAAGTTCTCTCCTCCAGTGTTTTTAAACCTTCATGCCTAAAAAGCTTTTTTTTTTCAATACAAATTATTTTAATCCACTTTCAATTTGGTTTACTTATCGGAACTGTTGAAGAAAAAGCCCCATTCTACTAATGTACATAAAAAGGCAGCAATGAGCAAACATGCTACGTTTAAACATTTACAAAGATTGATAGTAACCCATCCAACTGATGAAAGCAGTACCTTCACAAGACTAGAGTGCAGTTTCATTATAAAAGGTACTTTTGAGCCATTCCAGGTTGAAAGATGGTGAATTTGAAATTCCAAAACAAAAATTGCCACACGTGAGCTTTTTTATACAGTCAACTGTCAGAAGGCAGATTCTCTTGGGGCCCAGGCATAGGCAGGTGCTGAACTATCTACCATTCAGCTCCAGGGAAAACACTCCTAATAGGATGAAGGCTCTAGTAACAGGACTGCAAGAACAATCTCATTTTCACTCTCACTTTAACTGTTTTCTCTGTGCTGAGAAGCTGCTTTCCACCCCCAAATTAGATTGTGAACCCAGTTTGTTGAAACTGGAAGTTAAAACCAATTCTTTTCATTAAACATGACTGGCCACAAAGGATCACACATCTTTGAAGCAGCTAATCATCTCATTTATGAAATGCTCTCTTTTCCAAGACAGCTGTGTGTGAAGCTTGGTGAAAGCCATCCTTCATCTCCCTGAGGAGTGGTGCATCAAAGCAGCTCATGATGCTGGGCACAGCAGGAGGGTCAGCTTGGAGTACTTCCTTCTGTCTCATTCATGTGGATTTGATTTCATCAGCTGATGCTTCATTGCTGCTGAAATACGACAACACTTCCTTGGAAAATTGGGAATCTCTTGCTATTAAATATTCATAGCTGTGCCTGTAACCATGGGAGCTGAACTCTAAGCAGAGCTCAGTGCCTGAACATCACATATCCCTGTGCCACACCATAGGGAGAGAACTGGGGCTCTGTCTAACAGACAGCTCAGCAGGCTGCACATTGCCACTCCCTAAGCAGCAATAAATTGAAGGGGAAAATAATCCACACTGTGGCAAATGATGTTCTTTGCTAACTGAAGCAGAAGCCATGAGATAGAGCAGCTTTGAGATTCCAGCACTACATGTAGTGCTACCACTGAACGAAACCAGCAAATATTATAATGCTAATAATGACAACAGTAATAAGCTTGTGTTAACACATGACCAGGGAAGGCACACCAAACCTCTTTGAAGAGGCTTATGGAGGTTGGTACCATTTTTGAACAGCATTCCCATTTGAGCTTCCCGTGTTGTCACAACTAGGAGGAACCACCTGCCACATGAAACATGCAGAGGAGGCACTGCATTCTCTGAGACACCAGCCAGACACATGTAAATAAACACTGCTCATGTGGCACTTAGGTGGGACCATCTGCATGGCTGTTTTGCATCCTGCACTACCTTCCAGGGAATGTGGAAAACGCTGCACATATGCCAGTCACTTTCTTCCCAGCAGACTGATGGATGGATCCTGTTTGTTGCACAAGCAAGAGCATCTGTACAGAAACTTAACCTGGTGATTAAGGCATGCATCTGTGGCAGCTGGAGCTGAGGGCTTCCTTCACTTGCCTAGACACAGGCACAACCACTGTGATTTGCAGCAAACCCACAGCTTTACAGGATCACCACCACACCTGTGCCACATCAGCACAGGCTTCTGAGCCCCAAGCAAGCCCTGAGTCTTCAGCTACAGTAGCATGGTCCATGCTGCCAGGAGAGAAGTTACTAACCCATCAAACTACACAGTCTTTGAGAGAAAGGTCTGTCAAACACAAGAGCTGCAAAGAAAAACAGCTTTCTCCAACTTCCTGCCTTCCAGCTGACAACACAGAGGAAGATGACCATGTTCACACTACCTCATTAGTCCTACACACCAATTTTGGAGAACCAGGGGCTTCTCACATCACCATCATTCTTCTGGTCTTTCCACTGTCCCTCAGCCTCCTTCCCCAGCTCTGGTTAAAACTTAAAAGTTGAAAATGTTGGAAGATTTTCCACCATTGGTACATCACGATTTCCTCACCCTCTAGACTTCCTGACACCACATGCTTCCCATTTTCTTTCACTCCCTGAAGTTTTAACTCAAGAAGCTGCCTCCTTCCTCATGATGACTAAGTAGTGTAATGCTTACACTGGGACACTCAGGATTGTTCTAAAACGCTACAATAAAACCGGTATCTGAAGATCACTGAGGCAAAATAGCAAAATGCATTTTCAGGTCAAATATGCTCAGGTAATTTCTCAGGGCAATGGCAGATCTGTTGTTCTTAGATACCATTCTTGAAAACGCCCTGCCAGTGAAAGACAGCCACCTAGACCTGTGAAAAGATTTGTGAAAAGTCCATGTAATTAGAACTCCTACAGGTGACATCAGGCTTCTGGCTGGTATCTTGCAAAACACATCATACTAGCATTCAAACGTAATATCCTGAGAACTCTTCAAAAATCTAGTGCAAGAAACAGAGGAGATGAATGCATTGGCCTCCCTTCAGGCTTCCTACATGCTGTCTGGTCTAAGAACATGGATCAGCTAGCATCTAGGTTTGTGACCCACATACAGATAGGCTGGACACACAGGCTGCCAAGGCCAGCTAACATGACTGTGCAGAGTGGAAATGTGCCTGTCTGGCCAGCGGGCTGGAATTCCCTGAGGTCACTAGGGCTTCTGAAAGACAGCACATATGTAAATGTTAACAGGAGTTGCCAAATTACAGAAGGGAAGGTGATTATTTTGCAACAAGCAAAACACCAGTTGCTGATGGACTCGGTTCAGAGAGCATCTCAGCGGTCGAAGGTGTCCAGAGATGAAAACTGCCAGCCTGTGTCCTGCTCAGCAGGCTCCAGCTCTCCTGCCTGTGCCTCCATCACCTGCCACAAGCTGTGTCAGGGAAGGTGAGATGGCAGAGGCCCCTGCAGCACACCCTGCCTCTCCAGCAAAAGCAGGGAGAAAAAATCTGTAAAGCTGAGAACTCGACTGATGTGCTACCTCAGGAGAGCACAGACCACTGATCCATTACTGTGGCAAAGTGGTACCCAAATCACAGGCCTCAAAGCTAACTCAGGTATTTTTGCCCTAAAAGAAACTGGCCTCTAAGAAATACTTCCTAAGGATGGTCTTTGAATAAAGCATTGAGGATGATGCTACTGATGCTAATTGGAGACTTCAGCCTGATTTTCTAAAAAAATGAGGCTTGTGCAGTCTTCTCTCAATAGCTGCAACTTGATTGCTTATTTGAACTGAACTGGAATAGAGACTCAGAGCTCTGAAGGCTTTCTGTGTTTGTACAAGCTTTGCAGAAATCAGTCTGAGATGCCAGGCCTGGAGAAAGGGACACTGGCTGAGTTCACACACACAACACCTGAAAAGCTGTAAGCATGAGATCTAAATGTGAGGAAAGAGACTTATTAACAACTCACAAGCTATCATGAAATACTTTTTCATGCATGGAAAAAGAAAGGCTTTATTAGTTCCAGTGATTATAGAATTATTCATGTTAGTGCTTCATTCAGCAAAAAATCCTTCTACAGAAATATGTAACCCATGATCTGCAAAACCATAGGAAAGGGCAGCAGAACTAGCAGATAAATGTATTAAAGGCAGTATTTTCAAAATTAATTGAAAGAGATGGGGTAACATTTCAGGCTTAAGACCTCTTTTCCACTCCAATTCTCCATGGGTCAAAACTGTTACAGACCACAGCTTGATTTATGTATGCAGTCCAGGCATCCCTCACCAGGGACTAAAAATAAAGAAATTTTACACTCATCATCCACAGCTAAAGATAATGGCACTACAAGTTAAAATAAAATTATTCCAGAATAATTTTATCAGGAATGTGAAATCTGAATCCAAGCATGAACATTTTCAGTGAATATGATCTGTTGCTCCACCTGTGTCTAAATGCTTTCAAGCCTCTTGGCTACACATTTGATACTGGACAGTAAAAGCTGGGGAAGGAATTAAGGACTTACAGCTAGTGATAACTCTGGTTCACTGTTTTTACAGACACTTTTGAAGTCTGCTAGATACCCTTATTATTATTCTATCACTACTTGTAAGAAGACTGGAATATTAAGTGCATACCAGAAAGATAATGATATTGCTTGTATAGTATCATATTGCATGTATGCAGACAGGATAGCATGTGTTTTCCTTTCCACTACATAAATATTGCTTATTCCTTGACTATGGGAACCTTAACCTTTTACCTCAGCTCATTAAATGGATGGTTCTGTTTAGCACATCAACACTGGAAAAAATCAGATTTACCAAGCTGCATTTTAACAAAAATAGGTAAATTTTAAGACAGTAAGGAAGCTGCAAGAGCTTTATATGGCTATTTGGATTAGCCAGTAACATTACGCTGGCATTTAATAATACATACTCAGGGTTTTTCTTCTGGATTCAGCATCTACAAGACAGATGCATTTGCACCAGTTTTTCCCACCTCCTTAACCTCTTGTTTCAGCCACAAGAACCTCCTGTTTCTTGTTTCAGCCTCCTTAACCTCCTGTTTCTTGCAGGAGCAAGAAGAAAGTATCTAATAGTCACTGCCAGGCACTACATATTGATTTCCAGGAATCCACCATTCTTAAACTTAATAGTAATGTGGCTGCACTCACCAACAAGATATTAGAAAAAAAATGGCTAAATTTTAAACTAAACTATCAGACACATAAAGAAAATAATTTTATAAGTAATCAACTCTACCCCAGGGAATAAAGAAATCCCTCAAACTAATTGCCTATACTTTTAATTAATAAATAAAAGGCAAGGAGTGTTTAAACTACAATTCTTGCCTTTCCTGAGTGTCACCCAAACCCCAGCAGTAATTATGCCTTTCAAACAAAAGGTTGTAACTAGGGATTATGACAAGCAGTTTCTCTCTGGAACAGAGAAACCCAAGATGTGGTTTCTGTGAAGTGCTCTGGAGTTGCCTATTATAAAGCAATCAGCCCTGCTGGAATGGGGAAAGCACCCCACAGCTCTCTGTCTGAGCAGCACAAGGAACAAAGGCAATGTGCCTTTGGAACAAACACTACAAAATCCAGGCAAATGTCTGTGGTAACGAGTCACTTTGATACCAACACTGTATGTGACTTTCAGATCTGTCAAATCTGACTCTGTTGTTTTTAAAAACCATGCAAGCCAGGTTTAAAATTCCCAACTCATGGGCAATAACCTCAAACACTCCTAAAGTTATAACATTAAGTCCGCACGTTTCACAGTGGTTAAACCTTTCAAAATTTTAGACACCTCCCTTGAATGGTCAGAGCCACAGCTCCACCATCATCATCATCAGGACCTTCAGAGCTGGCTGGACTGGGAGAGATAAAACTGCCTCTGCTTTTTCAGCTGCCAGCAGATGGGTTGGACGGAATACCCAACGGGCACACTCAACAAGAGTGCTACGCTCTCTGCTTCCTTGGGGAGGGCTACACAGTGGCTTCCAGACTAACAGAGATCTGCAGCCAAACAGAAAGAGCCAAACAGTGCACCAGACATCTGTCACAGTCACTGATATGTGGCAGTCGACACAGACACTGCACTCAAGGTGCTTCACCAGAATTATCAGAAAGCTTCAAGTATCTGCATCTTGTTATTCCAAAAGTCTCCCATATCTTTCCCCTGTGTCCTCTAAGAGCAGCTCCGCACAGCCCTGGCTCTGTCTCTCTTCTTCAGTTGTGGCTTGCTCCTTCCTGTCCCTAGCACGGCCGCCTAACCCTGTCTGTCCTATGTACAATATCTCACCTTTTCTGGCCCTTGCACAACCTCCTGTCCCTAGGTCTTCTCAGCACAGCAAGCAGACTCCAACTGACTCCCAACTTCTCAGTTAACTCACTCTTTATCATGCCCCTGGCTGTGAGGGCAAGGCTGTTTCTACTCTAGGATGATTAACACAGGTGTAGCATCTCAGAGGGGAGACTGCCTTCAGCAGCATCTCCTTTTGTCTCCCCACAGATGTGTGCTCTGATGTTGGGCTTACCTGATGGGGTGCTTCTCTCCATGCACTGCTTCTGCAGGTCCAGGCTGCGCAGCTCCTCTGTACTGGCGTATTTCATGACAGAGTTGATGGAGGTGAGGGTGCTGATGAGCTGCGAATTGAGAGATCCAATCTGGGAGTGGGGCTCCCCAAAGGCTTCTGCCAATTCACTGTAATTTTCAGCAAGCAGCATCTGCTGTTCCTGCAGCAGCTTCTGCACACGTTCAATGTAGTGATCCAAGCCTGTCCTCAGCTCAGATGGAGGCAGAGGGCTCTCCAACTGCCCGCTGACGGGGTCGCACACAGACTCTCCCCCAACACCTATGCTCCTGGTGCCAGCTGGGACAACCGGCAACGGAGGGGGTCCACAGGCAATGCTCCTCATTTTCAGACCAACCAGGTAGTTCTCATAAACGCTGATCTGCCCAACGCCACAGTCTTTGGTTTTTACTGCAGAAGGCTTTTCCAAGCCGGGGTGGCTGGAGAGCACGGTGCCCACTCCGACCGAGCGCACCTTCGCCGAGGCGTGCACGTCCTTCACCCGCCCGTCCCCCACCGCCACGCTCCGCAGCTCCACGCCCTCCGTGCTGGTCTGCTTGTCACAGCTGCTCAGAGCGGTGTTAGTCCCGCAGTCCGCCAGGCAGGCCGCCTCCGTGCCCGTGCACCGGTTCACCATCTCCAGGGCGGTGCTGGTCTGCTGGCTGGCCGTGGAAGGCACGGCCATCACCGTCGCCTCCGCCCTGAGCACGGCCTCCGTGGCGGTCTCACGGGACACGTGCTGCTTGGGCAGGCAAACCACCACGTCCACCGAGCAGTCCCCGCAGCCCACGGACCTCACGGCCCCAGCCGCCCGCGCCGCCTGGCAAGGGCTCAGCGCCTCCGGCCGCTCCTCTGTGTTGACGCCCGCCTCGCAGATGCTCGTCTCGGTGCCCACTGACTTGTCCTGCAGCTCCACGGACCTCCCTGTGGCCTGGTCCTGCAGCTCTGCCCTCTCCCTCACCAGCCACCGGCTCATCAGGAGCTCGGGGCCCGCAGCCGCGCTCCGCACGGCCGGTCTGCAGGAGGTGCCCACACTGCTGGTCTGCAGATGGTTTCCCACTGACGAATCGGCAACGTCCACGTGGTCTCCCACCATTTGGTCTCTCGTTTGCACGACAGCTTCCACCACCCTGCTGACAACATGGGGCTGAGCCATCGTGGCTTTATCCACCTTTTTTCTAGACCCGGCTGCCTGCAACTCCTGCTTTAATTTGGTCATTTCCCTGTCAAGGGTGGTTTCCTTTAACTGAACCTCTAGTCTGTAAATCTTCTCCTTCAGGGCTTCGATGGTCCGCTGCTGAAGCTCTATCTCTTTCTCAGCCTCTGTAGACAAACCAAGCATGGCCTCTGTCACCCCAACTCCACACTCCCTCATTTCTCTCTCTGTTCCCACAGCTGCTTCTTTGTGTTGCCTTGCAGATCTGTTGTATATAACGACATCATTCATGTTCTCATCAGCACCCACAGCAACAGAGCGGGCTTCTTTTGTCAGGCTTTCTCTGTTCACCCGAAGGTTTGCCGGACTTTCGTAGTTGCTATCTTGGATTTTTTTCTCCAGGGCTTGCATCTCAGCAGTCAGCTGCCTGAACTCCTCTATTCTCTGAGAGCTCTGCTCCACACTCTCCATCTCCTCCTCGCAATCTATGTACAGTTCCCCACCTCTTCTCACCTGAGACATGTGTTCCCACTGCTCTGCATTTCCCGCGCTATAGGATCGCTTTCTGAAACCGTACGTGTCGTTTTGAGTGGCTTTCCTGTGGCTTTTGAGTTCAGCCATCATGTGCCTCTTCTCCTCCTGCAACACCGAGATTTTGACCTGCAGCACGGGAATAGTCTTGACTTGCTCCTCCAGCTCCTTGAGACGCTTGAGGGCAACTGCCATTTGCTCCCTGATGTGCTGCAGGTGCAGCGGGCTGACGTTGGTGACCGGGGTGGATATCCCCGAGCTCATGGGGCTGTGACGAATGGAACTGCCCAAGGAGGAGCTGAAACAGGCACCGTAGTCGCCGTTCCCCTGACAGCCATTCTGCAGGTGCACGTGACTGTACCCACTGGATCCCACAAAAGAGGGCAGGGAGCTTGTGGAGCCCATGCCTCCAAAGCTGGAAAGCCGGGGCCTGCGGACGTCGCCAGGTGTGACCTGCATCATCCTCTCCTGCTCCAGTCGCCTCCGTGTTTCCATGAGGGTTTTTGTCACAAGGAGGTTGTGCCGAGGAGGCTGCGGGGAGGGAGGAGGAAGCTGCTTATTCTCGGGGACAGTTAAGTAGGTAGGAGATACTTCAAAGGAAACTGAGGGTTTTGCAGGGACGGACGAGGTTACTTGACTCCTCGTTGCCAAAGACTGCTTGTTCTCATCACTGTTTGATGAAGAGAGAGACTCTGTGGAGGTCCAGCCACTGCACTGACCACCAGAGTTCTTGGTACCCACCGGGGCTGGTACAGCTTTCCTCCTCTTTCGTATATTTATTTTCTTAATGGTATTCCCCTTTTGTATATCATCCACATACTTCAGAAAATCCAAGTCTAGCTGGTAGCCATAAGGTGTTTCCACAAAATAGGGGTCTTTCCGTTCTTTTTCATCTTCTCCATTTATAGTAACTTCCTCTTTTTCTGGAAAAGAAGAAACAAAATCAGCGTTCAGTAAGCTACACACTCAGACACAAGCGCAGAAAGACCGCACGCCGGAGGCAGAAACTGCTGCTGCGAACAGACCGACTTTCCGCTGACTGACCCTTAACACTGAACCCCGATTAACTTTTCAGAAGTTAATCAGTGGGTTTTCAAACGCTGCGAAGTGCACACCCACGCAGATGCGAACACATGCGTGCACACGGATAGCGTCTGCTAACGAAGGGGGCACGGCCAGCAGTTCAAAACTGTCCTTGCTCAAATCCTTCCAGTCCTCCCCTGCCTCACCAAGCTTTCACACACGCTGCTGTATCATCACGTAAAGACCACAGGGTTACAACCTACCACAGGAATCATCTGGAGACAAATGCACCAGAGGGTGTATTTAAGCGGGCGATGGGAACTCTGACCCCGCTCTTTATGCAACCTTTGCCAGTAGACTTTGCACAGCTCTGCAGCGCTGCTCCATGGCTCTGGGCAGGAGCTCTCACCTCAGCTCGCATTACTTCCACCAGCAGCACCTCTGCCTGTCTCCTTTTAAACTCCGTGAAGCTCCCACCACCTCTTCAGGCAGCCAGACCCCCTTCCAGCAGGGTCCCGAACCCCACTGCTCAGGGAGGAGCAGCGAGCTGCACCCACCTGCCCTCCAGACGCAGGACTCACCTGTTCCTGAAGCCACCTAAACAAAAAGTTCACTACGTCTGCCGGGGTTCTCTCAAGGCTGCGTTTTTAAACGCAGCACTGCCGTACAACCTGCCCCTTCTCCTCCCGGCCTCATACTTGGCAGGAGGAAAAATACAAATAAAGGAAAAGAAAAAAAAAAGAAAAAAAAAAAGAAAAAAAAAGAGAAAAAAAAAAGAGAGAAAAAAGAAAAAAGGAAAAAACGCCACACCAACAACACACCAAAAAAAAAAAAAAACAAAAAAGCAAACCAACCGAAAAACGGAAAAACAACTATTGCAAGCTATGCGCTGGAAGGAATAATAAAAGCCGGCTTTCCGGTTACCTGACTTAGCCACATGTCTCTGCCCCCACACTGCAAATTTTCCAGCCACGTATGGCTGTCCTAGCCTCATGTGTCACACGCCGGAGCCCTGCCTCCCTCCGGCCGGCTCCTGCTCCATTCACCCCATAAGGAAGAGCCGTCCTCCCCCGCGCTCCGCCCGCCACCGCGCCCGCGCTCCCTTTCGCTTCCAAAAGGAGAGCTTAGGAAGTCTTCTTAAGGGAATATAAGCCTCAGGGAAGGAGGAGGCAGGGGGCAGAGAGGAGGGAAAAAAAAAAAAAAAAAAAAAAAAAAAAAAAAAAAAAAAAAAAAAAAAAAAAAGGAGCTCTCGGCTCGCTGCAACTACAGGAAGTGACTTAATGTTGCACTGAAAAGGTTTGCGGCGGGGGGGAAGCTCCTGTTTTTCCAGTCTCCTTGGCGCACTTAAGGAAAGCTTTGCCTGCGAACGGTCTAGCTGCTTTCGTGGCGATCCGCCGTGCTTTTTTGGCTACCGCGGGACATCCCGAGCTGTAGCCGGGAAGGGGAAGAACGCTGCTGAGAAGGAGCTGCCACCCCCGGCTCGGGAAAAGAACGGGATGGAGGCGCGGACACATGTCAGAGCCATAGGAGTGGGGCCAAGGGACACAGGCACACACATGTCAGAGCCACAGCAGTGGGGCCAACCAGGTCACCTTAGCACCTCGGTTCTGCAGTGCAGACAGACAGACAGACACAAACACCGCCCCCCCCCCCCGCCCCTGCCCAGACCACATGTTTCTGCTGTAAGACCACAGTGTCACTATGGGGTGGTATTTACTTACAGATACACCCAAAATAGCCGTCTAAATATCACCGGCAGCAAAAATACATGCATACAAAAAACACTTCAGACACATGAGGACACACAGCTCAGTTCTGTCCAGTAGGACTGCCTCAGTGTCAGGCAGGGGAAAAAAAAAAAGTCTCAGGACTCCCACTGCCACGGAGAGAATGACAGCATATTCTCTAAATTACTCCTCTTCCTCCCTGAAGTCAGTACTCTGTGCCCAGATTCTCAGGCTGGCTCCATTCCCTGCAGACAAACAACTCTCCACACCCCACACCTCCCACCCTCTGCTGGCCTGCACCCTAGGGTTGTGCCCACTGTCTCCTTGTCCCTCACTCCCTGTGTCCTTTTTGCCTTCTTCTCCTAATTTGGATTTCTCAACCATTTTCTCTGCTTACATCCATTTGCTTGCACCACCAATTACAGACCAGAATCTGCTTATACTCTCACCCCTCATCTCTAGGTTTGGTTCTAGTCACTTCACCCAGCCCAGGTAAATTCAAGCTCCATCAGTTTTACCTGTTGTCCCATTTTCCCCAGTTCCTTTCCTTTGCTTGTCTTGGTCCTTGTCCTCCTACCCAGCAACACCTCTGATTTTCCCATCACTGTGCCAGTGTATTCAAACAGTTTCTCTAAACTGCCTTTGGGAACAATGCATACGTGTTGGCTGGGGGAGGGAGGAACAGACTCTTCTTCTGTGAAGGGCCTAGGACTTGAGAATTAATGCATCTTTGGAAAAATATTCATAAAAACTCTAAAAGGACATGCAAATCTCACAGTTCAGTCATGGGAGTCAAACTGGGATCTCTTACGTATTTTGTTCTTCATGGAATTAAGATTTCATAGGTTTCAACAGAAACCTATAAAAAATAAATTTAATATAAACCTATAAAAAATAAATAGAGACATAACCACACTGACACTGAATCCCTCACCAAACTTCTCCACAACACATGCAGACAGCTCAGTGCCTTCCCAGTGGAATCTCTCTGGTCCTCAGCCTGAGCTGGCAGCACTGCCAGGACAGAGTTTGTATGGGGCACAAGCACAAGACAGTGCATGGAGCTGAGTGCCCACTGCTTCTCCTTAAAACAACACCCTGAGCATTCCACAAATGCAATCCCAGCACTGTCAGTTGAGCCCTGGAGATGCCTCTAGGAGAAAAGAGGGTCAGGCATGCAATCCCCTACCACCAGCACAACACTGATGCAGCATGCAGGAGCTGTGCCAAGCCTTTGTAAAGCATTTTTTTGTCTCAGAGAAAGGGCCAAAATGGTCCTACCTGTTAAACATGGAACAAAACAAAATGGGTGGCTGTTTTGAAGCAGTAAAAGTAGTTTTGTTGGTTTCAAAAGGGGAAAAAAATCCAATAAAAAGGAAATTAATAAACACCTGGTAAGGGTGCAACCCTTTACAGCCATTAGGTTGTGGATGAACCATGGATACACTGATTTCCTAGCTGTGGTGGGTGTGTACCAAATGCTACACCAGCAGGTAACTCAGATTAACCTCAGGGCAAGCAGTGTCCCTTCATGGCCAAAGACCTGAAGAGAGCCAAAGATTCCTATGCCCCCACACACAGAAATATTGCAGCAAATACCACACAGTACAAACATTCTTGTTAGGCTCCTTGTCTCATCCTTGGCCAGTTGATGATGGACACTGCTGAAGTTAGAACTATTCCCTAGCCTCTGTAGTATATCAGGGAAATATTAATCATATGTGCAGATGCACAAAGAGATACACTTTTGTCTGTACAGATGCTACAGACACTCTTCTTTTCATAGAAAAGGAAGGTTGGGAAAGACCTTTAAGATCACCAAATCCAAATGCAATGAGACACAAACACATCATGTTTTAAAGCCAGTGCCAGTGAAGCAGAACACTCTGTGAAGCACAGAGGCCTCGTTGTGGTACTGTCATTATTAATGCATTTCCCCAGAAGTACACAAAGACTTCATTTCCCCCTCCCTGCTACAGGATAACCATGGGCAGCACACAAGTAGCATTTAAAAAATGTACCCTTCAATTCTCACTTTCTGTACTGCTGGGACTGGCTCTGTCCCAACATTCCAGTCTTGCCAATTTCTATTAAATTATATCCTATCCAATGCACAACACAAGAACATCAGTATATTAAAATATCGAGTCAGCTCTACCTGAGTCCACACTAATCATGGCACCTTTCAGACCAGGAGAACTGGAAAAAGAATAGAATATTTAGTTTCTGTGCTACGAGACTTCTCAGGAAGACAAAAGCAAGGGAAATGTGGGCAGAGTTCTGGTTCTGCAAGCTGGAAAACCTTTATTGTAGAGCTGCCTTGGAGGGTCCAAGAAGAGCAAAGAGAAGCAACTGAAGACCTGTTTCCAACACTGAAAGTCTGAGGTGCCTTGGAAAATACAGGTATCACGTGTTAAGCCTTCTCTCCCCCATCTGGTTACGATATCTGCTCTAACGTATTTTTATCATGGATCTGACTGCTACTAAAATAATATTTTTCATTGAAATATTGTTATGAATAACAGTCTCCTTCCAGAGTTATGGCGTAAGACAATTCAGAAAGAATGTTGCAAAGAAAATACACAGAGGCAATAGTTGGCATAAATGGAGTCAAATCAGTATTTTTATATGCTCAGCTTCAATTTGAAAGCTTATCTGGGGCAGGAAAACAAATTTAAAAAAAAGTTTTGACTTTTTGATTCCTTACTACAACAGAGGATAAACTGGTGAATTTTCCTTTTCTCCCTCCACCTCCAAAATACTTTTCTTCTTTTTCTTCACTTTACCATATATAAATATCAGCCTCAGCTTCTGAAAAGATCCAAAACTCATGAGGCCAAGCACTTTTTTTTTTTAAAAAAAAAGCAAAACTGAATATTTGACCATTTTTCTTTCATTTTTCCTTTTCAAGTATTGAGATTTGAATATAAGTTAAGCAAAACAACCAGAATAAAACCTTTTGGAAAATAGACCTTAACCTTCCACACTCATTTTATCAGTTTTCTCTTGGATACCAACATACAGAAGATGCCATGAAACTACTTGCTCCCCAGCAATTCAATCTAGGTCTCGATTGTTTTCAAAAGTGCTGGTGGGGAAAAGTCCAAAAACTAAACAGTTGACCTAAAAGATTTTTTTTTTTTTTTTATTCCAAGAACCTAGAGAGAAAAACTTACAGAAACAGCAAGTGATTTCTGTACTTGTCCAGACACAGCAGGAGCATCAAGTGTTTTATTTTTCTCTTTGCAGCTAAAGCACAGAGTGGCAGTGTGAAGCACATCACAGGTGTGGAGTACACCCTGCCCCAGCTGGCTGCTGAGCTTCTGCAAGGAGGAAAGGCACCCCAGCACAGCAGTCAAGCCACCAAGCTGCTGATGACCAGGTGCTGGCCTCAGCCACCCTTCCTGCAGCACCAGGCTGTGGAGCTGGGATGGCCCAGCTCTGCTTGTACAAGAACACTGCACCACTGCCCAGAATGCTACACTGTGCTGTGGCTGTGGCTGATAACACCTTCCTCTCTTTTTCTGCCATGCAAAACCAACCCATAAATACTGCCTTGTAAGGAAGGTAGTCTGTTTTGCTCGTACTCAGCCACAGTTATGCTCCAAACAAATGTGATTTAACTCCTGAGGCACCTGGTACTGTTGGGTATGGGGTACTGCAGTCCAGAGCAGAACTCCCCAGCCAGGGAGGAATAACAGACCCTGCTACTAAACCCACACTTACAGGGATGGAGGATTCTCCTGTTACAGAGGAGCATTTACTGCACATTTTACCAAACAAATAAATCTCCAGTGTAAAATGTTTGCTGCAAATTTAATCTGAAAGAAAAACGAGGGGTGGAAAACTGGGAAAACATTTATATATGGCTTTTAGATTACTTTTCAAAATTTATGTGTCAATACCCCAGCTGGAGAGCTGACTTTTAAATCTGACACCTAAATACTTGGTGCTTAGGGTGGGGGCTGTAATCAGAAAATGGGGGATAGCAAGTTCCCTGATAATAACAGAGAAGGGATGAAGCTACAGCACTGTATAATAAACAGGGTTTTATTTCACAATGCAGATGCTCCAGCTCAGATATTTGGAGTTTGGTTAAACTGCAGATATGAATTTGAAGTTTAATCAAAGAGATGTGAATTAAGGACAGTACCTTAAGTCAATGAACATCAGTTGAAGAGAGATGGCTCAGATGGCTGCGGTGTTTTGCTTGTGCTAGGAACACAAGCACCAGGGCACTGGGCTAAGATGGCCCATTTACCATGCAATATTGGTAAAAGAAGGAATTTAAAGAATTGATCTGCTCTTTTAATACCATGCTGTTTCTAGGATGATTACAGCAACAGGAGAAAACCCAATCACAGCTACAATGCAAATAACATTAAAAGCATCACTACATGCCGTCATAAAGAGTGCCTCTCCAGCTTTCTTCCAGGCCCCCCACCATAGGTGCTAAGAATGTTGCTGGAAGGTCTCCCTGGAGGCTTCACTTCTCCAGGCTGAACAACTCACACTCTCTCAGCCTGTCTGCACAGGAGAGATGCTCCAGCCCTCTGATCATCTTAATGATCCTCCTCTGAACTCACTCCAGCAGGTCCACATCCCCCTTATGCTAGGGGATCCAGACTTGGACAGAGTGTTCCAGGTGGGGTCTCACAAGGGTGGAGAAAAGGTGGAGGATCACCTCCCTTGACCTCTAGGTTGCACTTCTGTGGATGCAGCCCAAGATGCAGTTTGCTTTCTGGGCTGCAAATACACATTGCTGGGTTATTTAGAGCTTTCTGCCTAACAACAGCCCCAAGTCCTTCTCCCCCAGGCTGCTCTCAGTCCATTCTCTGCTCAGCCTGTATTTGTGCTCAGGATTGCCCCAAGCCAGAACCTTACACTTGGCCTTGCTGTACTTGAGGACACAGGCCCACCTCTTAAGCCTGTCAGCCCTTCTGGGTGGCATCCCTGCCCTCTGGAGTGTTGACCAAACCATAGCTTGGTATCACTGGCAAACGTGCTGAGGGTGCTAGCACTGATCACATCAGCAATAAAGACATTAAACAGTGCCAGTCCCAACGCTGTGTGTGTGGGGATCACTGATGTTCATTTGGACACTGAGCTGTTGAGCCCGACTCTTCTGAGTCCAGACATCCAGCCTGTTCTTTACACACCCATCAAATCCACCTCTCTCCGGTTTGGAGACAAGGATGTTGTGCAAGACAGTGTCAAATACTTTGCACAAGTGCACGTAGATGATTTGGTCAATCTTCCCCCATCCCACCACCCACTGTAACCCCACCACGGAGGGCCCTCGTGTTTGCCAGGCATGGCGTGCCCTCAGTGAAGCCGTGTTGGCTGTCAGCCACCCCCTCCTTATTTTTCATGTACATCATTTTCAGGAGGATCTCCTCCATGATCTTACCTTGCACTGACCTGAGACTGACTGGCCAGCTCTTGCTTTGGTGCTGGTGATCAGATGGTTACACTAATCTGGATGTCCCACTGTCACCTCCTCCTTGGGGGTCAATTCCTCAGCCACAGAACTATTTCTTAACTTTGCAGAGGTTAAGAAGAAACTCTAGCTTTTATTCTTCTCTTTGGTACATGTTTGCCAGCTATGACAGAGCATTTTGGTATCACACAGAAAATGCTCAGAATGCTTGCCAGCCAGGTAATCAAAGGAGTAGTGAATAGCCCTTTCGGTGTCAGAACAGGGTCTTTCAAGGTCACATTACCCATTTTCACATAATTAAATGTTTTCTTTCACATGGTACAAAAATACTTACCTACAGAATTTATATCTGAACATCGTATACCCACAGCTAAAAGCTATTTCTGTGAGCTGAAAGCGAAAACCACCCTCTGAAAACACACCTCTTAACCCTCTCTAGACCTTTTAATGTCTAAAACTTTGACTTCTAGAATCTGTGAACTGAAAACTTGCAGCTCAAATGGCAGTTCATTTAAACTGGAAAATATGTACTATAAGAAAGTTGTGCAAATTAATTAACCTTGAATAAAGAGATACTCTTTTTTATGAGAAGTATGTTCCTGGGAAAGTAAAAAGCACAACCACCTTGAGATTGACTGCAAAATACGCCCCCCCAATCAAAATTCACAAAATTTGCTTTCTGTTATTGACAACTCCCTTATTTGAGGCTGATCATAAATCTCCTTTTCAACATACTTGGAATTGCTCAATATCTGGCAGTTCTGTGCTGGGACATCCTGAGTGTGCACCATCTCAAGGCCATGAACCACAAAAACTAAGAGGCTTGGCTGTCTTGCCTCCATCCCAGTTTCTGACTCAGCAGTCCCAAGGGCAGCCAAACTACGAGTGGCAGGAAGCAGGGCATGGGTGGGAAGGGATACAGTCATTGCCTCAGGCTGCTGAGTGCCCCACCAGCAGCAGAGCAGAAACCATGGTGGTGACTGCTCCTGTTACCAACAGCACTGCACATCTGGACAGAAACAGCTGGAACAGGGGCTGCTACTTCAGCAAACTCCTGTCACAAGTCCACCTGTGGGCTGTCCTGGGCCTTGAGCATGACCAGCAGGACCACTGCCAGGCAAGTGAGAAGCAGCCTTAGTTGTGTTTCAGTGATGTGCTTCCCAAACCCTCCTCCACCAATGCCCCGCTAATGCCCATGCCAAGCAGCGTAGCTGAGAAAGAAACAGGTTGTCTTACACTGAAAGCAAATGATGAACACAAGGTTGACTCCCAGTGTTGGTGGAGCACTTTGCCTGTCCTCTGTGACACAGGAGAAACCCCACAGCTCCCCAACCTCACTTGCCAAGCCTTGAAAACGTGGCACACCTGCCCAGCTCTTCCAGCAGTACATCATCCCCTGTTGCTTTACACTGCTTCATTATCACAATAAAAGTGAGAAAGGAAAAAATAGTTACACAGTCCAGGGCTTGAATCCACATAGTAGGATGGGCTTTACAAAGCTCAGGTTAAAGGCTGGTAAAGCAAAAGAGGAGCAAACCCCCAAATTCTTCTCTTCCTTTCTTATTTACCCAAATCATCTCCCCAAAGAAGTCATGGATGCAAGCTGGGTGTTTGCCTGAAAATGTCTTTTAACACAAAGGTGCATCAGTGTTACCTGCTGAAGCACAAGCAGGTAACACTGATGCAGTTGTTCCTCTATCCAAGAACACCTGAATCACAAAACCAAAATATTTAGATTTAAATGTCATTAAATTTCTGTGCTTATCAATCTCTGAAGAGGTGAGAAGTGGAGATTAGATACATATTCCTGTTGTAACAGGAATAATAACCATCAAGAGAGAGCCTGGACTCCTGGGATATAAACCTGCTGTGGAGTATTAAAACTGATTTACAGTTTTAGTTTTCTCTTACAGCTGTGCACAGAGTGGAAAAAAAATGGAAGAATTGTTTTCTGTAAGAATGGTTCAACAAGTATTTGTTTTTATGAGTCCTGGAAGGACATTATTTTGTTACATGCTTGCCTCCATAAGAAATATAGTTTATGCTGCATTATCAGTTTGATATTCAAAATACTGGAAATTGTTCCCTCCTCCCCTTCTTTATATTAATCTAATACTGATTCCTTCTATGAGATGTGCATTGCTTTCCAAACTTCAAAAGCCGAAGCAATTTGCATTTAGCAAAAAAAATTGAAAGCTTTTCCTCTGCATTTAAAATAGTTCAGAACAACAAACCGATTTTCTCAAAAAAGTTAAAAAAGCAATCACCAGATTAAATATGGAAAAGGTGATTATTAGAATTAATTCTCTGTGCTCATTCTAAATAACTAAAACCAGTGGTTTATAGTTGGAAGTCTATGAAAAATATTCAAAATAAGCAACTTTGAGGGCAACAGCTGCCCTTCTGCTTTTTGAAGTGATGTTTTGCAGCAGTTAGGTGCACAGCCCCGCTCCCTTCACTAGGGCTTCCACAACACCAAGCTTCCATGAGAAAACCTGGGCTTGTTGAAGGAAACAAGCAGCTCAGTATTTAAGGAACAAAAACAAAGAGGCTACCAGAGGTAGCAAACTCCCTTCAGATGGCAGCACTTGTGAGACAACCCCACTAACCCAGCACCACCAAAAACATGAAAAAAACCCTCTACCCATCCCAGCTTAATATCCTGTCAGAACATCAAGGGCTGCTTTTAGCAGAGCCAGCCCCTCTCCCAAGCCCACTCGAGGGTCTCACTCACCGATCCACGTGAAGCAAACCCCTGCATGTAACTGTGCCCGGTTTTTCAGCAAGTTAAGTCTGAAGCACACTTTCCTTTGCCTTAAAGGGACTGCACAGTCCTGACACATCAGCAGGCAGGGAGCCCAGTGGTTGCTACAGAGCATTTATTTATACTCATTTGGAATTTCCTGAGACAGTCCCAGCCCGGCAGCCAGCCCAGCCCAGCGCCAGCGGTTTCCTTCACAGCACTCCACATGCTGTGCAATGCCTCTGGTTCCCCAAGGGTTAAAATACATGGAATGGGCAGCAGGACAGAAGGAACTGTACCAAGTGACACACTAAAATGATGTTGGGTTTCTGGTTGGTTTGGGGTGTTTTTTTTGTTTCTGTTGGGTTTTTTTCATTTTTTTTTTCTGAAGAAGACGGATTTAATTCCCAAAAGGGAATTACAAGTTCATGTCACTTCTCTTCCACCCTGTGTTCTCCCTTTCTCCCCAAGCCCTTCACCTCCACCCACCTCTCTTACTTCTCACTCCCACGTGTAGACTGAGAGCACAGAAAGGTTCATTGATATAATTTGGGCAGAACAATTACCCCTGTTGTAACCACTGCCGCTTGCAATTTTGTCTGTGTTGCATTCAGTCTTGTTTTATTTATGCTTCTCAAATGCAGGTTATAATTTGAGAGATAAAAATAAAAACTTTTAGTATATGTTTCTTTTCTTTTTTCTGAAGCACAGCCAAAATATACAAGATATCCTTCATGCTAGTAAAAGTACTTTGAAAACAATGCAGCATTTTTCCACATTCAATTTTTTTGTTTCCACATAACACCAAGTATTAATTCAAGTAAAAATAAATGTGATTCTAGATGCAAGAAGACTCACTTGTCAGCATCATAAAAAGAGCCCTCAGCTCCATCTCTGTTCACCTGTGCTTACAACAGTTGCTATTAAAAGGTGACAGACTCATTTAACAAGGGCAAAGGCCCTAAGAGGTCACAGTACTAAAGGAAAATAACTTTATTTCCATGTTCTCCATTCAGATTCTCAACAGTTAGAAAAACAAAAAGGGAGGGGAGGAGAGGAGACATGAATTCTGAAAACAATTTCCAAGTTCGTTGCAAACTGGAGGAGCTGTACTTCAAACAGAAGTAGGATCTTGTGCTGAAATGGCAGGAGCAAGGTCCAAGTCTGCCATAATGCCTTCAGCTAAAATTGCACAGACTTCCAATAAAAGTGTTTCCTGAATGTCTTGATAGTTTCAGTGGCATTTAATATGAAGCAAAGTAATATACAATACTTCCAGGCATCAGCTTTTGGATTCTAAAGTAGGTTCTGCCCTCTAGGTAATTTTAAATTGTTTCCTTGAATTATAAGTCACTGATGGATCCAGTATAAACCATGAGCTCACAAAAAAAGTCTGAAAAACCCAACTTGTTTCATCTATGGACCACAAAGGTATTGAATTTTAAATGAACTTGGTTTGGTCTGTGCTCTAACCACCCCATGCATGAAGAAAAGCAGCTCTCCATAAAATATTATTTGGGAACAGTTCCTAACCACAGTTTGAAGTTTCTGCTAGAAGACAGAAAAACTCTAGAGCAGCTGACACTCAACCCATGTTTTCAGTTCAGGAAAAAAAGCAAAATTTCAGCCCTTGAAACACTGCTTTGCCTGCAGCCAGCACTTTGTGCTTGCTACTTTGAACCAGCCAGGTGATAACAGGCAGTGCACAGCAGCACTGCGTGTTGGTGGTGGGCATCTCCAGCTCCATCAGCAGGTTCTTCACACCAGGCAGGGCAGTTCATTAAAACAGCCATCTAGTTTCCTGTTGTGAAAACAAACATGACACTTGGAATGGGGAAGCGAAGGGAAGAGAATGCCAGAACATTCTTCTCAAGAGTTAAGATTCTGCTCAGAGGGAAAAAAAAAAAAAAAAATTGTCTTAACATTATATGGTTTCGTTTTTCTAAAAAAAGACAGCATGATATCCTGTTTAGAGAAGAGGAGATTTCAGCAGCTGTCTCCACATGCTCCATCTGTTTGTTATTACTCTGTGGTTTTCAGGGCTCGACATCTGAACAGGCACTTCATCAAGCCATGCACCTTGAGTGGACTGTCCTCAAAACTCTGTTAACTCAGCAGGCTGGAAAAGACCCCACGGGTGCATGTAGTAACCCACAGTGTGTATCAGCACATCAGCCCTTGTCCAGCAGTTCAAATAGGGAGGCACATGCCTGGGTGCCTAAACCTAAATGCAAAGAGCATATAAGTATTTGTTTTCTTGGCCTTTGAGACCATTAAAATGTCAAATAAACTAATTCAGTTACTGTTTGCAGTAGAAACAAAACTGAGGTCAGAGCACAGCTCCCCAGCGACCGAAAATCCTGACTTGGTCTGAAGCAGAGTGAATGTGAGGTTTGGTGTATGGGCAGCCATCCAGCTGATAAATTCTTATCTAAAAGGCAGGTTATTTCACACCCCTTTTGAAAACAAAAGGCGGAGAGGGCACAATGGATCTGTGAAAGGCGATGGACAAAACACAGCTCTTTAGAACACAGGCCTCCAACAGACCATTTCCTCAGCAACAGAGTGGCTCTGCTTGGAAAGAATGAAATAACCTGCCTGATTACAGTGATCCAGTTCAGGGGAGCACAGAGCTTGGCCATACCCACCACTGTCAGGTTTATGTTCCTATCCCCAAAAACAGCTCCTGCATTTTGATGCAGGTTGGATATGGGGTTCTTCTAGATTTTAATTTATGAGAGAGTGGGCATGTGCTGTTTTGGTGGGTTTTGGTTGGTGGTTTGGGGTTTTTTTTGTGGGGTTTTGTTGTTGTTTTTTGTTTTGTTTTGGGGTTTTTTTGTTTGTTTTTTTGGGGTGTGTTTTTTTTTGGTTTTTTTTTGTTTTTTGTTTGTTTTGGTTTTTTGTGGTTTTTTGTTTTTGTTTGTTTGTTTGGTTTTTTGTTTGTTTTGGTTTTTTGTTTGGGTTTTTTTGGTGTTTTTTGTTTGTTTTTGTTTTTGGGTTTTTTTGTGGGTTTTTTTGGTGGTTTTTTGTTTGTTTGGGTTTTTTTGTTTGTTTTGTTTTGGGATTTTTTGTTTGTTTTGTTTGATTGTTTTTGTTTTTGGGGGGTTTATTTGTTGTTTTTTTCTTTACAACCTTGCAGAATCTGGCAGCTGGTTCCCACAGAATGATTTAAAACCTGCCAGCCATTGAGGTCAGTCATTAAACTGATCTGGCCCAGCCATCTCCTATGGAAGGGCATAAGAAGCAAGCAAACATACAGCAACATTTCTCCCCTTGGTGTACAGAAACCTGCAACTCAGAAACTTCCCAAGCTGGGGTGGTGCAGGATGGGTTTTAAGACACAGTGTCAAACGTATGTTTTCAGATGCAAATGATAAATGCACCCCCTATTATCGTTAAGTGTCCATCTAGTTTGGCATCACACAGAATGAACTTCAACTCACTGGTATTTTGTGTGTCCTCAGGTAAGTAACAATCCCTACTGTCCTCCCAGTGTGACTGCTTAGGAAAGCTTATGGTAAGGAGTTTTGTTGTGGGAGCAGGTAGACCATTCAAGCCTTCATATCTGGTGATTTTTTTGTTTTTTTTTCCTTAGAATCATAGAATCACAGAAAATTTTAGGTTGGTGAAGCCCTTTAAGATCATCAGCTGTTAACTCAGCACTTCTGAGTTCACCACTAGAACACATCTGTTCCCAAGCACTGCATCTACACATTTTTAAACACCTTCAGGGATGGTGTTTCCACCACTTCCCTGAGAAGCCTGTTCCTAGCTTGACAACCATTTTGGTCAAGAAATTTTTCCAATTCAACCTTCCCTTGCACAACCTGGGGCCTTTTCCTCTCATCCTGTCACTTGCTGTCTGGGAGAAGAGGCTGACCCCCACCTGGCTACAGCCTCCTTTCAGGCAGTTGTAGAGAGTGATCAGGTCCCCCTGAACCTCCTTTTCTCCAGGCTGAACATCCCCAGCTCCTTCAGCTGCTCCTTAAATGACTTGTGTTCCAGACCCTTCACTAGCTCTGCTGCCCTTCTCTGGTCTCCCTCCAGCACCTCAATGTCCTTTTTGGAATGGGGGGCCCACAACAGAACAGGATTTGAGGTGCAGCCTCACCAGTGCCCAGCACAGGGGGACAATCCCTGCCCTGCTCCTGCTGGCCACACTGTTGCTGCTACAGGCCAGGATGCCATTGGCCTCCTTGGCCACCTGGGCACTGCTGGCTTGTGTCCAGTCACTGTCACCAGCACCCCCAGGTCCTGTTCCTGTGGGCAGCTTTCCAGCCACTCTGCCCCAGCCTGTGGCCCTGCCTGGGGTTGTTGTGAGCCAAGGGCAGGAGCCAGCACTGGGCCTGGTTGAACCTCACATTCCTGCCCTCCAGCAGATCAGCACTCCTCTGGAGTTGGTGTTGTCTCTAAACTGTGTGAGGGTGCCCTTGATGTGCACTCATCCAGATCATCCATAAAGATATTAAACAGGATAAACAGTTCCCCAGTACTGAGCCCTGGGGAGCACCACTGGTGGCCAGCCACCAGCTGGATGTAACTCCATCCATCACCAGCCTCAGGTCTAACCATCCAGATGGTTTTTTATCCAATGAGCAGTGGGTAAAGCCACTGAGCCATGAGCAGCCTCTCTCTCCAGGAGAATGCTGTAGGAAACAGCATCAAAAACCTTACTCAGTCCAGGCAGAAACACCCACAACCTTTCCCTCATCCACTAAGCACATCACCTTGTCAGAGAAGGAGGTCAGGTCAGTTAACCAGGACCTGCCTAACGGGATCCATGGGCAAGAACACATGTCCTATTAATGTGCCCTGTGACTGATAAACTGGTAAATGTGGAGTACATCACACAGTAGTGGGATTGGTGATGGACAGTAAAGCTGGACTGGATGAGGAATTGCTACATACAGTTTCAGAGAGAGATGTCTCTCCTGCTGCTGTGGTGGTGTCTTGGTCTCTGGGTTGAGATGGTCTGGCTGAGCCACACTTGTGTTTGCAGAGTTGTACTCTTACAACTTTTCTCTGCAAAGGGGCGGGTTAAAGTAATTTTCTCAGAATTGTCAACAGTGCATTTTCCACAGCACTGAAAATGGGCTGTGAGAAAGCAGAGGCAGAGGAGGGTTGGGTGTCAATCTGCACTCTTCAGGGTACAGGCATGGAGGAGTCCCTGTGCATCCCTGGGGAGAGCTGGGGTGAAACAAAGCATGGGAAAAAGGCACTGAGTATTAGGGAGGAAAAAGGGAAGGACAAGTATCCTGGATGGCAGACACAGTCTGAGAGAGAGGAAGGGAACAGGACTGTAACTTATGATGATGAGGGAAATAGGGAAAGCCTAAAGGGCCCTGCAGTGGATGCACAGCCATGTAAGCACAGTCAGCTCCTGACAATCCCAAAAGTATATAACAACCATCTGTCTCCACATTAAAAAAAAAAAAACAAAAACAAAAAAACCCAAAAACAAAATCCAAAAACCAAAAAACAAAACAAAACAAACCCAAAAAACCCCCAAAAACCAACAAAAACACCACCACCACCACAACAAACCCAAACAAACAAAACAACAAAAACCAAACAAACAAACCCCCAAAAAACCAACAAAAACCCCAAAACAAACAAAACAAACAAACCAAAACAAAAAACCATAACAGACAACAAGAGCAGGAGAGAATGATTCTAGACAGGAACACCTTTTTTTTCTCTTAAAAGTTAATGTGTCTTTTTAACTTAAAAGTTAAATATCTTAACTTTAGTAACTTAAGATATGAAAAAGATATCTAAAATTAAAGAATCACAGTCCTGCTGGAGGGAGGGGGAAAAAGGACTTAGCCAGGGACTTACTGAAGTAAAAAAAAAAACCCTGGTGATATTTGTAAGTCCTTGAAACCTGACTGCCCTGATCTTGTCTTTATGCTCGTATCATATGCAAATATTAGTCCACTTTTTTCAACCATGGCCATGCACTTTACTGTATTTTCTTGCACTGTACTGTTTTCCTTTAAAAGCTGCACACTTCAGATTTACAAAGCAGTGCACATGAAGTGTTAAAAATTGACCTATTTGCTAGTATTAGACCTGAAATTCCAGTAACAGCAGTGGAGTTGCACAAGTGTTTCCTTCTATTATTTGATCTGCAAACCATATGACAGTGCTGCAGGCAGAGAGGTTGGTTGTGTGAAGCAAGGGTAGGGAAGGGGCTAGGAGTACATCAGCAACATGCCCCTCAGCAGTAAGAGACTACTCCAGACAAGGGATGTCTGGTTTACATAGGGGGTACAGTCTGTTCCCAATTATCAGGTAATTTGATCCTCACCCTAATCTGACCAAACCTTCAAACCCAGATATTAAAAAGTCTGTGTCCCCTGCCTTCACCCCTCCCTCCTTCCCCTCCAACTTTCAAACAAATACTGAAGGACAACACAAAAATATCACAGACAGGCCCTTATATGTTGAAGGAAACCGACACACTGTTATAAAGTGAAAAAGATACAGGAATGTACTAATTTAAAAAAGAGGAAACAGTTACATAAAACATTAATTACAGGGCAAGATAACTAGGGAGGAGACATTGTGCAAAATAAAGGGATGGACTGTGAGAAGGGGTAAGGGTCACATTACCTACTTCTGCAGGTATGAAGGCTTTGCAAAAGGTAGGGAAGGACAGACAGAAAACAGGAAAGAGTGTGACTGGACTGCACACCCACCTACCTCTCCAAGCGTCTGAGCATTTAGTTTTGTCAAAGTCTGTGTGAAGAGTCAGAAGAAGAAAATTCTCAAGAGACTGAGAATAAGCTCTAAAGAGTTTTAGAGAGATAGGGAGCAGGAGAGCCCTTTTATGGACCTGGCTGATCTGCTAATTCCCTCCAGACACCCCAGTCTATATCCCACAGCAGAGGCCAACCACTGCTTTCTGCCAAGGTGGCAAGTGTAATTCCTGGATGAAATCAGAGGATGGAATGGCAGAAAAAAAAAAAAAAAAAAAAAAATGGGGGGGGGAGGATGGACACAAGCATGCTGCTGTCCCAAAGCAGAGAGCTGGTTACACTGAGACATCCTGGCAGGAATAGTCAGTCCTCTGCTACCAAGGGGAGTCATGTTACCAGAGGAAGGAAATGGAGATACAGCAGCAATGCCAACGTGGGAAATCCAAGTGCTCCCTCAGCCCCTAAAAGTGCTGTGAAAACATGATACAGGAAGGGCTGCCCTCCTGTCATCTCTAATGCAAAGCCTTACAAATGGCTCTGAAGGGGGAGAGGAGAGAGGTGGCCACTACAAGAAGCTTCCCAAGGACTTCTGCCCCAGCAGTAACCCTTTTGTAAGGAACACATCTAAATGCAGGCACTCACGTGTTTACAAACAGGAGGACAAACAACTGCCATCAGGCTTTTTCCATCCAAGTAATTTTCCTGAGGGACCATACACTTATAATAAAGGGAACAAAATATCTTCCCTTCCCACAGGGAGGAGATTCATATGCATTATTCATTAACTGCTTTCTGCAGAAGAATCTGGGAGGTGAGGAATACTGTGGAATAGTTTGGGGGAAAATTCACTGAGCTGTGTGTCTTGTAAGTGGGGGAAGGCAGACAATGAAGAGAGAATAATTTTTCAAGTCTGGAAAAAGTTTATTCTTGGTGTTTCTCCTGTAACACGTGCCTGCCCTGCTTCTGGTGCTTGCTCCTTTATCCTCACCCCAACTACCACCAGAGAGTGCAAAGCAGTGACTTCCACCACGAGAACTTAGGGGTTTTTGTCACTGTTAATCTCCAGTTCAGTAAGGCTGCATGGTACCACAAACAGCAAGACATGCCTGATGAGTCCCTAGAAAACTTTAAAATACAAGGTGAGCACCCTCAGCTGCCTCACAGGGTGTAAAGGGCAGGTATTTCCACAGGGAGCAGCAGCAGGCCATGTGAGAATGTCCAGGTGCTGCCCACACAAGCAGCAGCCCAGAGAAGGAAAGCCTGCTTTGCTCCATGAGCAAGCTTTCCTCAGAGCACAAACACAGCCCTCTGCCTAGGTGTGAGATGTAGGAATCTGGGCAGCTGCAGAAGACAATCCAGGGCAAGACACACCTGCAGTAATCTCTGATGAAAAGACAGATCAATTAAATCTGTTCTTTTTCTCAAGGTCACTTTGTCCTCCTGCAGAGCATCAGCATCTGCATTTAATGGCTTTGTGTCTCGGGGCCATCTCTTTCCCACCATGTGCAATTTCCATTTCTAAGGACTGGGCTATCCAGAGCAGACCCCTGTGTCCCCAAACTTCCAGTGACACTGCATTTAATGCATCCTTTCTAGCTTCCTGACCCCTACCTTCCCACCAGAATCCAAAATCAGACCTGTGGCACATTCTTTGGGCAACAAGTCCTGAGCAAAAGAAGATGTGTGGTCACTGGTCCTCTGCAGTCTCATAAAGGCCTTTAGGTTGGGCAAATGTAAGTCAGTGCATTTTTCAGCTTTCTGCTGCAGAGGCAAATGCACCCTTGGGTTGCAGTCATCAACTAGCAGTTGCAGCAGCAATTATTAATACCTGTAAAAAGCTGGCATTCACTGTGAGATCACATGCTTCAGCTCCAGCCATCTGTCCTTAAGGCAGATCTGGCATCAGTGAATGCACTACAGCATACTGATGAAAATTTTGATATGACTTGTGATAGAGACTATGTGAAATCACTGGAGGCTCACTCACCCTTCTCCCCACAGATTTCAGGGTCCCACCCTAGCTTGTTTTTAAATACTGGGCACCCCCAGAGTGACTCACAGGATCACTTGTGGGTGAGGCAGGGGCTGGATCCCAGTGACAGCCATCTGCCCATCCCAAAAGCTCAAGACTGCAGGCCAATTGAGCAGGCTCTCCTGATGGCAACAGCCTTTCACCAGCTACTAAAACACACCTTGGGCACACACCTATCCATCTCCATTAATTCTGAGAGTTATTTGAAACAGGCTTGGAGCAGGGAGCAGGGTTGGGGAGGAATAGGTTTAAACAGTCTGTCATCACACAGTCCTGACTCAAACAAATTATCCCTGCATGGCTGATTTGCTAAAAATACAAACTCTCCTGAATCCTGGTCACTTGCATCTGCTAAGTGAAGTAAACTCAGAGGCTGCTGAGCACAGAGTTTGGTGCATCAGCAGCTCTGCAGGGATACCTCAGTGACAGCCACTCTGCAGGAAGCAGTGAGGGCAGCTGGGCCCCTGGGGCAGGCACCTGCAGTGCTCAGGAGGAAAGGCTCCAGCAGATGGACTACTGCCTAGCAATCAGACACTTTCAGCTGCTGGCTGATGTAGGTCTGTAGGTTCCCAGATTGATGGTCTGTAAGGAAGAATGGTGGGTATTCTGCTAAAGTTAGTAGCAGTGGAAATGTTCTCTGGTGCATTCTTTCTGCTTAGGCTATATTTACATCAAGAGGCTAGAAATAATGCAAAATTCTGTGTATATTGCTTAAAATGAATGAGGAAGATGGACTCAAAGAGAGACAAAACTGTAAGTCAAATAATACAGTAACTGAAAGAAAAGTGTGTCTGCAAATCTTTGGTAAGAGTTGTTACAAATCAGTGGATTGGATGTGTGTGATAAAAACATTTGGTCTAAGTAAATGTGTGTTCTATTTACTGGCCTCATTTAAAAGGGTTAATAAGTTAACTGGGGTTTTCATAATACTTTTCAACAGTTGCTTAAGCATTTATATACCAGCAGATGGAAAACACATTTATTAAACATTTGGTCTTTGAGTCATGCTGACGTTAGTATCTCAAACAACATTAATTCAGGCAGCAGCTTTTTGTAATGGCCTCATTCTCTGACTAACTGATGTGTAGTTATAACTTCATGTAGGAGTCAAGAAAAACTGCTCAGAAAAACAAAGAAAATCTGACCAGAAGCCCACAAGGTGCTCCAGTGTAACTGTGCACATATAAAATAACTAGAGGATGCCAGGCTACTGCAGAAGAAACATCAGTCCAGATACTGATATCAGTTTTGATACCATCAAAACCACCTGTGGTCCCACAGCCCTGGCTTGCTGCAGGGAATGGAGGTGGATGCCCAGATCAGCTGGGAGTGAAAAGAGTGAAAAGATCACTGGGAGCAAAGGCACTTGACAACTGCAGACTGGCTATCACAGCAACAGCTCCTTGCTTTACAGGTGCAAGGAGACTAACAGTAAAACTAACAGTGAAAATGATGTTCAGGTGCTGCAGCATCACTGCTTTAAGAATTATGCAGGAATCTAAAGCATGGAGCAGAGTTAAACGTGCAGGGGAACAGTTCAAAATGAATGTGTGCAGGATGCTATGCTTCTGTACGTAGAGAAGCGTGTTAAAAATGGAATGGGAAGGCATGGAAACATAAATCCATACACTAGGCTGAGGAGAAGGCACAGGCAGAAGGGAGAAAGAGAGAAGAGCAGGGAAATCCCTGACACTACGTACAGAAAATAATATGCTTTTGTTTTACAGCAAAAGTAAGGAAAGGGTTTGTGCCACAGCCTTGCTATACTGACCCCTGCAGCCCATCCTACCCAAGGAAACTGGAAATGTTTTTTTTTTATGTCTGTTAAGAAATGACTAACAGTTCTGCAGTCTCGGATACAGAGAATGAGGTGCTTAGGGAAGTCAAATAAAACATGTTTTTATTATGGTTGGTGACAAACACAGTTTTTAATCCTTTATCTTTTTCCTATGTTTGTTTTGCTGCTTCCTTGTTCTCCACATCAGAACAAACAGAATTACACTGGAAGTTTATTCTATGCACTGCCTTTCAGAACAAGTGTTTTGAAATGAAAAGTTTTCACAAACAGCTTGTTAGTGAAAGGAATGAAAATCCATCCAGAGCTATTTCCAAACTGCCCTGTAAGTTTTCTGCTTGTGCACTGTGCTTTTTGCAGCTGACTGGAAGACATTTCTACAGATATCACTTCAGAAATGTTAGCAGAGCCTCATTAAATAGATGAATTATGCATCAGCCCTAGCAAGCACAGAAGCTAACAATTACTGGAAGTTTCACCCAGAAGTTAATGGAGACACTAATACTATTTAGAGAAACAATCACCTCATTTATTTTTTCTTGTACCATGCAAGGAGAAATTAATTTGTATCATGTAACAAACCAACTGCAGACTCCCAATAGCTCCCCACAGACTGAAGGTATTTCCCAGCTCCTGAGGCAGCTTTTTGGGTGACTGCACAGCATGCTCTGGACTTCCACTACACTCCTTAACCCTGGTGAGCTTACTGGACTGAGCAGTCAGCTCACATGCCACCAGGGAAGACTGCAAACAGTTATCCAGCACATATAACTAAACACTATCCAGCACCTGATAAAAATAAAGCAATTTTTTCTGCAAGCACCAGTTTATTCAGCACTTCTCTGAGCAGACGGCACAGCTTTGACAGTCTAGTCCAAAATCAGTACAAAGTCACAAGAACAACTTCCAAAATGGATAAAAATGAACAAATAACCTTGCAGCCCAAAGAAATACAGTTCACTACAAGACCTCTGTGCAATGAAACTGCAAAGAGAGAGATAAAATTTTTAAGTCAGCAGCAAACAAAACTATTGACAAACGGTACTGAAGCATAAATCACACTCTCTGTCATTTATTCACCACATTTGAGGTTCATGTCTTTACTGAGATAGGCAAGAGACAGAGAGACTTATGATAGGTGCTTTCATGATAAAGTCATCACTTGCTTTGTAGTTTATCTCCTATGCACACTCACTAAAGTATTTACAGCAAATGTACTTCCCATAAATATCCCTTGAAAAAAATCTCTACACAAATGCAAAATAGCTAGATCCTTTCCTGGAAACAAGTTCCAAATTCAAGCATTCCTCTGCAGATTTCATCTGCAGGAGCAGTAGTCCACACAGGCTTGTACACTTAAAAAAAAAAAAAAGATGACCGAAATGGCAAACAGGCATAATTATTTGATAGTGCAAGTACTCACATTCTCGAGTTAACCAAAGCAAACCACTGCTTCTTAGTCACTTCATACTTGAATGAAGCTGAACATGTGGTCAGACTTGCCAAAATATTCAAGCAGCACAAACTCGGCTTAGCAGTCCGCAACGAGTCTTTCTCGTTCTTTTTCCCTGCTGCTGATTGATTCAGAGGGCACAGAAAACACCACCCCTGAAGTTTGTCTTTCCACTCCTAGAGCTCCACGCAATTAAGAAAAACTTGCTCCAGTGCCTCCAACGCCCAGATCAGTTCCTGCTCATCCACAGGCGCTCTCTCCCGGGCAGCGCGGCAGCACAACAAACAGCAGGTATCTGCTGCCCCACATTCTCTGTCTGTATGAACTGCTGAGGGTTTGGAGGCACGGGTGTAGGTAGCTGCATGTCAGAACACCGGCCCCAAGGGTTTGCAAAGCCAACAAGTCCAGACAGTATCTGCAAAAGGCTGTCCAATTCTGAATTAAATACTCGTAATTTATTACAGCGCCTTTCTGCGAACGAGGGAACAAACAACAAGGAGCCTTGCTGGCATTAACAATCCTGAAACTGAAATTTTGCCTTGCATTAACACATCCCCCAGCACAAGCACTTAGCTTCTCTTAGCCTTACACATCAGCCCACCAGCTTTTTCAGTAGACAATTCTACTGCAGGGAAGAAAAAAAAATCAGTAAACCAATCAGTAACACTCCATGCACAATTTTTCTTTCCTTGTAAGCAGAGGAAATTTTTCTGCATGACTTAAATTAAAGGCATATTACAAATAAAAGTCAAGTTATGTTGGGGGGGGTTAGGCAGCAAACAGCTAAACCACACAGCAGAAGTATTGCAGTCCATCTTCTCAAAAGGATTACTGGGGGTTACCAAAGGATATGGTTTCCATCTTAAAGAATATACTTCTAATTATATAAAATGGGGGTGGGGGAAGGGAATAGAAATACCTTATTTCAGCAGTCTCAAGACTTATCAACATTGGTAAATGTAACCTTAAATCATCAACAGATAATAGTAATTCCAAAGACTTAATTCAACTTTCACTAGCCTTTAAAAAAGACTTCTTGTTTTGCATAAACTGCACATAATGGAACTCCGTATTTCTAATACCCTGCACACAAAATGTTTTAATCCCATGCTCTAATTAGAATAATTATACAGTGAGCAACCCACAAGCTCCTGCCATGCACTTGAAATTTTCCATGTAATCCTACTGTAGCAGCCTCAGCTTTATTGAGCTAAAAACTATGTTTGTGCAGTGATCAGAAGAGAAAAATATTGACATAACCGCAGGAGGAACACAGCTGCTGTGCTGTTATCAGTTGTTCTGCAGTTTCTGCCCCCTCCTGACCTGCCAGCCCTCCTCAGCGACCTTTTAACATGCCAAGCAATCAATTTCACAGAGTATCACACAACCAAAACAGACAGTTTGTGAACTTCTTAAATATGACAAAAAAGTGAACATCTCTTCAGGATATTGCTTGAGAAAGGTTTTCATGCTTTGTGGAGAAGCAAGCAACAAAAATTAGACAGACCACTAAGGGTGACCAGGAAGGGCTGGGCATTTGGTGCATTAAGAGCTGGTTAATCTCACAAATTATTACAGACCCAGTGTAACAGCCACATGATCCTGCAGCACAGCCCTAGGCCTCCCAGAGTCTAGAGCAAGCCCCTAGAGAGCAGAGCACACTGCATGCTGAATGACTGAGTGTCAGCCCTTAAGTCTTCCCCATCTACTTTGCACACTATAAATATTTAAAAGATTATTGGGGTGGGGGATGGGGGAGGAGGGGTGGGGTGGGGTGGGGTGGGGGGAACAGACAGGCTCTACCAGGAAACTGTTTTTCAGCATTTAAACTGCCATTGCTTCCTTTTCCTGCTGGCACGAGGTAAGAATGTTGTTTTTTTTAATTAATAATCCAAAGGGGGGAAGCGTTCCTGTTTAGTTACCTGTAGCACTGCCGTTAGTATTTGCTGGGTAGGCCATGTCTGCTCAGTGACACATCCACAGCCAGCCTGTTGGGTGTCATGCAAATGCCATGCATCAAGTCCAACCAGACATGCAACCTGCAACAGACAAGTGGAAAAAGCGGTTAAAAACACGGGGCTTTAAGAAGTTGGGTGCATCGAGCAGTAGGCATTTCTGAGCATTTAAAGTCTCGTCTTCAACACAAACCTCAGCACAGCAGCAGCGTGATTTAAGCTCCTCTTCAATCAGCATCCCAGCTGTCACAAACCCCAAAGGTGCCCAAGTGACTGAAGCTGAACTCTGCTTCTCTGACAACCTCTGGACCTGTTGTCAGTGAGGATGTAACTAGCTGAATCTGCAGCTGGCCTTGGTTTTTCTGGCCTGCCCTCAACGTTTTGCCAGCTGGTCTCTAAACTCCCCTGTACCACCACAGATCCCTCACATTTGCTGGCGTGTGTATAAAGTTTTAGGTTGCCTGACATCTTATGAAGGCAGGGTTAGAGGATTTTTTTTAGGTGAAGAGCACCTACAGAAGCACTGTCCCAGCGAGCAGGGGACTAATGGCAATTTCTGAGCTCAGGTGTCTCCCTGGGGAGGTGAGGGCAGAACCCTGGGATGCAGCCAGAGCTGGCATCCCTGCCTGACAAACCTAGACACCAACAGCTGCTGTGTGGAAGCCAGGGGTGGGGGGACCAGAGGTGGCAGGGAATGGTGCTCATCTGACTACAGGACCTCTCCACTGCAAGTTCCAGCAGCAAGGGTCTCTCTCTGGGCGTTAAGTTTTCTTCCAACCCACACATGGCAGACTGAACCAATAAGCAGCTCAGGCTGCAGGAGGAACATGAAAAAGGGCACTGTCCCCCTGGGTGGGTGGCTGCTGAGATGAAGCCAAATGAGAGGCAGAGGCCAAATCAGCAGCAGTTCTGTGGCCAGCTGGCTGGCTCTGCAAAGCCAGAATTGTTGGCTCTGCAGTAGGGCTCCTGCTGCTCCTTCTCTCCCTGCCCACCTTCAGCGCAGGGGTCAGCCTGATCACAACTCTCATCTTCAGAACACAAGATCTGACCCATTTGGGGCTGCAAAGATGCCTCTTCCTGAGCCTGCTTTGAGATTTCTACAGTCCAAACAGCATTTCATTTTGTTGACTCAGATAGGTGGAGCTTAGGTGTATGAAGAACACCCTGCTTTGCCGACCCCCATGTGACTTGGGCTGACAACTCCTCAACAAACCAGTCACATTTTTCCAATTATATTTGATTTGGCTCTGCCAGTATGTGCAGGGAAGTATTTAAAAGCTAAGCAGATTAGCAAAGTAAAAGAAAATCAAGAAATTAATGAGTGCAGGCACCATGTGAATTTGAGTCAGAGATACGCTGACTGATAGAGAAGCTGGCTGTCTTTAAAAGCTAACAGAGCTCCATCACACAAGCTAATACAGCTTTGCTTTCTCCTTCAAGAACGCAAATGCCTTCATTTTTTTAGTACAAGCCTGATATCAATTTTTCCAAGTATGCAGAAAGAGCTTAATTGCAATTCCTCCTCTCCTACCTCTGCCATACACACTGATGTTTACCATTTCTTGTTCAGTGGAGGGCAGAGCACAAAGCTGCTATAAAGATTGTATAAATGAAAGGCTACAAACAGCAATACAAGGCAGAAATCCAACACAGGCCATGATGCATAGAGATGCCCATCACAAGATCCCAGGCCTAACGATAATTATCAAATTTCTGAAACAATGAAGCATGGCAAAAAAAAAAAAAATAGAAAAGCATGTTGCTGGCAGAGTCTGCAGCCAGGACAGAAGTTTTAAATCTGTGAGTTTTTAGGAAAATATTAACTACTTCTGTTCAAATAGAGAGATTTTAAAGCATCACTCCCATCTCTGCTTGCTGTAAGGATATAAAGTTGTGCTTTAAGGTGAAGACAGGCAATTTTTACTGAGTCACAGTGGATGCTTACTGAAAAATTATCGTCAGCCTCCATGTAAAGTTCAGGACATATCCTGAAGCTCAAGACAGGACTGTCTCAGGGCAGGCTGCACTTAGCAGGGCTTCAACCTCTACCAGTGTAACCAAGGGTAAATTTACCCACTGAATTTATTCCGCCCTCCACTTCCAATTTGTTCAGCACAGCTCTGTGCTTTCTCAGCAGCACTGTAAGAACAGGTCTGCTTCCCTGCTTTCATTATACACACTTTCATTATACACACTGTACAGGGGGAGTACCTGAGAGCATGCACCTAGAGATGGGTATGGACAGATGGCTGGGAGGGGATCCTGGGGAGTGACACATCCCTTTTAGGTGCAGTGCAGTCCTAAATATGAGTGGGCCAACCACAAAAATGAGGCCTGACCGTGGCATGCCTCATCATGGGTTTAAAAGTAAAATCTGTTAAAAACACTAGTCACCATTCACAGGCACAAATGAGGAGAGCTTCTCAAAAGCAAGAAACAAATGTAATTCAGGTCAGAGTTGACATAAAATTAATAAAAACAGTGTTGAAAATCTGAACAAGGCCTAAGATGTATATTTTGTTGCAGCTGGAAGAGATGAAATTGAGTGGTACAAACTGACTTGTGGGTGTGCTTCTATTAGTTTCAAAGCTATGCAGGCTCCAGTATCTCAAACTCACTTGCTGCTTCTGAGCTTAAGTGAGGATTAATAAAATAATTCAGGAAGCAAGCTCAGTCCAACAGATAGAAGGACGGGAAAAAAAATGAGAGAAGAAGATAGAATTTAATAATTTGTTAGCCATGTGAAAGAATTGATTTCTGTATTGTTTTTGGTTTACTGTTTGTTTTAGAATGAATGTTGCAGGAATTGAAAATCTGCCTATTAAACAGTTCTTCAAGTACAGAAAAAAATCTGATCTAGCTCAGCAAACTCATGGAAGAAGGGGATTTTGTTAAGATGTGCTTTGAGCCATACATCAGGAGCAGAATTCCTGAAATTGCACCAACACATACATGGATCATTTTTAGAACGGTGCCAGATTTGATTCCTCAGCTGCACACACCCCAGAAGCTGCATTTGGACACAAGTCTCTCATGTGGGTGAGGCACAGCAAAATACCAGAGACCAGCTAGAATACAGAGAGGAGGATAACTCAGCCTCCTCTACAGCAAAGCATATTCTCCAGTAGAGACATCTTGCACAAAACAATTAGTAGAGGAGCTTGTATATTCCATTCCCAACTCTTTAACTCTTTGCCTATGTGTTTTTACATGCTCAACCCATGCTTGCCTGTGAATACTGTGATTTACAGATCCTAGGGCAAATGCAAAACGTGCAGAGACTAGCTATATGAAGAGTTATTGCTCAATGAAGCAGTTGTTTAAAGCGTTTTGCATTAGATATTCAAACTCTCTTCTGCCCTGAGGTTCAATAGCTGAAACCTTAAACACACATGATCCTCAGTTTCTACAAACGTTCGTGACACCCCAGCTTTTACAGGTTTTTCCAGAATGGTGATTTTTTTTTTATTCAGAACATAAAACCTATGTCCTAATCCTGTCCTAGTCACAAGGGGAAGGAACCTTGCTCCCCTTTTGTGCTGCATCTTGCCAGGTCACTGACACCTGTGCTGGTGTTTCAGCACCAGAAGTATCTGAGTAGGTACAGATCAGTTCTGGCATCCACACAGCAGAACTACAGAAATGCAGAAGCCTCAAGAGGCACAGACCTTGCAGAAAATCCAGACTCCACACTTCAGTCTGGTGTTTGCAGGAGACACTTAAGATAGAAAACAATTGAGGTTTGGTCTAAGAGCAGTTGTAGCCACACATGTTGGCCACACAGTAATTAGAAGAGAAATATAACTCAGCTCTTAACCCAGAAAAGCAATCCTGAAAGTCCTCCTGTCCAGGGCTAAGGTCACATGTGGAAATGGTAATGGGCACACACTGGTTTGTGGGATTCAAGAAAAGAGATTTTGGCTTCCCAGGCAAGGAGGCTTTAGGCTAAATAGATGAGTATGTAACTTCTTTTTTCTCATAGCACACACAGACTCTTAAGAGCAAACAGTCACAACAACCACTCCAAACAAGCTCCAGGTCAGCACCATATTTTGAGCCACTCACAGGGTGAAAGTGGCTCAGACAATACCATTCTGTTGTTTAAGATCTGGATCAAAAGTGGGAGCACTGTAGGTCAGAACTGCGAAGGATTCAAAGACACTGGCTCCCAGTTGTTCAGATGGATGTAGTCAGGGAACGGTTCCAGGAGAAAAACCAGCTCTGCAATCTTATCCAGCAAGTGCAAAGTGGTGATTAAACAGGTCTAGGGTAGAAGGGTTTGACAGAGCTAGTCGGCCCACGAGATGCAATACTCAAGCAGAACTGGTACTGCTCCATTCCTGCTGCACATCACTGCAACAAGACTTCTGCCTGAGACTTGTGGGTCGTCCTGGCAGTAGAACTTGCCCAGTTTCATTCTGCAAGACACTGATAACATTTGCAAACAAGAGACAAGATACATGCAAAACCCATCTAAAAACACAGATGGTAATTCCTCTAGCTGCAAGAAGAAAGGAAGGAATTCCCCCCTGCTCAGCTAGAGTGGCAAGCACTTTTCAAACTTGTGCTTCTCTTCTCTACAGGAAACAGGAATGTCTGCAACCTTGTATGTACCAAGTATGCCAGGTGCAATTTAAATGAAGCAAGGTCTGAAGCCAACAACAGCAAAAGAGAAAGTATGTGGGGAGTTGCTCTGTGGTTGGTATCTATCCTGGGATAATGACTGTATCTCACTGATACTTTCTTTTCAGTCTTACCCCTACTTTGATTGTGTTCTTCTTATCTTTATGTTTACCAAAATGAGTGGCCAATAAACTGAAAGGCAACATTTGTAAGGGAAAAAAAATACCTTTTTTAAAATATATGCTATTTTAGAATTAAAGGCAAAAACCAAGTAAGAATGCAGACATATAAGGATTTTTTTTCAGGTCAGACATGGAGTAATCAACTTTGAGATAAGGGTAAACTGTGAGTAATTTTAAAGTTCACTTAATTATTTAATCATGTAACAATTCACCCATTCATATACTTTCTAGAGCAAATGTCTTACTAATGTTGCATCCAAATCACAAGCAAAACTGAACAGCAAGTTGGTGTTCAAGTTGCACTAACTGAACAAAATAAATCAGTAGCTGGGCCACCCTAAAATGCAGAACTATAAAATAGTCCCTGGGACCAGTGTTTCCTGTAGCATCTCTAAGGCAACAGTCAGCTGTGGTTTAGTCTCTCCATCACAAGACAGAGACTATATTCTTACTATATGCAGTATGACAGGTAATTTATTTTGGACACTATTTAAGCAGTCAGTCAAAAGAAGTCACCTCTCACTATGTTTTTTGGGGTTTTTTTTCTGCAGAATCTGCAGTATGATGAGAGCAAAAGAAGCCTTGTAAATCCTTTCAACAAGCAAGTTAATTAACAAGATAGGGCTACGGTCAGCATGAATTTACCTGCCTGCCTTCCTCACTCCCTCCACTTATGGCACTGGTCTGTAAAAAGGTCTTTCTTTACAGCAGAGCTCCAGGCAAAAGCTGAGCTAAGCTCTGTTAAGAAGAGAGTGATGGCTCAGAAACTCTGGGACCTGAGTCAGCAAGCTGAAGAAAAGAACAGTCAGAGTGTTCCTACCCAGGGCAAATGGGTAGGAACACTGACAAAAAGAGTGTTCCCTTCTGACAAAAACAACAACAAAGAAATCATACCCAACTCTAAGCTTTGTGGCTTTTGAACCCCAAAGTCTGAGCTGATGCAATGCCAGGCTCCAATTCTCAAGCTGTGTTGGAAATAAACATCAGTCACTTTCATGGGGATTCCCTCAATTTTCTTTTCCCCCAGCCCCTGTCTTCAGCAGACTTGCATTAAGCTTGTCTGCCCACCTTGTTATTGCTGCAAGCAGAGAATAAATGTACAACCTTCAGTCATGTGGGGGTCTGAGGGGTTTTCTTTTACATCCCTGAAAATGGTCTTCTCATCTCCTGAGCTGAGCTCTTACAAAGCTTCTGCTTCACTCTCCCAAGCCACCTACCTACCGCTCAGGAGTGGGGCTTTCAGTATAGAAAATGCCTCAGAAAATGGATATATGTGAGAATATTTCAAAGGTACTGGGTCCCTCTGGCTATTCAAAGTATCCCACAAAATTTCTGAATTTCTACAAGTATTGCTTTGTCACATTTGCTAGCAGTAGCAGAAATGGTCTACCATCAACTGCAGAGTTTTAGTTTCCTTTCCACAAGGAGTTATCCCAGTTGTGTCTGGAGGCTTCAGAAGAAAAATCAGCTGTTCTACACAAGCCACTCATTGACTGGCTGGGAAAGGAAAAAGAAACAGCAAAAGGATTTCAAAATAGTACCCAACAGAAACGAGCATAACAAGCATTCTGTAGAGGCAGACAAATGATCCATCCAGACTATCTTGTTTCCAATAGCAGCAACAGCAGATATTATTTAAGGAGAGTACAAGTCCCTTATGATGGTCCATGCTTCTGTATTCTCCCAGCATCAAATATCCTTTGATTTGGAATATTGAAAGGTATGTCCTTACTATATAATTTTAATTTTCACATAAATTGCCTTTGAATTTGACTAGCCTCTTTCTGACCTGCTGATGCCACCTGCTTCTGCTGCCTTGTGGGGCAGGAAGTCCCAGGCTGTCAATACCCACCACATACTTTTTTCTTATTTTCAACTGATGTTTCAGAAATTTTACTGCCACCAAATTCTTGCACTGCAGGACTTTGTCAAAACCAGAGCAGATTCAGCTTTTTCAGATTCAGATTCAAACTACACTCCCAGTGATTTTATGAACTGTAATCTTCTCCAGCTCATAAGCAATACAATTTCCAGCTCATTTTGCTTTGCCCTTTTTGTACCCTTTCGTGTATAGTCACCATGTGGAAGATCCTAGTCATGAACAGCATCTCACTAAAAAGTTGTTTGCAAGAACAATCTTACAAAATGCACATTCAATTTTAACTGTTTTTAAATTAATTTAAATATTATATTTAATATTATAACATATTTAATTTATAAATAATAATATATATTAAATACAATATTAATTAATTTAAAAATACAAAAAAAGGTACATTCAATTCTTTTAGTGTAACCCAGCTTGGTTCTAACAACTAACTGATTTGTGGAAAGGTAAACCTCAGTTCTAGCAATTCTTGTCAAGCAGTTAAGGCAAAACGGAATTTACCTACAAGCACAAAGAGCTTTCTCTAGCATAGGCCAGAGGTTGGACACAGCCCTCCAAATCATCCCAAAAGACATCAGGTCAGCCTAGTGGATTTTTGGTAACCATACTTTTTCTCAGAGATCCAGCAGACTCACTGTCAGCCAGAAGTCACAGCCCTTGCTACGTTCTAACTATCAGGAACATTCATTAGTAAAAGGAAATCTTTGTATGGGTTCTGTAAATCATACTTGGCATGCTTTTGTCAATAAGGAGGACATCCCATCCGTACAGTCTGATGACTTGGTGGCCCTTGTTTTATGTGCAAGAGCATGATCTTTGCTCAGGTGATGTGAGCCTAAACACAGACAGGTATGTCTGGATGACACCCACCACTCAGTGCTGCAAGGCCCTCCACACCCTGCAAGCATTGTCAGACCACCCATCTCTTTTGGAAATTATACCTGACAACATCACTGTCATCATGTTACATTACAGAAGAAGAAAAAAGAAAAAAAAACACCTTCAGAAGACTGCATGGTGCTGCAACTCAGAAACCCATTTCTGTTTATGTTAGAGAAAAAAAAAAATCAACTAGAAAAAGAAAGGCAAGCCACAGTAGAAAAAAACAACTTTTTTTTTATACCTGAAATTCCTAATGGGTGATGTAGAAGACACTCCCTTTTATTTATGCCAGTGAATAATGAGTCACATAAAAATACATGAATTCAAGCCAGCAGGATACTGCTATGGGTCGTAATGCTTGCTGTGGCAGGGAGCCCAAAGGATGCAGCTGGGCTATCTACATTTTTTCTTGTGGAAAAGCAGGAGGGATGAGACCTCCATGGCCTGAAATTGTTCAGTCTCCAGGAGGGAAATGAAACGTGTGCTAAAGCAGCACTTTCATCTGCTCTGACAAAGACTGAAATCCAGCACAGATAACAAATGAAAAGTCTTCCAAAAAGCTGGGAGAGGAATGAATGCATGTTGGGGATGACCCATGCACCCCAGCTGCAGTATACCTGGGGCCTCCCAGAGCTGACAGCCCTGGAACTGCTCTGCCTGGGATGAGAAGCAGTTCTGCCTTCCTCTCCACATATGAGCTGCCCATCACCTCTGTGGGGCAGGACAAAACACAGCATCCTTTCCACTCTACCTTTAAACATTAAAAGTTGAACAACTGTTGGAAAAACACATATGTAGATTCCAACAATTTAAAATGTATTCACTTATTCAAAGAGAATTTGCAGGTAGATGAACTTGAAGGCTGAGACGAACAAACCAATCAAGGATTTTTACAAAGTTTATGAAATGGACTGTGATCTTTAGACTTTGCATCTAAGACAAACTGCAAGGATTTTAAGGCACAAACTCTGGTAAATAGGCAAGTCTAACTCTTCTGTAAAGTCTTAAGTCAAGTTTTAAGTCTTCAGTGACATTGCATATATAATGGCACAAGCATGAAACATATTTGTTGCAGTGTGCTTTTAAGGCTTGTGCTCTCAGTGCCAAGGAAATACCCCGGTGTGACCAATCACTGGGCTGTTTCCCCCAGCACAGCAATCACACAGACTCCTCAATATAGCAGTGATTCTTTGCTGATATACATATTTAGAGGCAGACACTCAAATCTCAGTCTGTCTCTTCCTCTGATTTTAGGTCTGGGATGTTATACATAACCAGACCAACCATAAACCTGATATAGCAAAAGGGCAATGATATGGACAGCTGGCAAGTTCAAGGACAAATACTTTTGTCTAGCAGCATTTGCTGATGTAACTGTGACCTCAGTTGAAGGTGCATCTCTACCTGCGAAAGCTCTAGCAGATCCGCTCTGTCCCCACCTAGCCCTAAATGCTGCTTCCCTGCCCTCAAAAATGCCCAAATCCTGGGATCTCTTTTCCTTTTTTTTTTACTACTAATATGGGTACTGTGGACTGTGGTATCAACATGAACAGAGAAATTACAGGCTTTTTCCACAGTGAAAGTGGAAAATTGTAGGGGCAAGGAGAAGATATCGCAAGGGCCAGGCTCCTGCTTTTCATTCACCACAGTTTACAAGAGAGGACTTGAAGTGTCACTCTCATTAGACTCTGTCTATAGCCCACACTGCCAACATCTGTCCCCAAGTGCTAGACTATATCTGCCATCTCAATACCAACGTGGGCCCGTTTCTCCTCAAGCTGCTTGAAGTGGCCACTCAGCAGTACAAGGGGGCCCCACTTACCACAGCTTTCCTATGGAGACCACGACCCCACAGCTTCAGCACGGCCAGGGAACAGACTCCAGACATCCTCCAGGCTGCTGTCCCTTCCCACTCATCACACAGCACCCCTCAGAAACAGCCAGCATATGCACACAATTATTTTTACCTCCTCCTTAAGCCACAAACCATCTTTTGTGAGGCTTTCCACATTCATCCCAGGGGTGAGGAGGTTTCTCTGCTCCAGCCTCCAGAGCCACCAGATGTCCACACCACAGCCTATGGACTGCAAGCCTGCACACTCTGGCAGGAGGGAGGCAGGATATCACAGCAGCAAAAACCTGCCAGTCACCCCACCAGGTGCCACATGGCCTCGTGTTAGCGAGCGTGCAGAGTCACCAAACCGTGCTAACACTTTGATTTGGAGACCATCTGGCAGCAGCTGCAGCAGAGCATGATGGAGCCAGTCTGGCTGGGTATCTCCATGCTCTTCCTGCTCGACAGCTCACAGAGAAAGACCTGTCAGCCTGTCAGGCAAGTGTCACTCAGCCTCTGCATTGCATGCAGCCAGAAATACTTTGCTACATGTGGACACCTGCAGGGAACTTACCCACCCAAAGGAGGGGACCACAAGTTGGGGCAATGCACTTGTCCCTCACAGGGATGTTCCTCTCTGCAGCCTAGTCAAACCAACATTAAAATAACCTGTTCCTAATGCTCTGTGACTTTGTAATTTAATCCGAGTAATTGAAATCAGCATAGAGTTCATATAACCTGTCTTCCTCCTTCCCAGTGAGAGAGTGAACTAACACTTGCATTAATTATTCACAGCATATTCTCATGCCCACACTCCCCATCTTTTTCAAACAGAGGTACAGTGGCAAGAGAGTCCAGTGCAAATGAAAGCACGGTGATCAACTTGCTGCACAAGAACTTTTTGCCTCAGCAAGCCAGGACTCACTGAATTATGTCTCTCCCCTGAAAATTCTGATCTAAAGCCCTGCATCTGGCGTGAGGCACCCCACTGCTGTACCACAGGGTGCCAGGAGGCAGAGGTGCTGACCAGCTGCTGGGACGTGTGTGGTACGGCTGCCACGTGCAGCATGGAGGCTGGCAGTGCTGACTCTCATTCCTGCCAGTCACATCCAAATAAACTCAGCCTTCATTCACGCTGTCTGCCAGCCAAAACTGCATCTCAGCATGAGCTGAAACAACGACAAACAAGGGGCCATCTATATCTTACAACACGTGCAGAGTTAGAATCAAATCTGTAATTCCCCAAATGGATCTGTATGGATCTGAAACACCCTTTTATAACCCCGAGACAGTGGACTGAGCCCACCATAATCTGCAAAAACTATACCTTTCTATGGAGATCCATAAATGTGTTACCTTTTTAGTTGATCTCTTATTGGATAGCAGAATGTTAATAAGAAGTAGCAAAATAAGGTACGTTTTTATCAGCCATCATATGAGCAGACAGACAAATAGATGGCAGTGCATCTTGCACAACAACAAACCCAATTCTGGCAGAAAAAGCAACCTAAGAACTTAAGCTTCTGAAGAGCAACACAGCAGGACTGTCATTGAGACAATGCATCTTCAGTGTGATTGATGTGTTTCTTCACAGAAATCAAGTCCTAAGCAGGAAAGTATGTGGTGTAAATAGAACTAAAACTAATTCAGATGTTCTTGGTAACAAAAGAATGGCTTTCATATTCACTTGTATCACCATCTCCAGAGCAGAATCAGCTGCTGATTATCAATTATGATCAGCATTATAAGGGCATAATTATAAGGGCATTATCAATGCCCTCCTGACACCATACCATGAAGGTCCTAGCAGAGGGGCACTTTCTTTGTTCCAGTTATTCTCATCTACATGGTGCTTCCCCAGAAGGCTAGGCCATACTTTGAGCTCTCCCCAGCCCCAGTACCCACAGATTTCTGATAAAACACACAGCCACAGCGAGCACATCAACACAGAGCTTAAAAGGACACCCATCTACCTTCTTGCAAGAACTGTGAAACAGAAAATACACCAATTTATTTATACCTGTCTCCTTTTTCCCTCATTCCATGCATAATCCAGAAGACAGCAGCTGAATTTGAACAAGGGCTGTCCCAGTCAGATGAAAAGGAAATTTTTTTTAAGATTTAGGTTCTGGTTTTTTTGGTATGAGCAGAACTTAAGGATCCCTTCTGCAGCCACTGTAATGTCCTTACAAAGTCTAAAAATAACCCTTTTTAGCAATACAGCTAATCTTTTACTGATTTAAAACCTTGAGAAAAGTTTTTATAGGAGAGGACTCTTAAAACAGATGTTTTCTAGTTTTTTTCTCAAGATATGCTGAATTTCCTTTTCCCCACCTTAGTTATTTGGAGGAGCTGCTTATTTTTACTGTTCTATCACCAAGGATCTATGTGCCTCATCTGGGGCTAATCAGCCCTAATTCTATCTGCCCCCATTCCTTGGAGCAACAGGCCCACTGCCTAAAAAGTAAGCAATGGGAATTGTTACACTTCTGCGTATTTTTACTGCAAGGGAAGACAACAGACAACCAAAACCATTACAAAGCAGCACTGCATGACAGGATTAAAGACCTTTCCAAGTCCTTCTCCTACTTTAAATTTCTAAAGTTTCTAAAACTATTTATTAATCACCATATGAGGAAATACTAGCATTTACTTTTTGCTCTTCTCTGCTGCACTGAATGACCTTTTCTTTCCCCCTCTTCTCAACAGAGGTTACAACTGAATGGCTGTGGACATATGTATTGCTAATTATTAATCCACATTTTGCCCTTTGTTTCTCATAATGCACATCCAGTATCAAAATGTTGGCAAGAAAATGAACAGAATGAAGGCTGTGTGCTGATGTTAGCCTGCAGTGGAGTTTCAAAAGCTGAAAACATGTAAGCAGGCAAAATTTTCCTTAGGTAAAAGTTAATTATCCATTCCCTACATCTAAATGCCATCACATATCTTGTATACACATGCTTACACAAAGGGCATATTCCTTTGCCATTAAGCAATAAGGTAAATAATAGATTTAAGATATTAGATTGCACAGTATTTAGAAATATTCTGTATTTCCCTATTCATAAAAGCATTTCCTCTTTCAGGGAGGAAGGCTGCTACCAAGGTGGGAAGCTCTCTGCAATCATTTAAGCTGGGGAAACACCTTGTTGAGAAGAACGTGATCTGATTTTCAAAGACCACACAAGCACAGGCACAAGAACTTGGTTTCCCTCTACCAGAACAGAATTGCCTCTACAAGAACGGTCCTGCTGTGTTGCTCTTCAGAAGCTTAAGTTCTTGCAAGCACAAAATACTTGCTTGTAAACTGGACAGCAGTATTTACAACAGAGTATATCTGCTTCACCAGAGAAATGTAAGTGAAAAGAGAAGAAACGGGCAAATGATGCTAAGCTTGCAGAAGACAGACCTTAAGAAGTGAAATGAACACTATGAGAATTATTATTTCAAAAATATGGTTTAAGAGGCAGACTATATTTACGTATGCAACAGAGTATTACAATTAAAATGCTTTATTTTTGCTACATGTTAATAATTTTATAGCACATTCATAATTGGGGGAAGAAATACAAAACCAAATGAAAACTACTTTGAGTTATCTGAGGACATTGGTATGCTTCTTAGCTGCTGCCATAACACTGAAAAATAATTGCTATGAAAATAGAACCTTTCAAAGTAAAAAAAAAAATACTAGCTAGGTCACACATCAAAATGAAGTTCTTAAAGGGTGAAAACCAGCATTAATTTCCTTATAAATGTAGCTAAATTCATCATATCATATCATCAGGCACATGAGCTTTTGAGGGCACACAAACGAGTGTATTTTCATCAGCAGCTGTCACATAAGGCATCTTTAAGGGCCAATTTTAAAAAAAGCTAAATGGCACTTAAACTACAAAATTCCTACAGAAACTTACTCCGTTTACATTGTCTCCACTCCCACCAGAATTAGGAAAGCAAATGTTAAACAGGGACATGTCTAAAATTTGGTCTTACTGGGCTACATGCACCTCACAAATTGATGTGCCAATCACACCAATTTTTACACTGTGAACTATGTTTGCAGCTCAGAGTGAATAAAGAAGTGGATGGTTGCAGATTTTAACCTTAACTGAAATCTTGTAGCTGCAGTGTAAGACCTCAAACCTTCCCATGTATCTCTCTGTTTGCTTAACAAAAACCAACTCTCAGCTGATTTTAAGAGAACTGTGGTTTTTGGGGTTTTTTGTGCATAAATCACACATCAACAATGTGTGATTTATGGCAGAATAATAACTAGGTAGCTATGATTGCTGCCAAAATTTGTGGTGGCTTTTTCTCTTGTTGCTGCAAATAAATACATGGGAGCTTAACACACTGTGAAGTAACATCATGAAATCAAGATTATTTTATTGTATTATAACTCAGATACCAGAATACATTATTGAAAAAGTGTGCTAGGAATAGGAAGGGTTAACTTAGTGGTGGACACTGCAGCACAAAAAGTAGACTGCAGATTTTCAGTGGTATTAGTCCTTCATTTTCCTTAGGGAGCTCATTGCAGGACTTGCAGAAGCAGAAAAGGACTTTCAAAGCTTACTGGGAGAACCGCTGATAATCAAATTACAGCATGGATTACCAGAGCTGCAAGATAGGTGAACATCCCTCTCTGTGATCTACTTTGCTCCCAGTTGCAGAGAAAGGAGTAGCACAAAGAACAGTGGAAACAAATTTCTTGGCATCACTGTTTTAACAGCAAGATTTCTTGGTCCATAACTAATGAGATTTTTGTCTCAAGTAGGAGTTGGCCTCTCACACAAGAGCTACAGAGATGAATCAAGGTTTTCAAGGTGCCTCCCACCATCATCTCCCTATCAGCTCAGCGACACCCACAAATACCCTGCTCTTCATGGTGTTTACCTCTCTGCTGAGAGCCTGAGGGCAGCTGGCCTTTGTTGCAGGACAGGCAGATAAACCCTGACTCCATCCATAAGGTGACCTACAGCTGCTCTGGTGGTGCTCCCTTTGTGGCTGTGTGTTTTGGAGCTGGGCAGTTTTTAGCTGATACAGGAGGAGAGGAGAGGAGAGGAGAGGAGAGGAGAGGAGAGGAGAGGAGAGGAGAGGAGAGGAGAGGAGAGGAGAGGAGAGGAGAGGAGAGGAGAGGAGAGGAGAGGAGAGGAGAGGAGAGGAGAGGAGAGGAGAGGAGAGGAGAGGAGAGGAGAGGAGAGGAGAGGAGAGGAGAGGAGAGGAGAGGAGAGGAGAGGAGAGGAGAGGAGAGGAGAGGAATGTGCGTGAACACCACTCCATCTCCTCCCCTCCTGAAAGATTTCACATGCGGCTGCCACACTTAAAAAACATTCCCAAACATTCCCAAAAGTGCCAATTAGCAAGGCAATGTGGGAAGGCAAAACCTGAACAGGTATAACGTTTGGCGTCGGCAGCTCTTTGCTCAGAAACCAAAAAGCAGTAAAGGTTAAAAAAGAAAAAAGGGAAGAAGAAAAAAAGCTTTAAAAAATTCCACTTTGGTTTTATTGACTTGGCAGCAGTGAACAGCGGCAGAAGGAATGCAACTGTGGAGAGAACATTTTGTTCATTCTCAGCAGCACACAGGTTTTTGAGGCAAGGTGGGACTGAACAGCAGAAATCACTCCCTACACTCTCTAGACCTGTGAAGACACCAGCCAGCCCCTCCCATGAGACTAGTGTGTTATTTACATTGTTGCAATAACAAAAAAGCACTCAAAGCAACCATGATGAAAACACACATTAAAAAAACCCTTTAGGAATCAGTGCTACTCCATGTGTGTGAATATTATCTCTAAATACAAATTTCATCTTATTACAAAGTGTTGATAAATACTGCAAGATAGAGTTAACTCACGATGGAGACAACTGCTGTCTAAAGAAGTAATTAACTTCTACCTGTGAACAACTTTAAAGACACTAGTTCCAGAAGAACAACTATTGCAGGCTGAGCTTTGCAGTTACTTGAAATTCGACCTTACTCCATTTGCCTGTTTCTGAAGGGGGGACAGAATAAAATCAGAGACAACAAGCTGCTCAAAGATACCTGGACAGTCCTTCAGAAACATTATTAGTTTCACCCATTCGTCACTCAGAGCAAAGTACTGTAGGAAGCGTGTTCAGCGAGCCACTGTGCTCGTACACATTATCACTCATCAGGAGCATGACAGATTCTTGAGCTCTCCTCTCTGCAGCACTGGGAAGCACTGGTCTTGCCAATATGAACTGCTGCTACTGAGGGAGCTGGGGGTGTTCAGCCTGGAGAAAGGAGACTCAGAGGTGACCTTATCACTCTCCACAACCTCCTGAAGGTGGCTGTGGTCAGCTGGGGGTTGGTCTCTTTCTCCAGGCCATGACTGACAGAACCAGAGGACACAGTCTCAAGCTGTGCCCAGGGAAATACAAGGTTAGATATTAGGAAACAATATCACAGAAACAATAATAAGTACTGGAATGGTCTGCCCAGGGAGGTGGTGGAGTCACCATCCCTGGATGTGTTTAAGGAAAGACTGGATGTGGCACTCAATACCATGGTTTAGCTGAGATGTTAGGACTGGGTTGGACTTGATGATCTTGGAGGTCTCTTCCAACCCAGTGATTGTGTGATTCTGTGATTTTGTGAGTAGAGCTCATCTTAACAAAATCCAGTTGGGCTACTGAACACCATCCTCTCTCCAAAAATGGGACACACTTTCCATAATGCAACTGCAATCTTTTGTGGTATCACCCAGTGGCAGCTGCGCAGCTTTATTCTGTGTATAAAGGAACTTGGAAAAACCTGACCCCAAAGAAAAACAGCACCTCAGAGTGAGATTTCAGAATAGCAAGACAGATTATTTCAGAACAAAAGATGGTTTTCACAAGAGCAGAAGTTACTCCAATGTACCCCAATGGTGATCACATTTTCAACAAAAATTAGCCTTTTTCTTTTTAAATAAAGCTTCACAGTTCCAGAAAATGACTTCATTAAAAATCTTACCATGTTGCCCTCTTCAGCATCCAAACAGTGATTAATAACAGTAAAATTAACTCCTAGCATTCAAACCACAACACTTAAAACCTATTTGTAGGACACTATAAAGCAATTACTTTTTTTTTATTATTGTCAGCTTTGGTATCAAGGCATGTGGTTTCTGCTTCCAATCAGGTGGAACCTACACAGTGCATTGCCAAATTTCCCAAAATCATCAGTGGGCACGGCAGTGCATACCTCTACAGAGTAACCACTAAAGGGAGTAGTGGGGGGAATAAACATGCTTCTTACTATCCCTCAGGGCCAGCTGTGTTTTGCACCAGCTCATAGTTACAGCATGGGCGGAAATTTGCATTAATGAAAAGTAGGAGGAATAAATAACAGGAATAAAAGATAAACATATCTCAAAGTGAATGTGTTTTAATTATTTCCTGCCAACTCTCTCACACCAACCTCTAATCCCAGATGAGATTATTCATTAATTTTATTTATTTAACTGTCTATTCTTTATGTCCTAATCAGTCCCGTTCTTGATCTTGCCAGATCCGTTGATTAAATGACTGTTACTTATGCATATTACAAAATCAAAATGCATCACAGTGACTGCTGGCATCCTAGTGCTAGTTTTAAGCAAACTTTTGTCAGAAAATTTCTGAGTCTCTATATACAAGGTGTAAACAGGGAAAAATCTCTGCTCTTGGCAGGACTGTAGCTCCTGCCCTCGTACTGCAGGTGCTGCAGCAGACCCAGATCACCTAATATTCCCAACCAACACAATTCAGAGGAGAACAGGATAGGGATGTTGCAAGCCAAAAGATATGCTTGTTTTTGCCAGCAACATCTTCTATGTGAATATGGAGACTGGTCAGCTGACAGCAAGATTTGATGGAATATCAAGAACCCCGTTTGATTTTCAAAAGGCAGGACTCCTCTAAAGCAGCTAGGCCTAGCAACGCACTAGGTGGGCCTGCTACACTTCAACACTCCTAAAAGCCTCTGAAGTTTCAACCCAAATCCCAAGATCTGTAAGCCTCCCAAGATGCAGGGAGCAAGTTCCACAGGAGATGGTGGCAGCTCCCACACAGCTTGTGGTCTGCACCCTACCAGTCTGCAGGGCCTTGCCTTTGCTTCCCCAGGATGGTTAAGATCCCACCACAGGGCCATTGAGAGAGTGAAAACAGCAGGCAAAACACCCACAAGGAGACACTGCCAATCCAGTAACTGAACAGTTTATTTCCCAGACCAGCCTGCAGCGCTGAAGGCAGCATGCATATGCCCCAAACCAAAGCCTGGGCTGCCCCCATCCTGCCCTCCAGCCCAGTCGTTCCCTTTAGCGTTATTCCAGGGCAGACGGGGAGCTGATAAACTGAAAGCTAACAGCAAGCACAATGTGTTGTTATTATTATTCCCCCCTATTCTGCAAAATGTCAGAGGTAATATTAACAATAGGCAAGCACAGGATGCACAAACACCCAACTTTCCCAGGCATCTGTGGTAAAAAATGTGAAAGCAGTGACCCATGCCAACTGATTAGCAGCTGTTTCAGTAAATTCACAGCAGAGCTGAGCCCAGGTTCAGAGCAGTTGCTGTGAGCTCCCAGGAGAGCATTGTGGCTGACCTCATACATAGGAGTCTGCTTCTTGGTGTGTAACTCTGGTTTAATTGCCCAGAAATTGACTGAATGATTGAACTCCGTTAAGTGAAACCGGAATTTAAGTATAGAGGACACAGTTTTAAGCTGCGTCAAGGGAAGTATAGGTTGGATACTAGGAAAAAGTTTTTCACAGAAAGAGTGATAAAGTATTGGAATGGCCTGCCCTGGGGAGGTGGTGGAGTCACCATCCCTGGATGTGTTTAAGAAGAGACTGGATGTGGCACTTGGTGCCGTGGTTCAGTTGAGGTGTTAGAGCTTGGGTTGGACTCGATGATCTTGAAGGTCTCTTCCAACCCAGTGATTCTGTGATTCTGTGATTCTGTAATTTTCAGACAAAATTTCTCCCAGATAGAGAAGTCAAAAGTTGTAAACTCTAGTTGCTACTTGCTTCCTAAGCTTGGTCAACCTCTCTGGCCAAAACATTCAAAGTAATGACCCACCTTTTCAGCTGCTGATGCCTCTAGCATTTTGCAAGGTGTGACCATTTTCCATTAAGGAGTCCAAGACTCAGTACATAAAATAAGAAGTTATATCTATTTTTTGCTCTACCTGAAAACACAAGATTTTCAGCACAACTTAAACTATTGAGGGCAGAACTGGCTAATGCCAGTGTAAAACCTGGCAGTAATATCAATCCTATTTACTGACAAATGGTAAATAATCAACAGATAAAAGGACTACAAATCTCATTTCTCAGCATCATGCCCACTTCTTCAAGAAACTGTATGTTCTTCTCAGTTCAAATTAATTCAACCAGTATGTAATCAAGACAATCTTCTAAAACATTGTGCTGAGAGTACCGGGCAGAGTTTTCTCTGCAATAACCCAATCTTTTCCTACAGAGGCTTCACTTTTGTAGGAGATGTCCTATCAGTGAGATGCAGCTGCACAAATCAAGCTTCCTTTTGCCCCTAGTGAAGGCACAGACATTTAACAATTGTTCCTGTCAACAAATTCCTCTTCTCTTACTCACTCTTAAGTCAAGAAATATGCTTGGCTTCAAGCAAATTCAGCCCAGTGGTTACAGTATAATATAAACCACTTATTACTCAATTTTCTGTAACTTTTATATTATAGCGTGTATACATTTCCATTTATCTTTGGTAGACCACAGTCTTTTGTAACTCCCAGCTGGAAGGAGAGGTTGAATTTTCTATTTGTTTGTTTATTTAGTACCACAGTGTGAAATAAAAAGCAGTAATTCTTAATAAGCACCCTCCTTGGGGAAATGGTCATCCGGAAATATTCCCCTATACTGCACACAGTGCCAATAATGTCCTGGTAGAGGAGATAATGAAAGAGAAACAAAACAGAAAGTATGTGTATTTTTATTTTTTGCTAAAAAAAGGAGAAGAGAAAAAGTAAAACACACTAGTTTTGTTATTCTTTTCACATACAAGACAGGCAGATGGTTTGTATAAGGTGAAAATTGAAGCATCTTTTCTCCATTTTTTTTTAAACTTGGACAATTTATGTACCAAACCAGCTGCATTCTCTTTACCCAGAATACTTTTCTTAAATTTTGCTCTGAAACTTGTCATTGCTTGTTCATTTCAGAAGGACAGCTGGACACTTATATATGTGTACACTAATCTGACCACATCCTATATTGTGGCACTAACCTCTTTATCTATCTCAAAAAAAGATACGGCTAGAGACTGTTTTTTTTTTTTCTGTACTTATGCAAAATCCTAGACATTTAAAATAATAAACACAGTATCTTCTCATTATGACAGCTGAATGAACTGTGCCCTTGTTTAAACCACAACATTAATTAACTTAACAGTTAAGCAAAAAGTGACGTTATTTAAATGGCTGCAAGTCCAATTTTATTTGTAGAATGAAGGATGGCAACTTTCAGCATGGCTGCGGAATGTGGCAGAAGCACATTTAGGAGGGGAACTGAAGCAGGGGTGAGAAATCAAGCAGGTACCAGCAGAACCACAGAGCAGCACCAGCTCTCTGCCCAGCAGCCTGCAGAACCATCAGAAAGGTTAGCTGAGGCTGCAGCCACGAGCTCTGTTTAGAGGCAACATGCTTCTCCTCCAGCAAGAGCCTAATCTTTGTCTATGTTTCCAGTTATCTTGTACTTTAAAAAGGGCCTTTTTTCAATCACAAAGCTTTCCTGGAGCAGCAAGATAAAGAGTTTCATGTCCAAGCAGTAGTTGTTTTACGGAGTCCTCTAGCTTTGCTACTCAGGCAAAGCAGAACAGTTGCATAAGAAATTCCTTTTTAACATCTGGGCTCCTTCTTTGCCTGCCATGTCTCCCCACAGATATGCTTTAAATCACTGTCTAGCAGGACACAGCTGTGACAGAGCACCAGCATTTTGCAAATTGTCATTCAAGGCACTGAAATACAGACTAACCCTCAGCAAGGGGCCCTTACAATCATTTAGAGAGGGCAAGTAAATGCCACTCAATTTGTTCTCTCTGCTTGAAAGAAATGTAATCTGCATCTGAGTATCTAATTGCCTACACCACAGAGCAATTTCTGCCTAAGAAACTTTATATTAAGAAGCTTAATAAACAATAGGCAAAGAGCAGTGGACAATAGGGAATAATTACTCATTCCAATAGCATACATTTGTGGACAAACACTGAGCTGTATTCATATTAAGGAATAATGCAGTGTGTTAACTAGCAGACATCTGAACAAGACAAGGAAAGAATATGGATCCTGCAAACACAAAAATTAAGCTTGTTAAGTTCAGCATTCTGACCATTTTATTTCTAGTTAACTGACATTAAGGATTAAAACACTTTTAAATATTTAAAGTACATTTAATATAAAACATTAAAACATATTTAATATATTTAATACAATAAAATGCATTTTATATTTAATACATTGAGAATATCAATTAAATAATTTCTTTTTCCCAAACCTGCTTGCTCTCTTCTCAGTATTTTTACAAAAACAAGGTGCATTTTTTATTTGAAAGGTTTTGTTATATAGACACATATAACATTACGTGTGTGCAAGCCAAGATTTACTCCTACTGTTTATTGTCTGGGGGTTTTTTTATGATTATTTTATCCTTTATACTTTTATCTCATACAGATAGCACAAGCCATGGAAAGATGCTGTCATTTTAGTGTAATAGCATCTAGGTATTGGATACCTATTTGCAATTAAAAGTTTCATAATTCTCCCCTAACAACGTAATTAGCTTTACCTTAAAACCTTTCTGATAATCGGTCTCAAATCACTAATCTTAATTTCTTGTTTGCATTATGTATGAGGGCTAAAGGATATACCACAAAACACTTGGTGAAAATACACTTTTACACACAAAACACAAATTTTTGCAGAGGTGCCTGCATGGTACTTTTTCTAATTATACCTAAGAGGTAAGTTGAGTAGAACCAGATAGCAAATTTTTAACCTAACTCAAAATAAATGCAAGTGGATTTGCCACTGGTTATCTAAACTTTCTTTCCAGGTGGAAATCCCTTCTCTCTTCAGGTAAGCAGGTCTTGCTAAAGGGAAAATGTGGTACCACAAACCCCACCATCTCAGGGACCCATGCCTTGGCATAAATGGCTCAGAATAGGGACCACTGTTTTTCCCAGCATCCAGCAGGTTCCTGACCATCTAGTCAGAGAATAACTTCAGATACCACATCTCAGTCCAGGTCTGCCCTTCAGTTTCTTTCAATGGAAAGCAGCACTACTGAATTTCAATAAAAGATTGCTGGTGTTCACCAGGATTTTACCCTCACCTTGGCACTCAGGTATGGGACAAGCATCCTGAATCAACTAGGTTTATCTACTGTATTTAATATTTCACATGTGTAGAAGGATGCTGTATTTTTCTTAATTATGGCTTAATTTTGATAATTTAATGAAGTTTCTTCAAGATATCTGCAACTTGATACACCTATTCATTCACTGCTAACCCTTGACCAATAATGTGTCATCACACCAAATCATTTTAGCATACTTCTCAATATTTAGTAATTGTCCCTCTTCACTCAGCAGAACCCTCCTCAGGCTTGTGTCTGCAGGACAGCTGCAGCGCATCTACAGAAGTGTGTAGATGAACACTCAGCCCTGCAGGACTTCAGCTCTTCTGAGATTAAGAGGAGAAATCAAAAGGAGAATAATGCAATAATTTGCAACTCTGAAAACTGGCACCTCCTACACAAGCTTTTCAGACTTGGAATACACATTTTTCCCCAGTACAAATGTGTGGTCGACAAGCAACAAAAAGTGATTTTGCCATCACTAGAAAGGATTTTTTTTTTATGTTGAATAGTTTCTATCCTCAATCTTAAGATTTTTCTAAATAAAACAAGTTTCCCATTGAACTATCCACACTGCCATCTAGTGCAAGAAGCTGGGCTGTTGGGGTTTTTTTAGAAAAGGATGAAGCTTCTAGTTTTAAGGGAGCAGATTTTCAACATGTTTCTCCCATATAAAGCAGCAAAAAGAGAAAAAAAATTGCAAAACACTTCTCCTGTATTTTCAACGGCCAACAAAAATTATATTTTACTTTCCATACCATAACAGCCAAAGGTGTGAGAAAAATTGCAAAAAAAAAAAAAGGCTTGCTCACAGACCAAAATGAGAGTTTATTATTAAATCAGGTATTGGGAACAGAAGAGGTTTTTCTGTTCCCTTTTAATAAGCACATCAATTATACAGAAAGCAGGGTGTGTCTGGGAACCTAACGAAATCCATCCAGAAGCTGTCAGCCCACGGGTAAAACACACGGCCTCACCCCAAGAGGATGGCAGATGTTACAACAAAATTATTATTTGCGAGTCGCACGAATTGTTACGCTGCATCTGAAGCCAAAGCCCTGCTGGCTGTCACAGCTGTCAAAAAGCAAACTGCCCAGGACAAGGGATGCACAGCTCCCCGCTTCCTGCAGCGGCTCATGAGCTGCTCTGAGGGCATGGAGGGACAGGAATCAGCAGGGCAAGGCAGGGAGCAGCACCTTGGGTCAATTTCTGCCCATCTACCTGCTGGGGGGCAAGGCAGGGACGTGGGACATGGCCCTGGTCACTTGGGGCTCTACACCCGTGCCAGAGCAGGACATCAGGGGACGCTGAGGGGTCCACACTGGCTACTAAGTCACCTTTCTGGTCACAAGAGGAGCAAGGAAATCATATTGCCAGCTAGGAATTGAGCCTGGCTGTTTCAGGCATCACTGTCTATCACCTAAGAAAGATGCATAGTGTTGAGTATGGGTTGGTTCCTGACCAAGGAGCTTCCGTGTCTCTCAACGTTTAACTCCCCCTTTAACATCCCCCCTTCCTCTGCCCAGGAGGGGAAGAGATGCAGCTCCTCCCAAGAGCTGGGGTCGAAACTTATGAATGCTCCAGTTATCCACTGCAGGACCTTGCCAGCTTTCTCCACCAACTTATGAAGCTGATGAAGAAAGTGATGAAACCTGCCTCTTGGATGATATGCCCAAATTACATACATTCATAATCCATGATGCTTGCATTTCACAAGGGGTAAAGTGATGCCTTTGCAGGACCCTGAATGCATCTAGCTTTTAGTATTTTAAATTTTTCTCTATGAAAAGCAAGAATGTTTGTGCACAAATTAATGCCCTCCTCCATACAGCATCAGAAAAAAAATACCTGTAATAGTGAAGAAAGTCCTTAGATCAGCAGCCTGCCCACTTGTGATTTTTATTATATACTGTCACAAAAGAATTATACCTGGTGTCTAAATGAGCCCCCAAATGAATGGCTCTTGAGCAGGACAATAACACAGTTACATTGTTCAGTAACCCTGAATGATCAGAGTGCTTTTCTTGCTATGAAAGAAAGCTCTCCTTAGAGCAAGCCTTCTGCATGAGTTTACTTCCCACCTTGGGATTGGAGATGTTGAGAGCAGTGAACCCAGTGATGCTCACTCTCTCAACAGCCTCCCAAAAAACAACAAAAAGTTCTTCCAATTTTGTTACAAAGAAAGAAGTTCCACCAGTTTACAAAAATCACACAGGTGTGTAGTCTAAAGCCTCTTAAAAGAACAAATTCTTTGCCAGCTGACTGGCACAGTCTGAAGGAGGCTCTGTACTTTTATCAGATATTAGAGGGTTTCTCTGTTGTCTCTTAAAAATCCTTGGAGAGGATCCCACGGAGCACGTAAGCATTTGTACACCATGGAAAGCAGTTGCTTTCTGTGCCACCTAGCTCACTTGCACAACTGAACAGCTCAGAGAGGTAAGATCAGCAGTCAGTGGACGTGCCCCAGTCTGGCACCTTTCTTTCAAGTGGAATTACAAGGCTTTTTTGCTTGGTTATAGGACAGAGTCTGCTCCCAGGGGTGTGGACTTTGCTGCAGAGAAAAGTAAGCTTGTCCATGGCACAGACAGCTGCCTGGTAAATCCTGTCACTCTTGTGACCAAAAGACTACAACTTGCTGTGTGTGGGCAAGGCACCAATCACTTCTATCTACCCTTCTGCTGTCCTTCAGCAACAGAAAAGCTTTGTCTAAAGCTGCATAGATCCATTACCTACAGCTGAGCCTTTATCCAAAAAAAACCCCAAACCAAAACCAAAAACCCCAACCCTCACCTTTGTGAACTTAGCAAAAAGTAATGACCCAAAGACACTGTGGTAACTAAGGTGACAGCAGTAGCTGTGCCAGTTGCAGAGGCCATGGTGATCTCTCTCAAAGTCACAGTGGTCAGCTGATGCAATGAATTTAGGAGACTTCACCTGCATCTCTGCACCTGGGTCCAGCCTAGCCACAGCCCATCAGTGGCCACCAGGTCACAACCTGGAGGGACAGTACTTAGGTCACCTAATACCAAACAGACTCCTCAGCAAGGTTTTATTCTGCAAACAAGTCCTACTGAAAAACTGATCAGTCATAAAGCTGGTGGGAAGGGAAACAGTGTTTTGGTTTGAGAGGGAGGAGGGTTTGGCAACTCCTTGGCCAGCTCACCAGATTGGCAACTCAGGTCTCACCATCTGCAGAGCTGATGAGTGGTGATGCTGATGATGATATGGCAATTAAGAAATCAAACCTGAGCTGCAAGGAAGGAAAGGAATTTCACTGTCCGAGAGTTTCCTTCTCTCTCACACTAAAACAATGACTACCAAATGCTATGAAAAAACAAGCAAGTCCTTGTTAAATATGTAAAATCCCTAATCTCTGCTATTGTATGCACAAGCAGAACAGGATCTCCTTGATTCTTGCTCCCCTCCTCCTTATTCAGTGCTAGAAATACTCAAAATGCTTCAAAATGGAAGACAAAAGAAATATATCTAGAAGTCACATAATCATATTTTTACAGTTTAGCAAGAAGCCTTTGACAGCAGCAAGGAAAACCAAGTAGGTTCTTCACCCAGAGGGTTGTTGGGCACTGGACCATGCTCCCCAGGGAAGTGATCACAGCCCCAAGTCTGACAGAGTCCAAGAGGCATTTGGACAACACTCTCAGGCCACCACTCACATGGTGTGATTATTGGGGTGTCCTGTGCCTGGCAAGGAGTTGGACTCAATAATCCTTGTGGGTACCTTTCCAACTCAGGATATTCTAAAATTTTTTTATGTGAGAGAAAATAAAAAACTTCCATAATTAAAAAGACATTAAATATGTGGTTTACAAACAATTAACAGATTTACAGGAAGCAAATGTTTCCCAAGTTTGCAAAAACTATGGGGATGTCAGGCAGGATAAAAAGAAAAAAATTTTACAAAACCCAAGTAGTTTATGAAACTCCTTGCCACAGGATGTTATTGACTGTGCTAAAAGTCACCCATACTTAAAAACCCCAGATGGAAGAAAAATACAATGTATTTGTCCACCAAAGGCTATTGAAACTAAGAAAGTTTCTTGTGGCTTAAGAAAGTGCTGGACTACAAATTGCTAGCAATTAGTGGTATATTCTAGGAATATACCATGTGCCTACCCTGTTCTTATGTTATATTCCCTGGACACTTTTCTCTGGTCACTGTCAGGAACAGACTGAACCCTGTGGACCTTGACCTATTCCAGTACAGACACACCTGTATAAACAAAGCAGAATAAAGTGACAGAGGGAAAGCACCACTTCAGATAATTTCTTCCACTAGTGGCAGCCTTAACACAAGTGGTTTAAGTGACTGTGTAATTTTGAAGTATTCAACCTTATCCTTTTATGGACAAATGCATGCTAAACTCTTCAACTCTAGAAAGAGCCTAAGGATAATGTAGCATACCTGCACTTCTAAAACTATTCCAGACAGCTGGCTTCCTGCTTTCCTTTTCTTTCTTTCTTTTTTTCTTTTTTTTTCCCTTTTCTTTTTTTTTTTTTTTTAATCAACACTTAGCATTTCTAAATAATCTGGAACAACATTTCAAAGAAAGCACAAGCCCTGCATCCCATCTCCAGACACATGCCAAAACTTATCCATAATTGCTAACTAAATTTCAAAGGCATGGAAATATTTTACTAGCTCTCCATCAGGTTGTGCAAGTGTCCACAGACAGACCTTGTTTGTGGGGGTGTTGTTCATCTACCAATAGGGAATTTTACTAGGGAATGCCTAACTTAAAGTACACATTTGGGAGAAGCCTGGCAAATCTATGGATTATCACAGACTAGGAAGTAAAGGATCTTTTCACTTCCACAGCCAGCTGTACTGAAAATTTGTTTTTCTCAGATGGAGAGGAAAATCTGCACATCTTTCTAATTAGAATGATTTATTTATATACACACCATGTTATGAAAAACAGTGTTTGCAAAGGAGGCCATCCTGTTGAACAGAGAGCAAGAACATCCTTCAGGGCATACTCATGCAGATTTACACTGATATTACCTGATAGCTCAGTCCTAAAGCAGTCTGGCTCTTGAGAAAAACAGAGAGGCCTGCTGCCAAACTGCTGAGGCTGCTCACCCTCCTCACGACTGTTACACAGACTCCTGGGAACTTCTCAAGGTTCCTTTGTTCATTCTTGGCTTTTCTTCACTCTAAGCTTCATATCTTGATGATTATTTCATGCAGCATCCTCTTCTCTGCTGAGCTACCTACTGCACGGCACCAGGATTTTCAGCAAGGGAAGGGCAGAGCCCTGAAGGAAAGGCAAGCCTCTGGAGCGGTTTTCTGCCCAGAATATACTAACACTTGAAAGGCAAAGCCTTTGACACATATATTTTTTAATGTTCACACAGGTTTACCGTGAACATGCATGGATCCCAAACTGCATCACCTGCCATCTGCAGGCAGAGGGGCAGCAGACTTAGAGTGCATGGCTCTCACTCAGGTATCAGCTTTGTCCTCTTCACAAATGCCATGGATGAATCTCTGGGTTTCAGTAACTGCATTTACTGTACAGACCTGTGAATTCTATCTCTGCTCACCTTTCTGGCAGCTCACCCCTTGTGGTTTCTATACTAGGAGACAAGGAGGCTAGCAGGAGACTGATTAATGAGTTGTCCAAACACTTAGACTAATACTCTAGCAGATGATATTGAAGCCAATGCAGAATGATTTGTGTAGTGTATATTAACACTGTGCAGTATTAACACTTTTTTTTTAAACAATCCAATGCAGACTAGATCAAGAACAATCCTATTTTTTTCACACTGGTCAAAACTGTCAGCCCTGCAAAGCATCTGACAGCTAATAGATCAATTCATGTACAGTATCTTTCTAGGGGATGTGAAGCCTCATTCAGCACATTTTGGAAAGACTGACCAACACTACATCCTACAGAACAGACACAGCCATGAGTTGTGGAAAACCCTAAAGAAACAGAAGGAAGTGTGTGGATCAGCCTGGGTGCTGGGTGGGTAACATCATGTAAAGACAATGCTTCTGAGTGTTAACAGCATAAGCAATCAATTAGATGGGTGAGGGTCTTCAGAAAGAATGGGTGGTCATATCTTCAAAATGGGTCTTAATGTCTCTATCAACCTCAGAGTTGCGAGTTTGTTACAGAACTCAGACAGGCTGGATCCTGAACTTTAGGATAGGTCCACACAAAGTCTACTCCAGGACCCAGATAGCCTGAACTTCTGAACCTTGGGGTAAAATGACAGGTTCAAGGGGCCATATGGGGTAGGCAGTTTGGGAAGGCTGTATCCTTCTAGTACCCCAGCCCAGGGGGAAATGGAGAGGGAAACATGAGGCCAGGAGTTTAGGATAAAAGGAGGCTGCACCCTCCGAGACCCCAACAGAGAAACCCCATTGTATGCCCCTGTGGACTCTCTCCCTTTTTATTCCAATAAAGCTGCAGACTCCTCTGTCTCCTCCATGGGCACTGGCTTTTCATAGCATTGGTTTCTGCACACATGAAATAGGTCATAATCCGTTAATTTAGATTAAAATGCTATGCTGGGTGGGTAGCATCATCTCTACATGATGTTACCCACCCACCATAGCATTTTAATGAGTGTAACAGCATAAGCAACGCCCCACTGCAGCCAAAGGCCAGGGGAGAGCAGGAACTGCTGCATTCAGAGACACAGCAAGTCCTGCACAGTGATAAAGACTCTTGTCAGGCTTCCTGACCTGCTCTGCAGGCAAGCACGGAAGGGGACTCCAGGATGACACAGGATTTCAGGTGAATGACATTCCACTGAAGACATACCTTTGCTCAGAAGCCACCAGGAATTAGGGGAAGGTATTGAAGTGCCATGATGGTGCCAGCTCTGCTGTCACACAGCTGTGCCAGAGAGGGCTTTGTCTGACTCCTGGGATGGGATCCAGGCTGCTCAGGTGCTCCTGGACTGAGGGAAAATACTACAGTGTACCTCTGATTTCCTTCCAGTTCAAGGCTGTAAGTCTCAGTCGCCCATAAATGGTGCCAAGGTCCACCCACTCCCCTCTTCCCCCTAGCAAGAACATTTTTGGCAGCATTGATATGGATGACTTAGAATCCCCTGGGAACTGTCTCACTATATATTGCTGTCTTTAATGATTTCATTGTGAAGTGAACCATGCTTCGGAAACCTTAAAGCCAAGTTTCAAAACTTGTGATTATTTTGGAAGCAAGTTGTGCTTTTATGCCTAAGTATTAGGAGACAGTAGAAAGACTGACAGAATTCATCAAGAAGCCAATATACACACATGGAGACAATGCTTAAATGCAACTTTTAACCTTCTCATTAGTCAAAATTTGGACATGCAAATACATATGCAAAAACCAATAAAAGAAGAAAATCCAGTAAACCAACATGGAGATTGCTGTCCTATCTGTTGTTGCTGCCATCTCAAACATACAAACAGCTCTGCCAAAATTATTAAGGACAGAGTCTGTAGAAAATGCAGGAGTTTCAATCACCCAAGCACAGTAGAGCTGCCAAACTGCCTTTCCTGTTTAGACACAGTTTAGACTAATTTTCCCATGATCCATGTGTGCCTAAAAAGTCTTTGGTTTCTTTCCTAGGTCACGTGCATCTGGTGACAGGCTGGTAATGGAGATTTATGAAAATGCTTTCCAGCATGAAGTACTGCACTGTTGGTACTAAAACAAAATTCTCGTAACGAAAGAACATTCCACCAGTGGAACAGTTGTTCATTACTAACCTGCAGTGACTGAAGCTGTACAGCAAACTCTTACTATACTTCCATACACCCTATGTAGAACATCAAATAAGGACAGGGTATCAAAGCAGTCTTGCAGAAATTAAACCATTTTGACAGTGCTCCCTAGAATGTCCTTGTGTGTGTACTGTCCCAGAAGACACATGGGGAATTGTGCATACCAGATCTGACATAAATTGTGTATGTTGCCCGAAATAAAAACACCTGTTAAATTTATCTGCATACCGTCTCTTGATAAGGCACCAAACTCCACAGTAAATAACATTATTCCTTGTAGCTTGTCTGTACTTTGCCACTGATATGTGATTCTTAGCATCTCAGGGTTTTTTTAAATCTTATCTCCTCCCTTACAGAAACCCAAGTCAGCAGCCCTACTTTCCTTCAGAAAGCTATTTGATACAAGTGGACCAAAAGGAAAAAAGGGCCCCATTTCCTCTACAACCTACCTCTCCTTCAAAAAGTGAGGTCTGTGCGTTGGCATGTGAGTTGCTAGGAAATCCCCCACCTCTGCTCCCTAGACAAGGCAGGGAGGAGAGGAGGCAGCAAGGCATCCCCTTGCAGATAGCCAGCAGCAGTCTGTAACTCCAGAGTCCTGCACACACCTCAGCTCACCACGCTGGCTGTGGAAAGGAGAAATCTTTCCAGCCCTTTCCAGTCTTTCAGTCACTCTGCCTGGATCTGGGGGCCCCCTGGGTGCCTTTCATCTGCTAGTCAGGCAGATGAAGAGTCAGATCTGCCACCTCCTCTGCCTTGTGCCTACTGTTTAATAAGATGACAGCAAGGAACCAACAGGAAATTTATGCCCTACCTCCCTCCACTGTCCCCACTAAAAGTCTGCTTGTCCTGCTTGCAGTTCAGGGTCAAGGCAAGTCAATGCTTCCAAGGCTTCTCCCTGGGCTTGCACAGATATCCAAACTGTGGAGAGTTCTGGAAGATGAAGAAATAAAGACTGTGGCTGTGCTGTACTGCTGCACCCTCAGGAAGCAGAGGACTGTCACATACAGCCATTCTTTTACTTGCCTTCTCTCACAGATCTTCAAAGAGCACCTGTGGCAGTACCCACAGTCCTGTGACAGGCATTTCCAGCAGTGTCCCCTGTGCATGGAGGACAGCATCTAAAGATCAGTCTAGCCATCAGGCATAAACCATGTACCTGTCCCTGTGGTAATGACAACATTTTTTGAATTGCAGTTCTTATTTTCCAGGATTAATTGCCCAAAGAATGAAATGGGACAGATTAGTCCACTCAGTGGTTTTTCCAGCATGTCCACACATTCAAAGGTGTGAGTATCACCTGCACCCTCATTTTTATACCAGATTTTAGTTTAAAGAACAAACAAGAAGGCAGCAGCAGAATTTTGCAGCAGGCTTGCTCCACTTGAGAAGGAGTCATAAAGAGCTTTTGTCATCTTTCCAGTTTCTAATGAAAAGAACATTTTTCATAATGAAACTGCATAACCATTTTGCAGTGCCTTGTAACAGACAATAATGCTTCCTCCATCTCAGATATCTCACTTGTAGAGCCTGCAACACAGAACATTTTACAGCAACAGAAGAAAGTAGAGACAGGACAGTATTTGCAGAGCTATTCAGGATACCAAAACTTACCAGCTTCTGAGAAGGTCTGAATTGATGGCCTCTTGATTGGTTCTAATTGCCTGACAGGACACAAACCCAGCTAATGACTTTAAAATTAGCCTGCATGATGTATTTTCCTTAACCGAGAGCCACCTAATGGACACTCCCTGCCACATCTGCCCCAAGCACAATTCCAGGCCTTGAAATCATCTTTATAGAGCACAGGTAGGATAGCACTCTGCTCCTACAGAGCTGCTACTGGGTGACTTTGGGAACTGTTACACCTCAAAATCTCCTGAATTCCACAGCAGTGTGCCATTTTGAAAAACATACTCACACAGATTAAGTGACAAAAGCACACCAATATTTTCCTGGGAAGAAGTTGGTTTTCTTCCTAAATATGCGTGTTTTTATATGCAGTGTGTTAGATCTCTGTGCAAAATCTCTTGCTTGTGTTAGATCACTAGATCAAAATCTCTTGCTTCCCCAAACAAGAGGGAAAGCAATCAGAATACGGATATATTCATGGCTATCAGTATCTTTCAGACAGAGATGCCTGAAGGGCCTGGGCAGATATTCTAACTTTTCCTGATCACATAGAAGGAAAGAAGATCACAGGTGTCCAAGATTATCAGTAGCCTGGTGAATAACAGCTTTTATTGGTTACAGTAAATGAACAAGAGACTGTACCCATGATCTTTGACATGCCTGAAAGTCATTTTTCTAAGAGATTATTTTTATGGATTGAGGCATTAATAGCTACTGTCTCCTGAAATGAAACTGAGTAATTTTACATTTCACTCTTCATTGCTTAAGAATGAAATGGACTTTTGCAATTGCACACTGAAACCCAGCACTCAATATTTCCCTGAATTCCTCTGTACAAAGAAAATAAAAAAAAAGCCCTAACAGTGGACATCAAAACAGAAAACAATTAAGGTAAATTAGCACTGTCATGATGTTCTGTCCTGTTCATTACCCAGGTTCTCCCCACAAATCTTACTCAATTGATTCATTTCACTAACATGGTAGAAATCTTTCTTTTGTCAGATTAGTTTTCTGAGCAGCATGCTGAATTAGCATTGCTCACTTTCCAAACTGTGCATTTATCTTGCTCTCCCTGTCTTTCCAGGGCAGAATTGTCCTACCTTGACTCAACCTAGGAAACCTCTCCAGCTAAAGAACTTGCTGGAGGACAGTCTGCAGTATGCAGAATTCACACATATATCTTCCTTTTTCCATCTTCCGCTAGAGAAAACCCTTTTCCTAGTATTCCTGTCTTCCTGTGACATTTGTCCAGCCCAATCTGTGCCTCCCAAAACCACAGTACAATACAAACATGTACTTCCTGCACTCAATAAGAGTGATACCTACTCAGTCCAAAAATATTACTCTAAAATATATGCTAAATATTTTCAGGGGGAAGCAAGGCCACTCTGGTTTTTAAGTCCAGTGATAAAGAAAGGTGTGTGCTTTATAACCTCAGTAACTATGAGGTTTGTCAGTAGGGTAGGATATACAACTGCTAGGTCTCAAGAACACAAACAGCCTTGCAAGAACTGTGATCACCGACCATCTGCTGAGGTCACTCACCCCCCTACTCACTGAAAAGCTCACATCTGAGGCTGAAAAGTTCACAACTTGGCTGATTCTCCAAGATCAGAGCTGCCCTGTCTCTGCAGCACACAGGGCTGAGGAAGGTCAGTAAGCCTCGGCACGACGAATGTGGAAGGACAACTCCACATATGAACAATTTTGGGAAAAAAAATCTACTAAATGCTAAATGCCAGAAGATTGCCTAAAGTCTGCATCTCTTCCCTTCCTGCATGTGTTTTGTGGTACAGTGTACTAAGAGGGAGAGAACATTGATACAGCTCTCTAAGGGAGTTCCCTTGACTTATTTAATCGACTTTACACCATTGCTTCTCAATGGGGACACTGGCAAAATAACATGCTGCAGCAATATTAATGATAAAACACAGTTACTGAATCAGAATGCTGTTCTAAAGCACTCAGTGGAGAAAAGACAAGGAAGACAGATTATAGAATATACAGGGAAAACAGAAGAAAAAGGTTACGTAACACAAAAAATTTGTTTTACTTTCCCTTCTCTTTTCTCTCATGATGAGGGAGGACCCATCTGCAGCAAAACAACAAATAAAATCTTTTGCAAAGTTCTTGTGTTCTTACTGAAGCTTGTTTTGCCTTTCCAGTTATTCATTCCTCTAGTGCCAGCATAGTATTTACTGAGGTTTGAAACAAAAACACCTGTAGGCTGTACAGATTAACTGAATATCAACACATTTCCAACTGTAAATTAGTTTTAACCACATCATTACTAAACAGAAACTCTCACAACTTACATTTGGGATTTACAAACTAGTGACAAACCAAACAGCTTTCATAATTTTAAACACCTTTTTTCTGTTCTTCCCTGGCCTGACGAGGGACTGTTGTTCCCTGTTCGAAGAGGAGTCTTAGTCACTACTAAAAATTCATACAAAGGACAGTACCACCTCTGTTTTGATATACTTAAAAAACTCAAAAACTTACAAGGTACTCCATCTACCTCAGTAGAACATCATTCTATTTCTCCAGGTTTGTCTGAAAATTGTTCAACCAAATAAAAGGCAGGGGAAAACCCCATTAAATGACTCTTTATCAGAAATTAGGAGGAAGGCTAGAAGTCACTTCTGAGACACAGAAGATAATTTAACTCTGGGAACTACTTCTGACTTTGATTTTTCAGCATTTAAAAAAATAATAGAATGGGAGATAAGCATGTGATAAGAAAGATGTGTGCTACATCTTTAGAAACAATTAGATGGGTAAGGGTCTTCAGAAAGAATGGGTGGTCATATCTTTGAAATGAGTCTTAATGTCTCTATCAAACTCAAAGTTGCGAGTTTGTTACAGAACTCAGACAGGCTGGATCCTGAACTTTAGGGTTACAGACAAATGGGTCCACACAAAGTCTACTCCAGGACCCAGATAGCCTGAACTTCTGAACCATGGGGTAAAATAACAGGTTTAAGGGGCCACATGGGGTAGGCAGTTTGGGAAGGCTGTACCCTCCTAGTACCCCAGCCCAGGGGAAATGAAGAGGGAAACATGTGGCTGGGAGTTTGGGATAAAAGGAGGCTGCACCCTCCTAAACCCCAACAGAGAAACCCCACTGTCTGCCCCTGTGGACTCTCTCCCTTTATTCCAATAAAGCTGCAGACTCCTCTGTCTCCTTCATGGGCACTGGCTTCTCATAGCATTGGTTTCTGCACACATGAAATAGGTCATAATCCGTTAATTTGGATTAAAATGCTATGAAGGATGTTAACTTCCAGATCCTCCATCTCTTTCTTCTCAGCCTCATTACAGGCTGGTTCTGAGATATTTTGTGTGTTCAGTCTTCTATTTCAAGTAATGTAAATATCCAAGTTTCCCAGCAGACTGAGTTCCCACTATGATCCACACACCACGACAAGCTTTACACTGCATCAAAAAGACTTCACAAGTGCAACTTTATCTGGGCTTGTGGTCCTCTCTTAAGTCCTATTATCTCCTACACATCCTTCCTATCCCCTTCTTCCAAACTCTCACATTGTCCCATTATGTGCTCCTGCCTGTATTGTTAATTCCTTCTGTAAAACGGGCACATGCATTTGGAGACCAAGAGTCAGGGTAGAGTTCTCTGGGAAACAACTACTGTGGTCAGATCATACCTGAATTAAATGAATCATCTCTCCTTCACTCTCAGAGAGCCTTTTCAGAAGTGCCCTACCCAAGAACAGAAGATTTTGTAGTACTGTGTTAGGCAACTCTTAATCACCTACACAAGAGGAAGCATGAAAGTCAGCCTCTGAAGCTCTTTAGAGCTGAAATAATTGCTTTCAAAATCTGGGATTGGAGCTTTTGTTGCTCAATGCAATAGCAATCTTGAAATTAAAAAAAGAAAACAATTTCCCATCACTGAAGCACATGCAGAAGGCTTTACATAATTTACATCAAAACACACTTGTTCAAAAAACGCTGTAAAGGCAGGTTAGCACCACAGCTGATGCTGAGCTAGCATGAGCTAAAGAAAATTACTCTTTTTCAGGAGCAAACCTGATACAGAAGAGGTGGTCATGGCTGCAGAGTGAATCATCCTTCTCAACTCCTTCAGACCAGTTCATGGCCAGTGTATACCCCTAAGTTCTCCTGTGTTTATAAGGCACCTTTGCCTTCAAAATTCCTTGAACTTCTGAGCTGTTTTTTTTCCTAGGTGTCTAAAAGAAAATCTATTTCCAATACAGTTCGAACAATTACTCATTGGCCACTGATAGATCATAAATTGTTTCAGGTACCTAGCAAAGGACACAGTGCCCTAGCAGCCCCCCTTCTTTTTAACCTAAAGAAAAATTGTTTGGTGTTGTACAAAAGGAGATATCCATTTTAAACACATTACTGATCCTTACTTCTATGCATTTTCAATGAAAAGAGAAGCCCAGCTAACCATTCTCAACAAAGGCACACTATTGTGCATTTAAACCTATGGTTACCTGCTTACTCTGCTCTCAGTCACGACTGAAAGGAATGTTACAGGTGAAATGCACAGCCAAAAGTTAAATAAATACAGACACACAAAATAATGAGATGCATACTTCTGCTGTAAAGTTACATTAACCAAGCCAAACTCCTCCCTGAACTGAACTGCCATCAATTACTGACTTTGAAAGGCAGTCACCTGGATTCTCAGTCTCTTTAAAACATCATTAATCTTTCTGAAATATGCCTTGTTTAATTATTATTTTAAAGCAGAGGGAGCTAGAATTTGAAGCAAAATTAAAGGAGCCATTAACCTGAAGTGATATGACAGAGAGACAAGTTTAGGGTGGTAGCAAGTGAGGGGTAAGCTTATCCCTCACAAATGTAGGGTAAGCTTGCAAAAAAATACCTTCCTCTTTCCTACAGTTTCTAATTTGGCCAGAGCAAGCCATAATCCATCCTTCAATGAGGACAGACTTAAAATAAGATCTCTTGCTACTCTGTTGAATTTGGCACAGGAACTCTTTTACCCTTTGGGAATCATGGACACATTCCAGCAATGGAATGGAAAATGTATTTTTCACCAACCCTTTTTAAGTCACGCTGAAGTTTAAAATTTGGTTCAGAAAAATCAGTGCAACGTTACTTATCAGGGAATTAACTTTAAGGCTTTTGATTAATATTTCAACATGATAACTTTTAGTTTTTAAAAGCATTCAATGACACATTTTCCCTTTACACCCCAGGGACTGCCAACTACATTCATATTCAACTAAAATAACTCCTGAGTGCCTGTACCCAGATTTGTCTTGCATGTTGGCGACATTGTTAGCATCTGAAACTTCATTCTGATCTTTGGGAAGCAACAATGTGCATCTTTACCTTCCACCCTTCTTTATCATGGAAGATAATTTATAGTTGGTGTTGCACCTCTACTGAGGCTGCTGTGGAAGCAAGGCAACAAAAGATGCCAAAACATTCAAGGCCAAGGCAAGGAAACCAGAAATAACCAGAAATAAAACCTGAAATAACTTGTGATTTCACTCCAAAACAAATCACTCCTTAAAGTGGTATGCACCTCAAAACTTTTGGGGGGAAAATTCCTTGGATATAAGACACATTAGGCCTGGTCATTCATGGTGTACCTTTAAAAGGGAGTTCTTCAGCCTATTCTGTATCTTGAAACCTCACGTGCCAGCACTGCCTCTGCTATGGGCACCCTACAGAAGGCTTTCAGGAATGCAATCTGTCTTGCACAAAATAAATAAAACAACAGAAACAAAACTGCATTTTTATTGCTCAGTTTTCCAGGTGCACAAAAACATCCCAGGTTAAACCAGAAGGAGGAAGGGTGAGGAACCTTGAAGAACAGCTGAGGATCATTCTGGATCCAAGTCTTATTTACTCAATTTTCTATTTCATAGCAAATTTCAGCACTAAAAACACAGATCATGTTTCGGGTGCTTAAAGCTTGCAGTGAGGCAACACATAACTGCTCATTCAATTACTTTGCAATTAGCCAGAGGTGCAATCATTTTCCCAAACAACACAGCTCAGTTTTTCCCTACCTAGCAATTCTTCTGCCATATCTAACAACGTTTTGTTTATACTGCACCCAGCTTAGATGTGTTTGCTTTGATGTATACTGGGAAAATCTGTGCTGCCATCCCCTAGCACCTCATTAAGAATAGGACAAAAGGGAGGAGGAAAGGGGGAACAGGAGGCAAACACAAAAGCAACCTGCAGCTCTGTGTTCTGTACACATAGGCAGAGGAGTAACGTGCCTTGACCACCCCATTGCATGGAAATTGCATGAACATTACCAGCCAAAATGGTTGTTGGGAGAAGAAGGGTTAAAAAGTGCTCTGCACCTTGCAAAGAAGGTCTCATCAAGTTCACCATGAAAGACCATTAACAGAGTCTTCTGGAAGGACAAAACATGATTAGTTATCAGGGTTACAGACATTGGACAAGGACATAGTTCTACTTGAAGCACATTTTGCAGAGAATCCATTACTTTTACAGCTCAAAGTTCTCTGCAATTCAGCAGGACAGTGCAGAGCCTCTCAGAGCAGATAACTGTGCTGTTGACACAGTAATTTGACAGAATCAGGGGGTAATTCAGTGTATCACTTTCAAACCAGTGGACAATATAGTGTAACAACAAAAAGGAGAAGAGATTTTGTCCACAGTGATGTCTCTGTGATTCACAGAACAAATTTGCCCTGCAGCCTGGCTGGCTGAGGTAATGGAAGCACAAGGCACCTGTGTTAGAACCAACACAGGTTTTGTACTAATAATCACACATGGAAGAGGCCTCCGAGGTTTGTCCCACACAAACAAGCTTAATACATTTTTTTTTTTTATTTTTTTTTTCTTAATCAAGAGAGGGGAAAGCAGTTTTCTTTCCCTTATAGCAGGGCATACTGCAACTTGTCAGAGACAAAGCACTCCTGGATGGGCATGGATGCAGCAACACATGCTTTACTCTCCTGCCCTATGCTCTTAAAAAGAAAATATTTTAGGCAGGGCCTTTCAAAAATAATTGAAGGATTTCCTCAATTTCCCCCTTCCCTCCCCCCCAATTCCTAAAACGGAAAGAAAAAATAATTAACATTCTCTTTTGATGCATTTGAAAAGGAATGGGATGTACCACCTTAGAAGTAAGAGAAGATTTTCAAATAACTTCTCTTCACAAGTCACCTGCCTCACTTTTCCTCTACTACTTTTTCATACTGACTGCTAGGAAGAGTTTCTGGTTTCCCTTAGAAAATACAAAAGCTTTTTATATTTTATTTACTTGTTTTTAAGTCAACTACTTCCAGGTCTTTTTGTGTAGCTGTCCCTGTATTTTGACCATGACTTGCAGAGATCAGTCATGTGAAACTGATCTCTTACCACCTCATCCATCCCACCTTCCTCCACAATGGCCCTCCCAAGGGGCAGGAATTTTGGATGGTAGCAAACACTCAGATCACTTGCACAGTACATTTTTAATCCAGGTAACTTTCCAAAAGTCACTCAACCTTTCTGGACCAAGGTCTATTTTGCGTAGTACGAAGAAAATAAATGTCAAATTGCATTAAAGCTCTTCTGTGTTTGTCAGACTACTGATTGACTTCCAGGGGGGTGAATGAAGAGGTCTGAACACCATCCATGCACTGCCTGAAGAGTCTGCAGATGTGGAGGAGAATCCAACCCCACTGTACTCTGGAGCATTTTCTTATCTTACAGTTTTTCATTACAGTAGCTTCTAACAATGCCAGTGAAAGATGCTCTTCCAAACAAACACCAGGAACAAAGGATTTTCAAAATTGTATTTCACTACCAAAGTATACTTGTTTCCAGAAGAAATTACACACACACACACACTCACACTCCCAAACTGTCTAAACAGAATTGTAGTAACATGGCTGAAGCCTGCCCTTCTCTAAAAAAATACAGATGCACAGTTGCTCCAAAACCAAAATCACAGGCAAGTCCACTGCATTTTCTGTAGGATCAAACCAAAGGTACCCTCTTCAACCAGCACAGAATTTTAGATGCCTCTGTAACATCAGAATTGTGTAAGTATATAAACTATAGCAAAATTTTCCACTTTGACTTATCAAGTGAATTACCACTGATCTACCAGATAACCTATGGAAAATAATCTCCTGTGCCTCTTCCATGACAGTTTTCTATGCAAACCACAAAATCAATGATGTTGAATATCAAAATAACCTTCTTCAAGAGTTAAAGCTTTCATTTAACTATTCACAGCCTCAAGACTGCTTCAAGACAAATGATTTTATACTAACAGTGAAGGAGTCAGATTTACAAAGCCAGTGAGAATTCATAAGTTTTGCATTTTAATCACTCATAGCCACTGTATTTGATTTACTCCACAATTTCCATCAGAAAATGAAAAAGTTTTGAAGGATGAGTCATTCTCAATGTAAATCTCTAGCAAGCCTCTGTCAGTCATGTTAGTCCTTTTACCAAATGTTTTTTCCTGCCTTCTGACAGAAACAACACAGCCAGTTTAATTACTTCATTACTTAATGACTTCTAACTTAAAAGACTGCAAAAATATGAAAAGTTAAACTAATACACACCAATTCCCCATGGAATAAAAGAAACCACTATAAACACCAGTATAAGTTGTGAATTCCCTACCCTGACACTTTTCACAAAGACCAAAAAAAAAAAACCCCAAAAATCTATAGAGGTCTGGAATGCTTCTACCAAAGGATATGTATCTACAAACATAAAGGAGGGAGATAAAATTGCATAATTCTAATACAATATTTCCTTGGCACAAATTGTACATTCCCTTGGCTCTATTACAATAACAACCTCTGGGAAGCTACCATTCCAAAAACCCTATAGCTTAAAAAGAAGTTTCAGTTTGGACATCTCTTGGGAGGACTAAGCACCTTGTAGTTTTGCTGGCAAGTTTTTTTTTTTACTCACAGATTTATTAATTTCCAGTTTTCAACAGTTCATTGTACCTTCATTCAACTACAGGGAAAGAACTGTTTAGTTTACAGCACAGTTTTATATGCAAATTATATTCAGTAGAGTCTCTACTCATCGTAAGTGTCAAAAGGAAAAAAGGCGTGACAGATTTAAGGCTTGAGATTTTTTCATAAACTTTGAAGGAACACTGAAATTACAAAGCATGCTGAACTCACTGTAAAGCATTTTCTCTAAGCGTGTGCCAAATGAAGTGCATTAAAGGGTTTTTTCTTCTAAGTGTACTGTGAGACTTTATGCTCCATTTTCTGTTTCTAAATATTTGAGATAATTAGGAAAGTCCTGTCTTCAGCAGAGAGTCAAACTTGCTGTTTGCTTAGCTCCCCATGAACTTAAGTTTGTTTCTACTCTGTGAAAATATTTCCATTACATTTAGTAACACTGGACACAAAGCAAGTTTTCAGCCCCATACAAATCAAAATTCAAAAAACTCAAGAGTTCAAAATGAAGAGATATTTTACTGCCAACAGGAAGGGGAAAAGTCTTAACAAATCAGCCAGTTGTTGCACTAACAACATCAAATAAAGAAATTGTAGAGCTTTTTCTACCCTTTATCAATAATGCATGGCTGTGCACAGACAATTTATAGCTGTTTTCCATCACTGGGTATTGTGCAGTACTAAATTAAGTTGACAAAATCCAAGGACAGTCCACCCACACAGCTACTGTGAGCCAGCCAGGCCACTTTGAATAAACATTTTAAAGGCATAAAGTGAGTTTTATTAGCATGCTGAGACACAGTTCCTAGTGGACAAAGCATCTCCTTTGAAAAACTAGAAGTGCATTTAGCAGAAAGAAAGAGGAGTTACTCTTGTGCCTTACATGTAGAGAAACAGCAAAGGAGGAAATAAAAAATATATAGGTAACAACTCAAAACCCTGAACTCAGTAATATTAAAATGTGAAGCAAGAGAATTTACTTTCTATACTAGAAACTGATTGCCATTCTCAGAAAAACCTGGCAGTTGCTGAATTGGTGTCAGGTTCTGACAGCAAAGGAGCTAAAACCAAAAGATGCTTTGGCAGGATTTTTTTTTTTTTTTTAATGTTTAGGTTGTTCCACAGATTATTAGACTTATTACTTTTAATCCTTCACAAGCCATATAAATCAGAAAAGCACAAAACCCTTTCATCAATATAAAGAAGTAGATACTGTACTGAAATAATAGGTCAGCAGCATTTATTGTGCCAGCAAAAAAGTGAGGGATGAGGTCCATTCCACAGACCAAATCCACCAAAATATGCTATGACATCATATGGTGTTGCTCTTGGCCAGTAGCACCACTTCCACCCACAGTGGTCCCAGCACCTGAATGCCCGAAATGCAAGAAAGCATCACGGAACTTGGAGATTCCAAAGACACGGGGACACCAGCTGGCTTTCCTCAAATTCTGAAGCTCAGTTGGATGAAAGGCAAGACACACCTAAAATTGAACTTCTCTTTTGAAGAGGAAGGATTTAGTCTCTTGACAATTGTGATTGCCTAGCATGGCTAATTGCTTTCCTTGTGCTGCTTTTGCAGCCTTAATCAGAGCGCAAACAAGCAGGGGGGACAGCATGTTTGGCTTTTGAGTGTGAAGTAAATCTGGGGCTTTACAGATGTGGACTTGAACTGCTGCCAGCTTATGGGGCAGGTAAAGGGCTCCTGAATCTAGTGATTCCAAAGACATGGGGACACCAGCTGGCTTTCCTCAAATTCTGAAGCTCAGTAAGTGTGGAAAAGCAGATCTCCTGAGATTTTTTCTTTACTCTTTGACCTTGACATTTCGATGGGTCGGAGAGGTTTGTTTGTGTGCAGCTGGAAACAGCCAGACTGACTTTCTCTGGCTCTGAACTGTGGAGGGCAGCTCAGAAAGGGGGCAGAGGGTTCTGCAACAGACCAGGTGCTGTGATGGGGAAGTCTTTGTGCCCTTCATCTGCAGCCTCACATTTTGGATTGGCCCTGAGGCCTTGCTCATAGAGCAGAGTCTGCTCCTCCTGGCAGGATGCTCTGCTTCACTTGGGTGTACCTTGCTCTTCTGGAGATTATTCTTTTAGCAGGAAAAGCACTTGTACATGGATTTTATCTTTTCTGGTGGCAAAGAAGTGTTTTGATAGAGAAGGAGAAATGCTTAGAACAGGCAACATAAGGAGACTCACTGGTGCTGTGACTAGGGCTGGTTGCAGTTCCTGTGTGGCTGTGTGCTGCAGGCCACGTCCTGGCTGTAGAAACCTCAGCCAAGCACAGGTTTCTAAGTGAAGGAAATGTGTGCATGTATGCCCAGAGGGGCTCTGGCTGGCCACCAGATGCAGACATGAGCTCTGCACATCCAGCAGTTTGTCCTGGACTCCGACAGTGACCAACATGCAGGTGGGGCCTGCAGCTGGGCCCTTGCTCAGGCCGGTGTCAGACATGGGACCACGAGATGGATGGCAGCACCACCAGGAGGGGGGTCTGGGTCTGTCTTGGGTTATAGAACCAAAAATGTGTATTCTATTTCATCTGTTGAAAGCAGTTGGGGAGATGTTTTTCTTTATCTCTTGTAACTCTGGGGGGAGGGGAGCAGATGCCTTCTGATAATGGGCCAGCTGTTCAAACCAGGTGGGGCAGTGTTTCTTATTTCTTTCACCACCCATCCTCCCTCCAGAGAGATATTTTCCACTGATGGACCATTAAAGCTCACTTAAGGGCACAACATATTCTATCATGCCAGTGTGAGATGCTCCACCCAGTGGGGGGAGCCAACCATTCCTACCTGGATAAAAACTGAGACATAGGAACACCAGGGATCTGGTTCCACTGGATTCCCAGAGGAAGACTGGATCCTTCTCACCATCACTGGACCCTTTTTCTAAAGAATCATCTCTGCTCCAACAGAACCACATCTGCCACTCCAGGAGAACTTACTTTCAGACTGCTTCCAACACCCTGACCAACAGGGTGTCAGGTTGTAGCTCTGACTCTGTCAGGGTTTTCCAGGATTGTTTGTTTGTTTGTTTTGTTTTCTACTACATTTGTATTGTTAATATTCCTAGTAAAGAACTGTTATTCCTATTCCCAAATCTTTGCCTGAAAGCCCTTAATTGCAAAATTGTAATTTGGAGGGGGTGAGGGGTTTACATTCTCCATTCCAAGGGAAACTCCAGCTTTCCCTGGCAGATAGCTGTCTTTCCAAACCAAGACAGGGTCACACTGCAAACTTCCACTGCTGCTTCTTTCACAGCCAGGCTGCACAAGGCTGGGTTCCCTCTAGAGACTGGTGTGGTAAATAGGTATGATTTGTGCTGATAAAACTGAAAAGGTAATCAATATTTTAAAATACTAAAGTAGTAATAAAAAGTAGTGCCAAAAAAGGAGAGGGAGGGGATTCCCCCTTCTCCTGCAGATGTTCATGAGATACAGGAAGAAACTTAGATAAGACTAGCTAAAATTATCTATAAGACAGGAGAGATTTGGTGGGACTCCAGGAAAATTGTTAATTATATGAAATTTATTGCCTTAATGTTCAAACTTGGTATTTGCCTGCATAATACAAGTTTAATACGCATGTGTAATAAGAGAAGTTTTTTAAAGGACAATGAGGAAGACTGTGAGCCTTTATCCAAAAGACCACCAAAAGAAGACAGAAGACCCCCCCTGGCAACAAGTGAAGGATGCACTATGAAGTACAGTGACGTAGATTTTTAAAATTGGAAAATAGGAGGAAACTTACGGGAAACATTGATGAATATGTATTACCAGATAGTATATAAGTGTAGTTTGAATTGTTTTGTTTTGTACAGGAGGTAGGGTGAGAAGTCCTCCCTGTACCCCAGTCGGTTTTGCTTATGCCTTATCAGAACCTTAACCAAATTTAAGTAATTATCACCAAATTTTTTTGTAATTTTGTATTATTAAATTTTTATTCAAATTGGTGCTAAATTTTAAATTTGTTGTTTATTTTATTTACATTTATAACACTGGCAAGCACGAGGTGACACCAGGTGCCTTTTCACACCCAGAGCACCACTCCAGGTGGGACCCTCCAGGCCTCTCTGGCAGCTGGCATGACAAGATGACACAGAAAAAAAATCCCTCTGTACAATGTGGGAAGGTGGAAGCTGTAACACAGCATGGCTGGGCAGCTTGATGGCCTTGTGGCATATTTAAGCACAACCACAAATAAGGGGAGGAAGGGTGAAAGAACCAGAGTTTAAGCCACAACTGTTTTAAGTTAGTCAAGTGGAAATACCTGGTCAAATAATAATTAAAAAAAAGTTACTGTATTTAATTCTGCAGGTGTTGAGAGAAGAAATCAACTCTTTTCAGTGGTACTTGGATTTAAGCAAGGCTTAACTGCACTTACAATACACATATTTTCTCAAAAATCAGATCTCCCTTGCACATGAAAGTTTATCAGGGACCTCTGAAGCCAACTAATCAGTGTATAAAACTCCAATTTAACTGCTCCAGCAAGCACAGAAACGTCAGAAAGATAAACAGAAGTGTAAAAATCTACAGCTTAAGGATCAACTAAGCAAGGTGATTGTTGAGTATTTGTATTTCAGTCTGTATTTTAATCTGTCAGAAGTGCAAGACTTTCTTCATAAGGTTGGTTGTTGTTTTGAGTATTCTCCCTCTTAAACAGGCTGAGTTTCTACTGTGAAAAGTGAAAATGCTGTTTTGAGTCTGATATTTCAGTAAACCCTTTCTTTTTACTAAAATCAAAGGCTTACAGGACACAGCTTTGAGAAACCCAGACAATCTCAATAAAGAAATCATGGTTTTATAAATGGAAATTAATTTTAATAAGTCTGTTGCTCATCTCACATTGCCAAAGTCAGTGATCCTATTAGAAGTGCAGCGCTTTAATGATCAGCACAGGGATCACATTCAGTGAAGTTCAGAAACAGCCAAAATGCTCTTGGGCCCTCTCCATGGAGCGTATCACACCAGTGAGATGCTGGCTGTGTAATGCACAGGCAAAAAGCACTGAGGTGTATTTCAGCACTGAGAATTAGTATTTCAAGGTATCAGTATCTGTACAAAGGCAAAAATGCCTTGAGCACAGTGAAATGTTGTGTTACACGCCATCACACCACACCCAGTTTTCAAATACTATGTTTTGCAGAGAGAAACTAAGCCCACTTCCCCTAAAACTTGCTAAATCAGTAACCCTGCCTCGTGTACTGACATTTAATTGGTGGCACATCTCTGTGCTGATGGCTAGTGCCAGTAATGCCTGTGCTCCCCATCCCTTGTCACTGCCCAGTGCTACTGACACAACAGCTCATGCCACTCCCTGCAGGGACAAGCAAAGACACATGGATGGGTGGATGTAACTTGGGGGATACCTAAATTCAGAGCACCTGAAAATGGAATCTCTTCATCCTCTGCCCCTCTCCATATCCACAGCCTGGTGACAAAAGCTGACACTGTCTACTTCTCAGTGACTGTACCTGGTGCTCCTGGTGCTTTCCGAGCTGGTCAGCAATCATCCCCATTGTCAGCTCCCTGAGAGCAGATACAAGTCTGCTCCAGATTTTCCAGCCTTCCTGCAATCATACTCTTCCTCTCTCTGTATATGTGCTTAATTACAGCATCCTCCCCTCAGTTCCCACCCTGGACCTCACAGGGCTACCCACTGCACCCCGCTGGACACACAGGCTGTGACTGCATTACTGGCACCTGCTGCAGTGCACTGGCAGGTCTGGGCATCTGCAAAGGCAACCTGAGAGCCCCTCTGGGTGTACATGCACACATTGCCTTCACTTAGAAACCCGTGCTTGGCTGGGGGTGTCCACTTCTACAGCCAGGACGTGGCCTGCAGCACAGGAACTGCAATCAGCCCTAGTCACAGCACCAGTGAGTCTCCTTATTTTGCCTGTTCTAAGCATTTCTCCTTCTCTATCAAAACACTTCTTTGCCACCAGAAAAGATAAAACCAGGTACACCCAAGTGAAACAGAGCATCCTGCCAGGAGAAGCAGACTCTGCTCCATGAGCAAGGGCTCAGGGCCAATCCAAAATATGCCAATGTGAGGAAAGGCACAAAGGCTTCTCCATCACACCACCTGGTCTATTGCAGAACCCTCTGCCCCCTTTCTGAGCTGCCCTCCACAGTTCAGAGACAGAGAGAGTCAGTCTGGGTGTTTCCAGCTGCACACACACACACACCCCTCCTACCCATCAAAATGTCAAGGTCAAAGAGTAAAGAAAAAATGGCAGAGGAGATCTGCTTTTCCACACTTACTGAGCTTCAGAATTTGAGGAAAGCCAGCTGGTGTCCCCATGTCTTTGGAATCACTAGATTCAGGAGCCCTTTACCTGCCCCATAAGCTGGCAGCAGTTCAAGTCCACATCTGTAAAGCCCCAGATTTACTTCCCACTCAAAAGCCAAACATGCTGTCCCCCCTGCTTGTTTGTGCTCTGATTAAGGCTCCAAAAGCAGCATGAGAAAAGCAATTAGCCATGCTAGGCAATCACAATTGTCAAGAGACTAAATCCTTCCTCTTCAAAAGAGAAGTTCAATTTTAGGTGTGTCTTACCTCTCATCCAATTCTGCAGCACATTGCAGTGCATGTAATAAGGTGGGCAGGCAGTGACACTCTAAGTTTAAATAAAAACAGGATTCTGCCACTTCAAACAGCAGTTGTCAAACCTGAGGAAATTCAGGAGTCAGTAGCAAAGAGCCTTTACATAGCCTTTACTTATCTGGGTTTCCTTTCTTAGAGATTTCATTCAGGCCATCCCTTTGGTGTTGCTTTTAACCTGATCTTTACACAGAAAAGAGAAAAAATATCTATAAAGGCCTGTCCTGCTGGGGTATTTACACCCAGTCAACTAGTCACCATAACAACTCTGCAGCAGTAAGAGGCCATGCTGCTCACTGGGCACAGTATAAACATGGTCCTGACTGACTCTCTGTCAGTCTGGTCTGTGGCTGGTCTGCTGAGAAAATGCAGCAGCACTACAGTGCAGCTGACAATGCAGCCATGAATCCAAAAGATGTGTAGAAAAGATGGGTAATTAATCAAAGACCAAAGCAGCAACTCTAGTCAAAGCAGAGTGGTCACTTTTCTAGCTACAGTCATGTTTAGCTTAAATAGCCTTATTTTTTCCTGATGGAGGCATTCTATAGGGACTGAAGACCATTTCTACAAAATAATTCTAATACATAGATAGAAGAACTAAGGCATGTGAATGGAAATATACAAGAACTCAAGAGTGTAGAATTAATGATTTAGGAAAAGAAAATTAATTGTTTCTTCATTAATGTTTCTTCAAATTGCATGGATTTTTGTCTTACTGAAGTCAGTGAATTTGCTTATAACCAACAAATACAAATAGCTGGGTCCAATACAAGACTTTAGGTTCATGTAGATTAGTGCTGATTTTTCACTAGGGTGGAGTTCATTTTCCTCACAGTAGCTGATAAAAAGCTATGCTTTAGATTTGTGCTGATAACAGGATTGATAACACATGGACGTTTCAGTTATTGCTGGGTTCATGCATAGTGACAAGACCTTTTTTGCTCCTCATACCAAGCCACCAGCAAGGAGGCTGGGGGTGCAGAAGGAATTGGGAGGGAACACAACCAGAATAGATGACCTCAGCTGACCAAAGGGTTATTCCAGACCATATGGCATCACACTCAGCATATGAAGAGGGAAGAAGGAAGAGGGAACATTTGGTGTGATGATGTTTGTCTTCCCAAGTCACCAATATGCATTATGGGACCTGGCTTTCCTTTCCTGGGATGGCTGAACACCTGTCTGCTCATGGGAAGTGGTGAATTAATTCCTTGATTTGCTTTGCTTCTGTGCATGGCTTTTGCTTTCCACATTAAAACTGTCTTTGTCTTAATTCACAAGTTTTTCACTTCCACTCCTCTGATTCTCTCCCCCATCCCACTGGTGAGTGAGCAGGTGGCCCTACAGGACTAAACCACAATAGTTTAGAGATCAAGAGGTGGGGCTAGAACAGCTTGTCAAACCACATCTGTCTTCTTCCCTCCACCCTGGCAAAAGAAATAATATCTTACCTTAAAAGACTGTAACAGAAGTGCCAGTCACTACTTTCCTTTAGGCCTTTCCAAATATGAGAAATAATGCAGCAGATTCAGCTAATTCAACGTGTCAGCATTTGACAGCACTTTCAGGAACCTGAGAGTCATCCTGCAAGAAGAGAAATTAAAAGCACCAATTAGTCATTGCATATGTTGTGCAAGATACCTTGTGCTTAAAGCTGTTGATGCCTGGTAGAGCCATGCTGCTGAACAATAAAGAAATTACCACAAAAAAAGAAAGGCTAAGTTATTTTTTTGTTTCCAAGGTGAAATGCTCAAGCACATTTTGGCTACAGCACCTTGGGGAGAAAGCATGCATCTTGCAATAGCTGTGTCACCCTGCCCTGCCTTCCCAATTTAAATCTTTGTTCAAACAACAGTCCATGTGAATGCACAGAAACAAAGCTCCAGGCATGTCAGGATACACCAGCCACACCAGTTACAGAGACACAGCAGTGAATGTTCATAACCTGGATTAGTTTGAACTGGGAAATGCATCAGAAGCCCATGTGAACCAAGTATTAGCACTTTATAAGCAAGGATCTTGATGTGTGTGGAAGACACATGGAGGTACTTTATAAACTGCAGGAAAAGGAGAAGCATTTACAGATGGACTTGTCTAATTTCTCTGGACAGGCTTTTCTCAGAACTCTCAACTTGCAAGCACTCAACCCATACTGAGTAAAGACACTCCAACTGAATCAGAGTCCATGCCTGCACCACAGCACATAAGATCTTTTCCTTCACAGCAATCCAGCAAAGATGTTCCACCACTAGGGTTTAGATGCTTGTTTTTCAGCTCCAACCCATTTGGTGTGTTTAATTCCCCAAAAAGAGCAAACTTCCCCAAACTAGAGACACATCCACACACACACACAACAGGCTTCCTTGCACTGAGGTATCCTGCCTCTACTCACAGCTACAGTCCAGGTCAGCTGCACCCTGAGGCTGATGTGACATTTGACAGCTGTGGAGTGATGGGCCAGCAGAAAAACGCATCGACATCTAGCACAGTGTCTTGGGTTATGGAACCTAAACTGTGTATTCTATTTTCATCTGCTGAAAGCAGTTGAGGAATTGTTCTACTTTATCTCTTGTTTACTCTGGAGGAGGGGGGCGGTGCCTTTTGATAATGGCCCAGCTGTTAAACCAGGTAGGGCAGTGTTTCTTATCTCTTTTACTGCCCGGGGAATATTTTCTGCTAATGGACCATTAAGACACCCCTACCCTCCCCAAGATAGTACATCCACATTCCATCATCCCATTGTGAGATGCTCCACCCAGTGGGGGGAGCCAACCATTCCTACCTGGATAAAACTGGGACTCAGGAACAGGAAGGTCTCTGGCTTCACCTGATTCCTGGAGGAAGATCAGACCCTTCTCACCATCACCAGACCCTTCTCACCACCTCTGGACCCTTTTTGGCTACAGGATCATCTCTGCTCCAACAGAACCACATCTGCCACTCCAGAAGGACTCACTTTTGGACTGCTTCCAACACCCTGACCAACAGGGTGTCAGGTTGTAGCTCTGACTCTGTCAGGGTTTTCCAAAATTGTTGTTTGTTTGTTTGCTGGTTTGGTGGGGTGGTTTTGTTTTTTCTACCACATTTGTGTTATTGATATTCCTAGTAAAGAACTGTTATTCCTACTCCCAAATCTTTGCCTGAGAGCCCTTAATTGCAAAATTATAATTTGGTGGGGGTGAGGGGTTTACATTCTCCGTTCTAAGGGAAACCCCAGTTTCCCTGGCAGATACTTGTCCTTCCAAACCAAGACACATGGTTACAAGAGAGTTTTTAAGATTAATTTCAGGTAGAAGACACCTCTTACCATCCAAGTTGTTAAGTACTTCCCTAAAGCGTTGGTGTGAACATACAAAGTGACCTCTGTCCCAGTTTGCATAACAATAGAGATGGGGTAAGCAAGCAAATCAGACCAGGTAAAAATTACGGAGTTTTTATTATAAATTAATATGTTGTTCTAATCCTACACTGTTTAAAAATCCTAAAAAAAGCCTCCTAAGGGTTAACTATCTTCATAAACTGAAATAAAAAGTAGCATTTGAAGAGAAACTGCAAGGGTCCATATCTTTGAGAGGAGTGGAGGGGGAAACTAAGTTGGACACTTACATTTGTTAAAAGAACAGAAATCCAAAAGCCCCAGGCTTAGCTTTAAATTAGTATTCAGTGTTCTTAAATTGCTCCAAGGAAATAGCAGTCAATTTCTTCCCTCCTCCTACAATACTTTCTCAATACATTTACCTTTACTTTTAGCTATTTATGTAAAAGAGGAATGTTTTATACAGCAAGTTACCTATTCATGATACCTTAAAAATGCCTTTCTTAAAATGAGGGTAATATTCCAAGATGATTACACACATCTCCATTTACATAATAATAAAGACTGCAATTGCATAAGGAAACTTGAGATTATAGGAAACAAATTACATTCTTGGAGCTCTATATTCACAGATTATAGGAAGTATCACAATCATTGCTTTTCTCTATAACCTCCTCCACTTCATTTCTGTATAAAGCAGTACAGGACTTCCCAGATGTTCAATCAAGTTATACACTCTGGGCCACTGTTCAAGAACACAAAAACCTGACTTTCAAACCCCTGCTGCCATGTGTCCCTATACCATGAGTCAAGACCTTTCAGGTGTTTCTCATGGGTTAATTTTTTTCCAACAGATTTCACATTCTGCTCATAGTCCCCCAGCTAGCAGTAACTCCCTACCAAGTACTCTGTGTAGTTTATCTGAAGAGAGTTTATGCCCACACCTGTTCCAAATCAGCCTGAAAACAGAGTAACTGTTCCACACCAAAGGCTAGAACCAGGACAGGGCTTGAGCCCCAAGATGAACTAGTAACAGTGTTGGGGGAATTGCTCCTTTTTGTGAAAGAGGACTGATCTAAAGTCAAAAATCCTTTGGGAGCTGAGACTTATCACATACCTGTTTTCCACACCAGATGGAAAGAATGCTTCAGTTTCACTTTTTACCCCAAACAAATCACAGCATGCATGTGTACACAATCATCTGACTCCTACACATCCAAGCATGACCAAAACAAAAAAAAAACACCAGTACACTCTATACCCATTTTTTTTTCCCTTAAGGGGAGAACAAACCACACCTAACAGGTATTAATAAAAACACCAAGCATTAGAAAACATTCTGTTACAATGGGTATTTAAAAAAATGTATGTAACACTAAGCAAAATTTTAATCTGTACAAAATGGATGTATGTATCTCACATAAAAAAGTCATTGTTCTCCTAAACTGCCTCACAAATGGCAATCTCATTTCATTTCCAGCCAGAAAATTTACTCAGTGATTAGTATAACTGTGTATTAAGCACAAGGAAAGAAAAGCAGAAATGAAAACAAACATGGTCAAACAGTTAAGCAGAGATATTGAATATACAACGGGAGTGCATTTACTGATAAGGTTGTAATTTTTACATGAAGTTTTAACCTTCGCAACATTTTAGGTTTAAGCTAAACTTGCTATATAACAAACATTCCTTAAAGTCCCAAAGACATGGTGTCAACAATTTTTAATAAAAGGTCCACATGTTCCACAGCATTCTTGACTAGCCTGACAAGTTCCCTACAGATGGGAATAACACATGTATTCCATCTCCTCTCCTTTTCCATTCTAACACTGCTCAGCACCTCCGCCCACACACTCCTCCAGCACACACACTTCCCTCCAGCAGTCAGCAGCCTGATTCACTTATCTAAAGAGGAATTTATGCTGGCCTGAAAAAACACCAGCCCCCTCAACTGCCCAGGACATAGCTTATGGATGGCTTATTGAGATATGCCTCAGATGCTGTGTCCAACAAGCACTGCTAAGTCAGCTACAGATGTCCTGTGTAGCACCAGAGGGGTAGTTACATTCTCAGCATGAAGGAGACATTATTTTACACTAAATTTGAATGTAACATTTTTGGTGGTGAAGACACTGTTTCCTGGTGAACATGTTCTACATTTTGGGACAGAAAGCCTTTAAGTAGTCAAAAGCACTGGTTAAGCCTTGGTACGTTTCACTGACATAAATTCTCATAATTAGTAAAGGAAACAACTAAGGCTATGTCTGGGTGGCACAAAGCTAATTACCCCGTCAGAGACACTAATTAATCTGGGCAGGGCACCGCAGTAACATGACTGCTCTGCCTCGGGAAATCTCCCAATGTTGATGTATTGCCATTTGGATACCCCCCTCCCACCTCTTTCAGGTGAAAGAGTCCTACACCAAAGATGAGCCCTCCACAGACGGGTGTTTCCTCTCAGAAGCTGTGTGTTTTATTGAAATCCACCACCTTCAGCTCACAATACTGAGCTGTACACTGCACCAGTGCTTGACAAACCCTAAAATAATCGACAAGCAATTACCGAGCATCCCCAGCTGCTGGGAGGAGGAATGCGAGAGGGTGTACCCACTGAGAGTCTCCTGGGCTCCAGAAAGAAAGGTCAGCGTCTCAGAGGAGCTGTGTGTAATGATAACGGTGTTTGTCTGACAATCAGCTGCAGCAATTCACACCACATTTTAACAGCCACACTAAAACACACCAAGGAGAAACCCTCTAGTACTAGTGTAAATGTTCTCCACTTAGTAAGCTCCAAGTAGCAGGTAATGGTGTGGTTGTTAGCAAGGTAGAAGTTAAATTTTTGCCAAAGTGACTTAGCTTTCAGCTTTCTGGAGATCAAACAGGTCCTGGGCTAAAGCCAGAACACTTTATCTACTGTACCTGATGCCACCTCTTTATACCAAGACATGCTCTTCACGTACTGCAAATGGACTTTGATCTTCTTTTGACTTGTTAAAACACACTCAATAAGGAATAATGTACTCAGCAGCAGCTTAGAGGACCTGTCTCAATAGGAACTGGTTTTGGAACAACTGGAGAGCAATAGGGAAGGGGAACACCTGATACACAATACAACCAGCAGCAGAACACAGCCTCATACCTATCCACAACAAAGAATGAAAATACACAGAAGGGTCATTCCCTGTGGCACAAACAACCAAAGTCAGGAAAGTGTTTTACTGCCACGCAGAACAGACAATTTCAGATTCTAAAGAGCCTAGTTGCCTCTTTCTCCTCCCTGCAAATGCATTTTTAAAATGAGTCTCTCTCCACCCAGACCTCCCGCAAAACACAGTCCCATGAATTCAGGATTCACTCAGGTGGGATGGCTCACGTTGCAGGTAAATGGGATACACCAGCTCAGCTAGAAGCAAGGCTGGCTTCTCACGTGTCTGTCAGTCCTGCACGGAGGTCAGAGCACAAGGAAGGGCAGCTTCACCTTGGGTCTGTACCACAGTGCTCAGAGGCTGGTGACTGGTTTCAACACGTAGGCTGTTTCTTGTGGCAAAGGCACAGGGACAACTGTTTAACAGAGTGCATTGCCTTGAGACAGGGAGAAATCACATCGATTACACACTATCAAGAGTCCTTGAGACTTTCATGGTCTCAGCAGAGAGGACAGATACTCAAATAAGTCTGCCAGATGCAGCACAGATGAATAAAACACTGTAAAAAAAAGCATAATAATTCACTTATGAGGAATTAAATTGCATTTGATAAATAGGTGTTGAAGTAGCCGTTTTCACACTTAATTTCACACTTACAAATACTTCAGCTCATGAAAAATACAAAGGCGTCATAAAAGACACATTTTTCTACCCAACCCATTTCAAAAATATTCACAAATGTTGTCAAAACATATGGTGTATATCTGATTTTTAACACTGGCTAATAAAAGGTTTCTCCTTCAAAATATATATATTTTTTTTACCCACAGGCTGACTGTGAATTATACACAGTAAAAGTGACAATATAGGTGAACACTTCAGTCTCCAAACAACAAAAACTAGTCTAGATGGTGACAAAACCCACCAAGCCACACACAAACGTGTGCTGAATCTTAATAGCTTTAGCTGTCACGTCAGGTGAAGTTCACTCAGCATTCAGTGCACACTCAGAGGTCAGAGTGTTCCACTCCCTGCTCCAGAACCTTCCCTACAGAAACTGTGGAGCTCATGCTGGGCTCTGTGAGAGGAGACCTTTGCTTGGTAGGACCAAGAATACCATGACACAACAACCACAGCAATGGAGATCTTCAGACAGATCTTCAGCAGACAGACAGACAGACATCTGAGCCTTAACCAGAAATGGGCAAAGTTCTGAAAAGAAACAGAACAAACACCCACTCCAACAACAAAGGCTGCTGCCAGAGAGGAAGCCTCACTGACAGTGCTAAAATTCACCCAGAACCCTTTTTTCTCCTATCTTCAGGGAGACTGCTACTCTTGGACTTCACCTATATTGGGATTCACACCCAGAGACTGAGGAGATAAAGACAGTAACACACCCAAGTTTTGTTTGTGAGGAATATTTTTTTCCCCACACATGTCCATGTTCAGGCAGACATAATTCTTTGTTCTCTGACTGCAAAACTAAACTACCAAATCTTAGCCCAGATTTAAAAACATAATGTATTTCCTGTAGCTCCAAAGCAGGATGTGCTTTACAAGGCCAGTTTAGATGGGATACTCGATGTTAGGCAAGGAATGGAGGGAGAAGAGGGTGTCACAACAGAGGCACTGATGGGAAGTCACCTAAAAAAGTAGTTCAAGAAACAAAGAAAACTGGAAAGACCCTCAGCTACTTATCTTCTCTTTTAACTTTCTTCCATACACCAGTTATATCCTGTACTACATTTCTTACCCAGTTATACCCTTTGCTTGTTTACATCACCATATCATAAAGCACTGCTGATAAGCAACAACAGATATGATGAATCTGTGCTTGCTTCCTTAAGGCAAACAGAGATTAGGAAATTAGGAAAGAAGGTATTTCTTTTGTCTTGCAGTGAAAAGGAACTGCAAAGGCAGGAAATGAAACTGAAAGGGATCATAAAACACTATCTTGCTTGCCTTGTTCCCAGGTGAGACAGCCTCTCACCTGTTGATGGGACACATGATGCTCCGGAGGAGAGCCACTTGCTTACTCCTCTGGTCCCATCTCAGCTGGACAAGCAGAGGAAGGGAAGAAAAGGGGCCTGGAAGCTTTTAAAAGGCAGAAGATATTTCACTAAATATCTTAACCTTTAAAATTCAGTTAAAGATACAGAATTGATAGATACTATCTCCAGGAGCAGCAGATCTGAAACACTAATAACCTTTATGATTCCCAAAAATGTTTAGTTGCTTATGTTTAGATTTCAAGTGACAGAAGCAAGGATCTGGCAAAACTCCTCTTTGTGCTCTTTCCCCCTCCTCACAGAATATGGAAACATTCCCCAGATGTCAGTCATCACTACACATCCTCATGGGTGTAACACAGCCATAGATAACAATAGGCAGCTGGTCTGCTCTGGAAGCATGCAAGAACCTGCACCTTAGGGAATCCCTGTCCCTCACATATTCATCTTCACACCTAGGCCTGAAGGCTGAAGCTCCCCTTACTTAGGGACAGGCAACATCCTGAGACTTGGAGTCAGAATGAAAATCAACAACAAGAGCTCAACATCTTCCTCTGGCACCAAGTCAAACCCTGACCAGGTCACTTCTCTGCAGCTTGGGCTTTCCATATGCATGTTACCTAGCTGTCTTTAGGGATTTTCAAGTGGATCTTATGACTACCTTCCTAGTGATATTCCAAAGTTTATATTCCTAGAGCATGGGAGTTCTGGAAGGGCTGTGGTAGACCTTCAAAAGGTAGACCTTCAAAATCCAGCACTGTTTGGGAATGATCCTCGACACTTTCCACACACTCCTGTCGAAGTGATGACACTGAACAAGATGAGGAAAAACTCTCCATCATATTTTCAGTCTAAAGCTCTGAAAACACAACGAATTTGTGAACCCCAAGCTGCACAGTGCTGTTGGGTGGCACACTCCTCACTGCAGCAGAAGAAGGGTCCTCAAAGTTGTGTATCACTGAGGGCCATTGTCATGGCAGCTCTGTTTCCCTTGTGCAAAAACAAACAAACAAAAAAAGCAGATGTGACAGCTGTCTCATCAGATGCTCTGAATCAATTACTTGAAGAAGAGCTAAAAATAAGGTCATCCTGAATTTACCTCCTATGAAGCAAACTAATCCAGAATAACTGCTCTATGTTCCTATGCCTTCAAGTGCACCCTCTTCTAGACAAAAAGTAAACCAGACATTTTATATGAGAGACAGTAGGAAAAAAAAAAAAAGCATTCCAAGGATTCAATAACCAGTAAAATTAAATAACCAAGTATATGGCCTCCAAGAAAAGGACCGATTATTCCCCAGAGTTCCACCACCAGCTCTCAACAGAACAGCTTTCCCCAATTAAACTTCAAACCAATCATGGCAAGACATTTGTCAGTGTCTAAGAAACAAAGCAGTTTGCCCTAGCATAAGGAAGACAAGGGGAGGACAAGCAGGACACAGGCAGGGCTGGTCAGGATGTTCTTCTCTTCTGAAACTTACCCATGGCTTGCATATTCAGCACTGGGATTGATCTACTAAAGGCAGCATACACAAATGGCAATATTTTTGGAATCATAGAATGGTTTGGCTTGGAAGGGACATTAAAGATATCTAATTCCAGCCCCCCTTGCCGTGGGCAGGGACACCTTTCACTAGACAAGTTTGCTCCAAGCTCCATCCAGGCTGGCCCTGAACATTTCCAGGGATGGGACACCTGGGACTTTCCTGAGCAATGTGTTACAATGTGCCTCACCACCCTCACAGCAAAGAATTTTTTCCTAGTATCTAATCTAAACCTGCCTTCTTTCCGTTTTAATCCATTCCCCTCAGTCCTGTCACTACATGCTCTTGTCACAAGTCCCTCTCCACCTTTCTTGTGGGCTCCCTTCAGATACTGAAAGGCAGCAATTAGGTCACCCTGAAGCCTTCTCTTCAATAGACTGAACAATCCAAATTCTTTCAGCTTTTCCTCACAGTACAGTTGCTCCTTCCCTCTAAACACCTTGGTGTCTCTCTCTGGACTCACTGCAACATCTCCCTGTCCCTCCTGTGCTGGGACCCAGAGCTGATGCAGCCCTGCAGGTGGGCTCTCAGCAGAGGAGAGCAGAGGGGCAGAATCCCCTCCCTGGCCCTGCTGCCCACCCTGCTCTGGATGCAGCCCAGGACACGTTTGGCTCTCTGGGCTGTCAGTGCCCATGGCTGGGTCATCTCCAGCCCCTCATCCACCAATCTTCCTGTCCTTCCTGCCATGAAATAAGTAGTGAGACTCTCCTAACAGTATTTATACACTCACTCTCTCTCCACATACAGAACACCACCGCCCCTCTCCAAAACCTTAAACACTAGATTTTCATGCTCCAGCTCACAGACATTACGGTTGCAGCCTAAAAACAACCTTTCATAAGTAGATTGGGAAAAACAGACGTGTGCACAGTGTGATTGTCACTGTGTGTTTCCCTTGAGCCGCTAAAAAACGTCACCTACATGCAAAAGTTCCATCTACCCACACAGTGCATAAAACATGAAGGTCACTAAGCAATGTGAACCTCAGCCCATGCTGCCTGAAAAGTTGTAGGCTCCAATTTGCGAGGGCAGCCGGCAAAAGGCAAGGGAGGGAGAGCACAGAATGGAAATGCAGATGAAAAAAAGTCGGCACAAGCTTTGCAACGCTGCTTTATCATCTCAGCCCCCGGGTCACCACGGATGAAAAATCACCAATTTAATTGTCGTCCCACCACGGCTTCTGCCGAGCAGAATTTGACTTGTGTGGGACTGTCCGGGTTGCTGCAGCAGTTTGCAAATAGTTTGAGAACATAAAGAGAAATCGACCAGGCACACACACACACACACACACTCTCTTTAATGTTCCTTCGACATTAAGTACTGCTACTGAAAAACAAATCACCACTTCAAGCCACAAGTACTCTCCCATCTAGATATATTTTAAACAGTCCATTAGATTGTAAATCCAAAACCTACACAGTGACACAAACCTGATCTGATTTCACTATTTCCTGAAAGAGAAAAAAAAAAAACCCACCGAGTATTAAAAACTTACAGGGCTGTTAGTCCACCGTTCCTCTCTGGCACACGGTACATTATTTAACTGCAATGCCTGAAACAGTAACTTGACCTCTCTGGGAAGGTGGGCGGTATTATTCAAGCTGAAACATTAGAAACATGCATAATTACCCTGGGTATTCGCCACACATTCTTTCATCCGTAAACCAATATGAATGGAAAAGTCACACTGACACTCCAGGCTTAGATCATATCCCAACCATCAATTACAAAGATTTTTTTTTTTTTTTCACGAGGTATCAGGAGAACAAAATTTCTTTGAGAGAAATTTTCTCTGGCCTTAACTGTGCATATGTTACCAAGATAAAATGCCAGTGCTGTCAGCTCAAAGCCAAGACTTCATCAGGTTAAACCATGAATTTTGAGCTTTCTGCCCCACCACTGACAATGCTGTCATTTTGCTTTCCTTCCACCCCACGAACCCACTGCATCCATTCATGTGGCACTTCTGAGGATGCCTGCTGTAGCACCAACCACATCCTATCGTTCACCATCCAGCCCTTCTTGCAGGGTGATGCCTCACACACCTGCGTGGTGCTTGCCTGCTCCTCAGCAAACCCAAGGACCCTTGGCAGAATCAGACCATCCATAGGGCTGGGTGGGATAAAAACCCACTGGAAGGTAAACAGGCAGAGGAAGCAGAAGAAAAGAGACCACATTTGCTCCTGACTCCAGAGGCATCTGCAGCTGCCTGTGCTTATGGCAGCTCCCCCTTCGCACCAAGCAGACCGAGTGTCCTCTGCATACAACCTTGTCTTCCTTCAAGGATATTCCCTTCAACTTTTGGGTGGCAGAACCACAAGAAAAATTAAATACTACAAGGCAATATCCACAGCTGGAGCTGTGAAATATACATTTTCAGTACTTTTAAGGCTTTCAGTACTTCTTAAGGCTAACGACACAAAATTTTTTCTGAAGAGGGAGAAGAACTGCACACACACGTCAAATAACAGTATTCTCTATCAACGTTCTCCTACTCCTCAAAATCAAGACCTAGCTGCACTCCTGACCAAGTGAGATGCAGCAATATCTACAGCTGTTCTGAACCCAATTGCCCCTGAGCTTATTTTGACACCAACATCTACACCTTGCTGTTCTGGGCAACTGACCTGACCAGCCCCTTGCTGCAATGGAACTTCCAGAGCTCTTCATTCAGCCCATTTCACTCTTGGTGCTTGGCACAGATAAATGTGGAATACAAAGTATTCATTTCAGCTAATTGCCCAGGTATTAGGGACGATGCATGTATCTGGAACACTGTTACAGCAAAGATACATGAATAATTCCAGAATCATTCTTCTGCTTTGTTTTTCAAGCAGTCCAGTTCCCTGCATCTCTAGTTCATCACTTTATACTTCCAAAACTTTGGAAACCGTAGCAATGCACACAGTGAAGCACATCTTGATATTTTAAGTCAGATTTTGTAGTATCAACAATGTTTTTTTCCCTTTATGCAGGATAGCCATGTATGTCAGGGAATACAAGTTGCAACAGTAACCTCGTAGAAAGTAAAACTTCAGGGCAGGCTTTTCCACATGTATTTGAAATCTCAAGATATCAAAATTCGTCAGTGTTAAGTTATTTTGACCATGTAACCAGAACTTGCTGGAGATTTTTTGCTAAGTTCTAAATAAGTTTTTGTAAACAGTGTATTTTCTTACACACGTGTGAAAAAATGTGCACAGCTTTATTCTGAAGAGTCTCTCCCTTGTCCACATAAACTAAAAAAAGAACTAAAAGATGACAGAGCAACCATCTTAAGCCTTACCTAAAATGTCTAATCAAAAGGTCTGCGGTATGCAATGAAAATGCTTAAAGTCAAACAAAAGTGGCTTGCAGTGAAGAGAGGAAGCAGAACAAAGATCTGAGTTTGCATCAGACGTTGGTGGCAATCATTTAATTGCCAGTGTTTAAAAGCAGGAATTTCTCCAGTCTGTTTCAGTATTTGCTATTCCAGCAAACACAAATAAAGGGAAAAGTCAGCATTATAGTTTAAGATTCCAGTTTCTAAGTAGTTTGATAACAACCTTCCCCAAGTCATTCTCCTGGGAAAGAGTTGCTAGAGAACAGAGCTAATTAGGGCTTGTCAGTTAAGCTCTCTCTCCTGCTTTGTTCAGAAAACCTGGACAAATAGCTTATCCATGGATAGACCTGGGGGCCTTTCACAAATATTTTGTATTCCACAGCAAGCTTAGGCACATTGCATAAACATCTGGAGTACGCACTAGAAACGTGAACACCTCCCTGCTCTGCCCTGCAGCCAGTGTCTGCATGACACTTTCATCAGCAGTGACAGAAACAGACCAGTATTATTGTGGGCTTCCATCCAAAAAAATGTTGTCATGTATAGCCTGTCTCTAGGCACACCAGGATCTGAGGTAAAAGGGAGGAGGGGTAATTCAGGTGCATAAACAAGTGCTCCAGTCTTCCTTTTCAGTACTTAAAGCTCAGAGAGAAAGAAGGAAAGAAAGAGCCTTGTATCATTATTAAAAGAGAGACTATTTCCAGAATGATTGCAGACTAAACTGCTTTGGGGGGGGAACGGCAGTGAAAACAGATATGTTCATATTTTCCCTGGAGGTGCAGTCCAGTTTGGAAGTGCTCTTAGCCTAAGAAGTTCAGAAAAAGACAAATCATCCTGAGGTACTCTGGCACCACCCCAGACCAAGAGCACAGAGAAAACCACGGACACTGCATGAAACAGGGGAACCTACAAAACATCCCTGCTCTGTTGACCATGCCAGGGCCCAGGACAGATAAACCAGCTGCTCACAACAGAGCAGACACTTGGATACTACATTTCACAGCAGAGCTGTGTTGAAGCCAAGAATCCACTTGCTCCGGGAGCCAAGCTATATATAAGGAGGGAAAGGCACACGGTTCTCTCTAGCATGCTTTCCCCAGACTCCTAGAAAAGCAACATCTGTGCCTTCAGTTTCACTGCAAATCTGCAGGCATCTCTGCAGTCTCTCAAGCCTAACCACGGAGCAATTTTTTGTGTATTTATTTTTCAAATCTGCAGAGCTGTACCTTACCGTACATTACAGCAACTGCATAATAGGTGCAGTTTAGCTACCTCAAAATATTACCAGGGAAACAAAGTCTTTCTCTTCACTGCTACTCCACAGGAGAGCACCGAAGGCTTCTGCTGAGAAAGACAAAGGCAACAGCAAACAACCAGTGTGATAAACCACCATTCACATTTTACTCCAAGGAGCAGTAATCAGTCATTCAAAAACACACAAAATCCATGCATGTGCTAAACGCGAAAGAAGCTGTCCTGAGAGCTAGATGCTCTGAGATCACATTTCAAAGCAGTGCAGTATCATTCTGTTAATCTTTTGGGAAAACCGGCATGGATATTCTGCTGCGATGTAATTAAGGCAGGAATTCCAGCCCCTCCATTGTGACCTCCGCAGAAACCCCAGGGGTCAAGCGTAGTAGAGTAGCCTGTACCCTGCTACAGTGCTAATACAGCTGTACTAAAAACAAAAAAAAAACCTCCTGCAACAATAGCACCAACAAGCTTCAGCGAGGGAAAGGGGGAACGTGTAGACACACTCAAAGATGCACTCCCACAAAAACAGCTTCTCTCACAACCATAAAGTTGTTTTTCTAAAGGTAGTTGCAGGAATTTCATTTTTACTGTGGAAAAAGGTTGACATATTTACTTTCCTGTTTTACTTCTCAGCAAATATCCATGCCTATCAAAACAACAATTAAGACTTGCTTTCTTAGAACAATGTTTAGTGAACAAAATGAAGCCAAGGGAAAGGGACTTCTTGCTGTAACAGTGAAGTCCTACACAGAGAGAGGGAGGGTGGGCCGGCATCAAATCATGCAAAGAGATAATCAGGTAGGTTTTTTTTTTTCTTATTCCTTACCCTTTGCAATCTGAGAACAGTGAAAGAGGACACCTCCTAGCAAGAAGGTTGCTAATTAATTCCTCCTCACCCAGGCATTGCAAAGCTTCTAGCTGCAAAGTACCTGCTTAGCTAGGAATAAGTACTTGATAACATTTTAAGAAGGGGCTTCGTTTGTTTTGAAAAATGCCATTAAAAAGACACAATCATCTCAAGATTTTCTTGAGCAGCGAGAAAATGTAAAAGTAAAGCTCCGTGGCTCTGGCCTGACCAATTCTCAGGGCACCAACTTACCGTGCACAGTGAGTTTGGTGGGAGGTCAGCATACCAAAGGCATAGATGCTTTCAAACGCGTAATGAGAAGAGATCTCATATCTCTTAGTTGAACAGGTTTCCCCGAAATAAACTATTTCTGAACAAGTTGCAACAGGGTAGAGATGCCTTGCTGTAAGGGCAGGACCAGAACGCAGTTGCAAGTGACACGCCAGCTAAAGACATGGGTAGCTAAAGCACTTTAAAAACCAAGGAAGCAAGACTCTGTTGTTCTAAGTGTCAGTTATCTTGGATCAAGGGCTACAAAAGGATGCTTGGATATAGCACTAAAATAGATGAGTCACACAGAAGAAAAACACTCCACAAAAAGGGTTCAGCACACTTTTCACACTATGGATCTCAGGCGTTCTGCAAAGACTGCTCTGTTAGTACTATCACAATACAAATAACAGAAGTTTAATAGCAAAAAGTCAAAACTCTGGGCTGTCATTAGGCAAATACATCCAGAAGTCAAGGATTCTCTGAAACATCTGCACTCAGCTGTAGCATTTTGAAGTGGCAGAGGGACACCACAATCATTAAAAAGGTAAATAAAACATCCACCTGCCTGAACAAAAACTCAGTAATACAACATACAGTTTCTCCTTTTCATTCCTTTTATGAATGAGGTGTCCCTCATTTTAGCTAGGACAAAAGCCATGGAGTTATGTAAATTAACATTTTGGGTGGCTTTGTTTTTTTTTTAATAAGGAAGGACAAGCTATAAACTTGTGCCACACACAAAGCAGCTCTAATCTCATTGCCCTTTTCCAGTTACATTAGTAGCTCCCAGCACTACTTCTCCTCATCTTTCCTTTACCCAGAGTGAAGCAGGAGCACCAAGACCACGTCTTCACAACTGCATGAGTACAACTGGGCAATAGGCCAACTGGACAAACACAGGCAATGGAAACTATCTTTTTTTTCTTTCTTTCTTTTTTTTTTTTTTTTTTTTTGTGTTATCACCCTCTAGATACACAGAGCTCAATGCACTAGAGATGTGCAGCCTAGCCAGCTGTGTTTTCTCACACAGTTTTCATCCCTTCATCCCCATCCTTTTCTTTCCACCCACCTACACAGCAATTTCAGCCACCTATTTTCCCCTAAAAAGAAAAAAAAAAATATAGTTTCTGATCTTACAGCACACAAATTTCATTGAAATCTGAGAAGCAAGAATGCTCTACTTTGTTTGAACCTGCAGACACCTGCAGCTCAGTCTCAGGTGAGCAATTCAGAGCCAACAGTAAGAAAATGAAAATGTCAAGGACCAGATACTACCTTGAAACAAACCAGACTTTGTGCTGGGCAAACAATAGGAATACTATTTGTTTTGCTTTCTTACCTTTTAAAGCAGAGACCTTCACTGTAAAATACATAATTCTAGGTTAATGAGTCCCTCTCTTCAAGCTCCTCCCTGACAAACCGACTGGCTTGAAGCCCTTCTTTGGACAAGAAATCAGGAAGAGGTCATTTAAAAGACCCTGAAGATGCAGCAGGCTGGATCAAGAACCCTGATCCAGAACCCAGACTGGGTGGGCAGCTGCCCTCTGGTTGATTACCAGGCATTTCACACCAAGGCTATTCCATCCGAAGAACATTACAGAGAACAAAAGGCATAGGGACACATTTCCTACTGCATCTGTTACTTCTTCTCAAAAGCAGCAAAATGCCCCGTGTTTTTTTGGGTGTGAGAATGAGGGCGAGTCCTTCTGTACTTGGAATAAACACACTTGTGCACATTCCTTCCTTTCATGCTGTGTACATCTCCACTCGGCATCGCAAGCTGTTGCAAGATGACTCAGCTTGTTACTGATTAACATCTCACTTCATTGTCTTTTCTGTGTGCCTCAGTCCAGCTCTTCTCACATCCATCAGGCATCCTGACACCGCGCATTTCTTTCCATTTCGCCCCCAGGTGTACCAGGCAAACACGAACTCAACAGCCCAGAGTTCACCGTGTACCACCAAATCACTTCTGCCAGAGCACAAACCCTCCTTCAAGCTACCCAGTGCTGCCTTTCACACCCCCAAATGCACTGCAGGCAGCAGAACGGAGTTTGCCACCCCAGATTTCCATGCCTTGCTTTCCTTCCATGTGGAGTCAGGAAGAGGTGTCACGTCAGATGTCTCCAGATACCTGAGAGATTCTGGTAGCTGAGCCATCATGCAGTGCATCATCCATTTGTTTCTGGAGAGCAGGGCCTGGCATTCCTGCCCAGAGAAGGTATGTGTGCACACACAGAGTGGGGAATTACTTTAGGGTGACTGAGAAACATGGTAGTTCAAGTCAGAGAGCAGGGAAAAAAAACACGTATTTCGGTTTTGGGTATGTGTCACCCAAATACAATTTTTATAGAAAAAAACCCCAACCTCTTCCTAACTATTGAGGAGAATGTGTCCATCCTTCATAATTGGGACTGCTGTCTCCAATAGACATTTAGAGCTGTGTGCCCTCGTGGACAAAAGGAATCACCACCCGCCCCCAAGCAGCTTTTCTTGTAACAGCTTCTAAAAAGTGATGCTACCCAGCCACCACCTCACTGCCTGACCTCCCCCCTCCCACCTTCTCCTCAGGCATCAACACAACCTTACTCAGCTTTATTTCCTCAGAGAACACATTCCCTAGCTGAAGACCACCTCCCCCTGTGCCTGCAGCTCACACTCTCCCACCAGCACGGACACGTACACACCTGTCCCAAGAACAGCACCCTACCTGTGCTCCAGGGAACAAAGGAACCCCAGGCACAGGATCTCACCCCTTCTCTCACTCTCCTCCCACAGCATGGCATTTCCAATAAAATATTTGCAAACACAGAAACACAGAAGCTGTGAACACTGCCAAGTCCTGCCCAGGGGGGGGTCTTACCTCACTGCATTTTTGCATGGCACGGTGAGCACTGTAAACTGCAGCTCCCAGAAGCCCTGAGAGCAGAGCACAGGTGGAGTCACAAAGCCCCCAAAGGCCAGAGCAGTGCCAAGTGACATGCAACTCTCTGTCAGAAACAGAGGCAGAAGGGAGAAGTCACTGCCGACACTGGAAGCTTCTTTGCTGCTTTCAGAATTGTAGCAGGAGATGAGCTAAGAGATCTTTTGCCACCTGCATGCAACTCACTGGCACACCTGATCTAATTCCCAAATGTGATCTCTAACGGTCCACGCAGGCTGCTCTGTAAAATTAGCAGTGTCAACCCCAGTTTTATTGGGTTATAACCAAAAATCACTCCTGTGCAAGGACCACCCTGTCCCAATAAATATCAGACAATATTTACATATGCATCAAACCCAGAGTTTGGCAAAAAAAAGTTAATTCACCCAAGAGCGCTTTGATCCGGTGACAAATCATTTCCTGATTAAAGCTGAAACAACAAAAAGGACTTTGGACACCAACCAGCTGTCACACTTGTGTTGTGAGCTGGCACTAAATCCCACAAAGCCTGGGAGGAAAGATTTAGGTGGTGGGAGGGGAGCAAACGGTCTATTTGCATTCACAGCATGCAAGTTCCTTCTGGAAAGGCAATTCCTTCTCTTGCTACCTATCTGAAGCAAGCAAACAGAACAGGGATCCATCAAAACTCACCAAAAGGACAGCAAGCAACTGCAGGACACTTTGGCAGTACTGAAGTATTGCAAAACTTGCTGGATGCACTACAGCTGGGGGTGTTGTATGTTAGAGGAGTTTTTTTGTTTTGCTTCTGGTTTTGTTTTGCTTTGCTCTCCAAAGGTTGTTTAGAAACTGAAAAATTTCCAAGTGCAATGACCCATTTGAAACCTTTAGGCCTGAGCCGAGTGAGAGGAAAACAAAAAATGAGCTTAACAAAGATCTGAGCAGCTGGGAAAAGTGAAGGCAGAGCTGAGGTTTAGTGGTCATCTCCTTTTTGCCTACTAAAATGAAGCATTCACAGTTACTTGTAACCAGAAAAAAAGTCCTGATGCTAGCAGACTTCTTTCAACAATCTTCATCAGATAGTCTCTCATTTATTAATATTTTCCCGTGCTTCTACTGGCAAATAGAACATTTGGCAATTAAAAAGAAATGCAGCTTGGGGGGATGAAGATTAGAAGCATATTTTGCTACATAGTTCTGGTATGATGAACTCTTAATTGAAAAAAAAACAACCAAAACCCAAACATTATTAATCCAAGGTGTTGAAAGAAACAGTCCACAAAATGAAATAATTCCTTCCAAACTTCAGCCTCATTTTAACTGATGTGTTTTATCACCAGGCTTTGAGAAATTGGTTCTACAATCTCATTAAATCAGTAGCCCATAATACACACAATAAAAAAAAAGAGACTGACTAACCCTTGAGATGCTCCCTGTATTGTGCTGTTTATTAACTTACTTACTTTTGCTAGAGATGTCATAAAGCTGAACTCCTGAAATCTCTCCTTGTGACAGACTTGTTACTTTTCTATTCTTTCCCATTAAAACAAGTTTTCTCGGCAGTCAGCTCTCAGATGTGTTGCTTGACCTGCCACCTGCCCACTCCCAACGAGATCAGTATCTTCAAACTTCGCAGCACAAAGGGACCAAACCTGACAAAACTCATGCCTGGCACTTTGAACTGCCTAACACCAGATCCAGAGCTGACATTACTGCGAGCCTTTCACAGGGCTCTGTTGTGATGCAAATAAAGTACAATCCCCAGACACAAAAAAGTCATTAAACCGGAATTAGGAGTTATAAGTAACTGGCAAGCCGGGAGAAAAATCTGGGTTAAAAGGAACACTAAGGAAAGCCCTGCAAAGAGAGTGGGATAGGGGTGTACAATGAAAGTGACAGTACAAAAAAAGGACACTCCGGCAAAGGCAAGGAAACAGGTACGAGCTCAGCTGGCTTGGCTTCCACAGCCTCACATCACCCTTCTGCCCCCACAAGCTTGGCAGAGTGTGCCATCCAGCCCTGCCCGTGGGCTGAGAGCACTGACAGCATTTTCAGCCCTTTAGCCACTGGCAGACCAGGCTAATGCCAGCAGCAAGCCAGCTCTGTGTGCGACCTGCAGCCAAGGCCGGCCAAGCTCCCAGCAGCTCCCCAGCTGCTGACCAAACAGGGGATTGAGCAAACGGGGCAACAGCAAACACTCACATGCTATTAGGTCAGGAGTTAAAATATCTCAGTGACCTGCAACTTCCATCATGCACGAGGGATGATAAATGCCAGAGCCTTAGTGAATGCAAACTCATCTGCAAAAAGAAACCCATCCAGGCCTTGATGCAATTTCTGTTTCTTCCAATAGACAGCTAGGCAAAAAGTTAAGAAGGTTTTCCTTCACTCTCCAAAAAAACCCCCCAAAAATAATAAAAAACAAACAAACAAACCCAAAAAAACCCCAAACAAACAAAAACCCAAACAAACAAACAAAAACCCAAAACAAACAAACAAAAAAAAACCCCAAACCACAATAAACCCACAACAAACCAAACACAAACCACCATGATATAAAATAAAGTTTTCAAGAAGGGATCAAGGAAATGGATCGATCTAATGGAGACTTCCTAGATCAGAGAGAAGCTCAGCATGTCAAACATGGCAAGACAAATACTTCCCCATTTTTGGTGGTGAGAAGCCATGAAGCTAGGAACCTCTTTGTAACTCCTTCACCATCAGCACTAATCACCCAATCCATCAGCACCATCCCAACCTGAGTCCTGACTGGGCCATCCAAGATGAACTGCAAGTCTACCATGCAGCACAACAGCCTTCTTCACACAGCAGCAAAACATAATTCATACAGGAATAGTCCCAACACAGACTGGGGCCATTCCTGACCCAGAACTGTATGCAGCCCTGTAACAACCAGCTGTGAACTAGCATGTTAGCAGTGAAAGGAAATCAAGAGATCTGTTAAAAAAAATCACACATAATTCAGCCTGGAGAGTGTTCATAGCTAAGAAAACACCAGATTCCTGCAGCAAGCAGGAAGCACGTGCTTTGTGCCACAGGCACAGCTGGTCACAGCCCATGGCCAGAGGAGAGGGCAGTGAGGGGGCTAATCCACAGCCCCCAGTACCCAGCTGCAAACAAGAGTGCCCACTAAAGCAAGAGAGGCACTTCAGCATTTGTGCTGTGACCCCTGGCCACTCTCTGGTTTATCCCAGGTTGCATTCTGCTGAGAAGACAACCAAAATGCAAGTTCTCAGACTTGCATTCTCAGGGACAAGACAAGGTCATGCCAACATTCCTTGCCAGGAAAAGTTCTCGCTGCACACTGCCAAGAAGTAGTATGTGTACCTTTTATTAGCTACACAAACTTTTGTTCAGTGCTGAGCCTTGCACTTAGTACCCATAATTGTCCACTGTATCTTTCCTTTCTCCACTTCCAAACCAGAACATTTTGTAAGACTGCAGCAGCCTAAAAAGTCATGGCAGTCACCCACTGCTGCTGTGTTACAGTGAGAGGCAGCTGTGTCTTTTCCCCTCACTCCACTTCCAGTGACAAGAAAAGGAATTGCACTACTGGCTCACTACTCCTGCTCCTGCAACAGCCCCATGAGACAAAGTTCAAAACTAGCAGAAATCTGATGACAGGCTGAAAATGTGAAGCAAAGGACAGTTTCTCAAGAAAAAGTTATACTTGTCAGATTAGACAGAGGAGCCTGAATTCTGTCAGAGACAGCTCTTTCACTTCTCCCTCTTATTTCTTCCATTTTCTTCTTGGTGACACCCCCAACCCCCCCCCTCCCTTTTCTGTATTGTCTTAGAGACTTGGATTGAACAGAGCAAGCATTCAGGGGCAGGGTGAAAGAGGAGGAGCAGGCATGACTTGATGGGCACTGAACAAAGTGTGTGCTAGATAGAAAAGTTACAGGAAATAAAAGGAGTCCAGGGAGCTGAGACAGAGGAATAGCAAAAGCATGAGAACAGCCAAGATGCTTCACAGACATGTCTGGGCAAACGTTCAAGGCCACGAGGTAAAACTACCAGAAGCCAGGAGTTACATTATGCTTCTTTGTACTCCAGTAAAACCTCCCCTGAACATCTCCAGGGAGGGACCCACGGGCAGCACCACAACTTCCACTCAGTGACTTACCCAGAGATGGGAGAAACCAGCTGTGTTGGACATCCAGGACCCCCCTAATCCCTCTTAAGCAATAAGCAGCTGGTGATCAACCTGGGGTAAGATTGCACAGATGGGCAGTGAACTCACAAGCTTAGTCATGAGGGTGGCTGGCCAGCAGGGACTAGTTAGAGCTGTGCACTGAACGTGTTTAACCTCCAGTATCAAAACCTGTACTTCTAGCAGGGATATTTTCAGCCTCTTCATATCCCTGCAACACAGTCAGAAACTTTCTGGTAACTTTCAGAACTATTCCCCTAATTCTCCAAAACCAGCAGGAAGTTGATTTCCATTTTTCTGAGGAGACTGTGCTGAAACTCATACTGCCAGGAGCTGCTTGGCTGTCCTGCCCTGGACACGTGAAGTTCCCTGTGTGGCAGGCTAAGCAGGTGGGCAGCAGTACCATTTCAGGTATCAGACCTGAATTTACCTCTGTATTCAACCAAAGCCACCCCAGCCACAGACAGCCTCTTGCTGGCAAAAGCCAGGATAACACATTGCAGTTAAATCCCTACCTGAAAGCCACCATTGCTTTAATTAGATTCAGTCAAATCCAGCTCTTTGCAGTCTAGACATGGTTTAGCAAGTGCTTTTATGTGAGTAATTCATTGAGAGAGAACACATGTTAAGTTCTAGCTGGAGCTTACCTCAGTTTTGGCAAAAAAAAAAATAGCTGGATTCTGACAGGCTAAACACAGCCAAACCTAACTATGCAAGCACTGGTCCAAGGGAAGGTTTTACTTGACAAAGCAAGGAAAATGCTCCTTCTGGGGCCCAATGCTTTTCCAAAGTTTAGCCAGCCACAACAGGCTTTCCCATTCAGAGCAGGAGCATTAAACAGGACAATCTGGCAACAGAGCACAGACATGAATCTTGAGGCAATACAGAATACAGGCTCCATCCCTGACTCTGGCCCCTCCTGCAGTCTCTGTAATACTCTGGGGTTTAGACAAAGGTCCAGAGATTAATAGAAAGGAGAGAGAAAAAGCAAATATGGAGTAACTACTGCTTCTGACCTATGGCAGATACACACTGGTCACACACCTATTTACAGCAACTTTATGCAGGAATGTTAGGGCAGCCTTGTGGCTCGACAACTTCTGCACTGAAATCAAGGTGATGAGATGCTCCAGCTCCAACAAAGCCAATTTGACTCAGCTTTAATATAGATACAAAATTGCTGTTGGCTGACAGAAAATTATTAGTGCTCCTAGCTGTGTATAAATGTATTATTGCTATTTTTTTTATTTGCTCAAAGAATCTCTGGCTTAGCAGTAGTAAGACATGGGAAACTGCCCATGGTTTCTGAAGACAGGATGTGCAGGAAAGTACCTGACATACCCAGCTGGTTCTTCCACAGGGCACCAGTATCACAGGCCAGACAATCCTCTCTCAGCACTGATGAAAGATGAGCTGTAACTGGACATCGTGGTAAAAGAACATTTTCTTTAACCAGGATGTCCAGTTCGATTAACAATGCCCACAATGGCAGTTCAATTAGCAGCTGTAGTTGAATTCACCAGGATGCATAAACCAACCCACAAATCGTCCCATTTTCGCTCAGAGTTGAAGACAATTCCTATTTTCTGAAACACAGTAAGGAGACAACCCTGGCTCACTTTTGTGATGCAAATTAGCAAGTTGCTTGGAGGAAGAGGTGGGGAGGAAAAGTCTTTTAAGTGAAGCTACAATGACACTTCCTCCCCACACGACAGTCACAGACACCAACTCCACTGGTGTCTCCTCCAGGACCCCGACTTTCTCCTTCAGCCCCTGCACCGCCAAGCCTCTGGCTCCTGACTGCACACCCTCCTCGCTGCTGCATCCATCTGCCATCCCGCTCCCTTGCAGCCACCAAAGAGACCTGGAGCCACCCAGAACAGCCACCAAGTGGGGCACAAACCGGGGCACACAAACCGCTGCCCTTCCATGAAGATGCAGCTAGATAAAAAAAGGAAACTCTTCCACCAAAGCAGCCTCCAAAGCAAAACACCGTCCCCAAATGAAACGCGGCTCAGGAATGCGAGCTATGCGGGCAAGGGGGGGGCTCTGACGGATATAAAGGGAGGACAGGAGCAGGCAGGCTGCTTTCACAACAGTGGTTTCCTCGCCAGAGCAGAGGACCAGCTCAGCCGCCTCCCTCATCCCACTGCGCGCAGGCAGAGCTCGGGAATGTCAGCAATGCGGGCTGGGGGCCAGGGGGCTTTGCTGCCCCGGAGAGAGGGATGGGAGGGGGACCAAGGGAACAACACAAGAAGACCAAGAGGCAGCTGGGGCTGATGAGGAGTTGCAGGGCTCCTTTTAGGTGGGGGGGGTCCAGTCTGTGGAGGGGTCAAAAGGCTCAGCTGCAGGCTGCAGACCAACCAAGGTCCCTTCCTGTCCCAGTCACCCCGTGCTTGTGGAAACAAAACTTCAAATGCAGCTTTGCAATAAAACTGTCATTAATCTCTACCAGCTAAAACAAACCGCAGCTCCCCCTGGGTTTTTTTGGCTAGTTGCTGGCGTGAAAAATATACCAGCACTAAGACCGATAAATCCACGCACTTAACACATCCTGAGCCAGGGGTTTAACATTCAGCTGTACGGGCACAAACTTTCCCTCCACCAGGCTAACAAAAGAGGGAATTGCTCCAGGTAACAGCCCTGAAACCCTCTCAAGTCTGCTTCAGACAAAACCAACAACCCCCAAACCAACAATATTCTGACAACTGCTTGCAAGACCCTTGAAGAGCTCAATTTATTCCGACCACATTTTCTTTCCATCCCCACATCCCAGCCCAACCCCTGGGTGACTGAGCACTGCCCCTCTGGCTGCAGGAGCAGCCTGCCCGGAGGTGCATCTCCCATGCCGGGTCAGAGTGGGCACTGACTGCACCTCCTTCCTTCCTTTGCACGCCTCCCGCCCGACTCGTGACAGTCACGATGTGCGCACGGACACAAAGAGGGGTTTGTTCTCCTTAAATTTCCTCGGGGAGAAGGCTCCCCCCCTCCCGGCAGCCACCAGTGTTTTTCGTTGATGTGACCCTGCGACGTTGCTTAAAAACACGACAGTGGGCACAAGCAGCGGCAGTGATGGGATGAGGAACGGCAAGAGAAACACAGAGGAGACAAAGACTCAGTGGTAAATCACAGATGGGATCAGGACCAAGGCAACTTCCACTAAACACATCAGAACCCTTGCCTACTCCAAAAAAAAACCCAAACCCATGAATAAAGCAGCCCATAACACCACAAGAACAAAGTAAGAAGCATACATCAATTTCGTCAGCCTGGTTAAACGATGCTGACAAGATACACAAACTGCAGCAAAATCATGCCTACATCACTTCCAGCACCTCTTTGTTTCAGAGAGATTTCACCTTGGTCTTGCAGGTGGTTTTATCTCATCTTCGAACGTTCCTGACTTGTCAGGCACAGAAAGCTGCCTGAGCAGGCTGCTGGTAAAATGAAAGTTGAGAAAATGGCCAGAGTAAGACTAGCATTCATCTGAGGAAAGAAAACCCTGCAAGAGCTTATAATCAGGATATTAAAAAAAAAAAAAACCAAACAAACAAACAAACAAACCCCACAAAAAACCAACCAAACAAAACCAAACAAAAACACAAACAAACAAACCAACCCGAAAGCAGCAACTTGAAAGTTTAAGAGCAAGTTCAACCCCACATATCAGGAAGGAATGGAACCTAAGCTAAAAATCTCTTCTTGTATTGCATTTTCTAAGTCTTAAGATTAGTCTGGGAAAAATACTATTGTTTTAAAAGTTAAGTTATTAATTGAAAAATGTGAAGTGTGGCTTTAAAAATAAATGCCATAAAGCAGCTTAATTCTAATCACATTCCTGTAAATCCAGCCTGGACACCTGAAAAGAGCCAGATGACTTTCAATGCCTTAAAAAAGGAAGAAAAAAACCGAAACCTGTCTCCCCTGCTCAGGAACCCTAGGATGTTACAGTTTGGTTTGGATTTCCTCCCCCCCCCCTCTCTTTTTTGGTTGGTTTGTGCAAAACTAGAGCAACTTCAAAACTTATATTTCTATTAACTTCACAGTGAAGCAGTTTCAAAACGGAGTAGTGACAAGAGTGCTTTTCATTCAGCAAGCCCGTTTTCTTTTGCTAAACTCTCCAAGACAAAGTGCTACTGCCAGAGGGACAGCTGAAAAACACAGAGCAGCAAGAGAAGGGCTCCGAAAATCACAGGAAGCTATAGGAATCCTGCTTCAATAAAGCTGTGAAGTCCCACCTTGGTTAAGCTGCATGATATTCCATAACATCCAGATCAAGTTTTGACAACTGTCCTCTGCTTTGTTAGGATCTCTCCAGCCACTCTGTACCCATCTTTTACTTCTGCTCCCTTGTGCACTTACACCACACAGAACAAAAAAGCTAAGCCAGGCCTGCCAAATTACTTCTGCTTCCTGTCCCTGTTTGCCCCAGAAACCCAATTACAAAGTTAAACTCATGCTAATGGAGCCTGAAGGGACGGGCACTCACACTCAGCTACATGACAGGTCGCAATGAATGGACAGCCTGATTTTCACCCTGGTTCGGCATCTGAAATGTAAACAATGCACACTGAAGTTATCTGCTGCAGAACGGCAGATGCATCTGGGTACATCTGTGGCTAATTGGAGTGAAAAGTCAGATTCCAACACATGAGTCATTAGGCACTTTAGCACTCTCCTTAAAAACAAAACAAACAAACAACCCCCGCCCCCCAGTACGACTGACCCCTAATAGAAAATGGAGTTTCTGCTCTGAAGAGAGATTCAGCTGAACATCTTCTCGTAGAAGGTATTTTGTTCTGTCTATTGAGGTAGATACACCCTGGGGAAAAAAAACAAAACAAAACAAAAAAAACCAAAAAAACCCCACAAAAAAAACAAACAAACAAAAAAAAACCACCAAAAAAACCCCGAAAAAACAAACAAACAAACAAACAACAAAAAAAAAGGCAAGGCTCTACTCTAGCGCAGCCCTCCAAAAACTGAACTGCAGTGAGAAGTAGATTATATATTAATGTATCAGTCTGCTAACACTGCAAAGGATCCTGAAGAACTGAAACAGTACAGCCTGTCTACTAGCAGGTGGGTTAATAACAAAGCACTGGTCAGAAAATACCCACAGCCTTAATTTGCTGCAAAACTGAGAACACACTTTCATTCTGATTTCTCTTGATGGAAGTCTGGCAATCGGGAGAAAAATTCTGCAATATTGTTTCCTTTAATAGCTATGCATGAGTCAAGTGTGCCCCTGCTTTTTGCCTCACAATCAGTATCTCGACTGCCCTTTGTTACTTTTCACGTTCTAATTTTAAAACACTCAGAAGTGTTTACATAAATAGAGAGGAAGTCTCCCTAGTCTGAATCTAAATATTACTTTCCCCAATGACTGCAATTCTTGGCAAATTCCCTCTGGAGAAATACTGAAGAGCCACATAAAACACTCATTGATGTCTCTTTCTTTCGATATCCAAAGCAGATTAGTTTGGTGTAACTCCCGGAGATCCTCTGCATGGCGATACGCTGAGACAGAGATGGAAACACCATAATTGGCAGAGAGTTCACTATTGTCTGAGGTCCTTGGGGGCTTTTTGACACAGCTGCTCCAAAACAGCTCAGGAATCAGCACCATCCTTTCCTCATTCAGCAGCTCGCCAAGTGAATGAAAACACTGTGATGGAAGCCCCACCACGCACAGCCATGTTTATGCACCTAAACAAACACATTCAACCTCTGACATGGTCTCACTCGAGGGAGGACTTCCAGCCGGTAACTGGGAAAACAGTTGTGGTAAAAGATAAAATAAAATAAAATAAAATAAAATAAAATAAAATAAAATAAAATAAAATAAAATAAAATAAAATAAAATAAAATAAAATAAAATAAAATAAAATAAAATAAAATAAAATAAAATAAAATAAAATAAAATAAAATAAAATAAAATAAAATAAAATAAAATAAAATAAAATAAAATAAAATAAAATAAAATAAAATAAAATAAAATAAAATGAGGATCAGAACAGCTCGGGGGAGATAATTGTTTTAAACTAAACTCTTCACCATTGAGACTAACAGGTTGCAGGATGAATATGCAAGGCCAGGAGCTCTCCCAGTCCCACCCCCAAAGCAGGGCTTTGATGATCAGCGCTTCTGACCATCATCTGCCGAAAAGGTTGTAATGGACCAAAGTTTAAAACACATCACATGGACGGACTTCCAGCTGCTGGCAGGCTCGGGAGGCAATCACAGCACCGTGATTTCATGCCTGTTAATTTCTGACACATCCCTGTAGCACCGCTGAGGCTTCCCACCCTCTCACGCTACGCTGGCACAGCCCGTGGGACACTGCGCTCATCAAACAGCCGGGGGTGAGGGGAGGAAGGGAGGGAGGGAGGGAGGGAGGTATTCTAGCACGTCTGTTTCCAGCCAGATCAGTGCTCCAATCTGCTCTGTCCCGCAGCCACATCAATATCAGCACCAGCAGAAAGAAGGCGGCGGCAGAAGGGCAAGGGAACATCTCGCTGCTCTCAGGTTTTACTGCCAGGTTTTACTGCACAGGTTTTACTGCCCAGCCTGCAGCCCCCTGTGGCACAGGCAGGGTCAGCAGGAGGGAGCCAGGGAGGTGCGGGGATGGGGATGGGCTCTGGATAAAACAAACACTTCTGGCGCCGCTCGCCAACTCGTGGCGCAAAAGCCAACCCGGGCAGCATCCTCCCCCTGAATAATGACACTGCAGAACCGGGAAGGGATGGGAAATACCTACAAATCATGAAAGGGGCTTCGAAAAGACAGCTCAGACTAAAAACAGACCGAATTGTGGCGTTATTTGGCGTTATTTGGAAGGGACTGGCGGATTATGTAAAGCAATGAAGGGTGCATAAAAGCTCGATCGTTTGTCCTTACGTCAAGTGTTGATCGAGCCACACAATCAGGAGACTGAAATGTGTGCACACGTGCTACAAAACTCTTTGTCAGTGCACAGCAGCCCTAAAGGCTCGGTGAGACCAGAAGGAGGGCTGATCATTCCTGTGGGGAACAGCCCTACCTGGAGATAAACTTAGGAATACTACTTGAAATAGTAAAAAACAGGATGAAAAAACAGGTTTAAAAGTTTAAAAGTCAGGTTTAAGGTTTAAAAGTCAGGGATAACTAATTACAGACCCACACAAGACATACAGGATTGATTAGCCCTCATCAGTCTCATTAGATGTGTGGGTACCTCACATTTGGTAAAAACCTCTGGTACTGAACCTCTCAACCCAAAGCAGCCTTACTAAGGCTAGTACCTTGTCCAGTAACCAACATTTTGACTGTTTGCCCCTCCTTGGAAACCTCAGCAGCAGCATAACCCCCTCTTGCCAGGGCACTACTATTGCAGGTAAATGCACTGGATTCTTTGGGCCCAGATGGTAGGCCAGTAAGAAAAAGTAAGGTCCCTGGGATGAGGATGTTCTTCCCTTTGGACAACGAAGAACTCAACAGTAAATCCTTCTGGATTTCTGCAAGCAAAGGGCATCTACAGGCAGGAAGAACATCCTCCACTTCAGAGCACTAGCACATGATAAAACAGGCCTGGCATATCACCAGGCCAGCACAGACCACCAACCCATCCCATCAGTGTGGTGTCACAAACATTTGTCCAAGAAACCCAGGGAGGTGCCCCCCACTGCCCTCCTTGGACACCAACCACCTCCAACCACCACAGAAAGCTGTCTGTAGCTCAGGGCACACACAGCTGCAGAGAAGATGGAAAAACAGACATGTTATGTGTGTAGGAGACTTCTCTCACCGACACTTCTCTGTCTTGAGCTCTGTGTGTCACACAGCAACACCCCAGAGCTCCAGGACAGCACAGACATCTCTGTGTGAGGAATGGGACACAGATATCCCCCCTGAGCCCCAAAGAACCTCCAGTGCCCAACATCCTCCCACCATCACCTTCACCAGGACATTTTCTGGAGATGCCTTGTTTTAGGAGGAGGTAGTTACAGCCTCCAACCTGTCAGGGCAGATATGTGGGTCTGCTTTCAGCTCCTGTATGCAACAGGGAGCCCACACACCAGAAAAGTATGTGAACAGCAGTTTGGCTTCTGAAAAGACCAGACTCAGTTTGACAATGCTTATCCACAATTAAGTTCCAACTGATCTTGTCAGACTCTACTTACATCTCTAAGGAATTAAAGGGACATTGAGAACATGCACTCATGACTCATGTTTAATTGTCAGCTGTCCTTCCTCAGCACAGCTCTAATTAGAAATCAGAAACACATTTTTGAGCTCAGAAAGACACAAAAAATTGGCATTACCTGACAAGGGAAGCCTGTGGGAGTGCTTTAAGTCCAACAGGATGCTGCCTTCTAAGTTATGCTTTAGCCAAACCAGTCATTGGGCTTAATACAGGGTTAAGAGCCCAGAGTCTGTGGCAGACCAAAAGAGAGATCAGATGCTTTTGCTACCCCTCCTGAAGGACAATTTTTTTTTTTTTCATTACTATCAAAGCTCAAACAGCATTTCCCATATTCACTGTAGCACATTACAAGCTATTTCCCTTTTTCCTCATCGTGGACAAGTACACCCTTAATGGTGAAAAAGTGACTATCAGCACAAACATCTTTCTGCTATCTGGAGTTGGCCCAGGAACCTTTGCCAGAGGACAAATATAAACATGGCCTGAATCACTATTCAGATTTAACCACAAGTCTCAACACTACTGCCATGACTGCAGATACAGTTTCCCAAAGTAAAACACACGGGCAGAATTCAGAATTAGATAACAAGCTAGATAAACCTTACAAGTATCATTCACAATACAACACTGCTAGGAAAATATATAAACTGGAAAAAAAAAATCAGTTATGCCAATTGTTCGTTCCTGACATGTATTTATTTCTCTTCAGGTACCAGTCTTTTGACAGCTGGGAACAGTCACATAATTGCAAGTTATTTCCTCTCAATATATAGCTTCTATAATGGGAGCAAGAGACAACTGTGGAGTGTCAGAGTTGACAAGCCCAAGTAGTTTCCCTTGAGATGCATAAATGCCTTTTTACAGCACTGCCAATTATTCAACCATGCAAGCAGATACTATTAAGATACTTAAAATGAATCATTTCCCACTAGACTCAAACACATTATAAACCTCACCATAAATCTCATTCTGTAGTCAAGACAAACTTATTTAATAATGTTCATAAATACTTTTATTTCATAAAACCCTGTAAAATATGGCTCTACACATAAGGTTTATAAAAATTCAATGTGATTTTTAGATATTTTTAAATAGTTCAAACAAAAGACTTCTCAAACAAATTCTGTAAAAAATTATAGCTGGCATTTCAGGTCATCTGTAAACGACATTTACTGCATCTTTCAGAAGTTAGGAGGAATCATAATTTTTTTGGAAGTAGTTCATTGCTACTTCTTGTTGCAATTCCACATGAACTCCTCCTCATCACCACAACATGAAGACATAGTCATCAGCTGAACACTTGTCATCGTGACACAACCCACAAAAACCTTAGATAAAATTCGTACTTGTGCACATACACAGGCTTTCAAGCCACTTTCCAAGCTCTCTGTTTTTTCACTTTCTGAAGGGCAGAGGAGAATTTGGATGGATAAACAGTACAAGCAATGATGCCTGAAACACCTCCTCTGGCCCATTAGTCAATTCCATTAGCTAAATGAGGAGGGAAAAAAAAAAACAACAAACCTCTCTTCTCCATGACCTACCACTTCAACAGGTGCTGACACCACAAGAAAATCTGCAACTCTCCTCAGTTAACAACCAATGTTTTAGCAGCTAAAAGCACGATCAGATGCCCATTCCTGACAGTTCTTCACGGCAGCTCTGCACCATTTGCAAAATCGACTCTTCATTTGGACGTTTTCATTTCACTTTCAGCATCTATTATTTAGACATGCAGGGCACTGCAGAAATTGAGACGACAAGCTGTAGCAGAAGCTTGCAAAGCTGAGAAAACTGCCAGAGTGAGAAAAGGCAAGCAGATACTGAGGGGGAGCTACTGGACCAACTCAAACCGAAGTAATTTGTGCTACGAGAAATACCTCGGTTCTCCCGAGGAGGTGGGACTTTTAAAGATACACTGAACTGACACCTAAAACCAGTTCACATTCAGTTTTCAATCAAAGGACAAAGCTTTCCCCGGTGCAACTTTAAAACAAAGCCCAATCTTAGAAGAAAGCAGGTGTGCACAGATTTAAAAACTAAGCCACCAGGGTGTCCTGTATGGGCTGGAGTGTCACAGAATTTGTCACTAAAAATCTGTCACGAAGAATTTGTCACTATTTGTCACACACCCTACAACATGAATTTCCTTCTAGTTGGATTGCCAGCAATACAAAGGGGCAGACCACACCATGAGGTCAGACAAACAAAACAGAGTCAAATGTAACACCAAACTCCTTTAAACACGTGGTCAGCAGAGCCACAGATCTGGAGGCACACCAGAGCCTGTACCCACATATCCTTCAGACCAAGGTGCCCTTTGCCACAACGTGGGGCTGTGCTGCTGCCCCTGGGGCTGGTGTGACCCACGCTCAGCCCTGTGTGGAATGCAGCAAGCTTCCACACCCCATCCATGGCCCCACACCTCCACGCACCAGAGCTGCAACCTCTCTAACTCAAAACCAACAGGGGAAGGGCACAGGCTGTCCCACCACACGACAGTATCTCATCTCCTGTTGAGAAGGCAGTTTTGGGGTGGAATCCCACTTCACCTAGTCACTGATATCTGGCAGATGCTCCCAGGCAGCAGAGAGACAAGACTTCAAGGATACTGCTTTGCAGCACAGATTGGGGGCAGCCCTACTCCTGTCAGGCAGCACCACTGTGCCCTACTGGCACCCACTCCCTTGGAAAACTGGCCTTGAAGAGCCAAGCAGCACCTCTAAGGACTTGAAACACCACCTGAACAAAAATGCCAGGGCTTTCTCTAAACACTCACTAAAATTAGTTTGGCCTTTCCAAAATTCGCATTAACCCCATCAGCCTCTCTCACTTTTTCTCATACTTTCCTTCCTTCACGACAGACACCCACACAACCTTTGGTAAGACCTCTGGCAGAAGGGGTGAAATAAAAGGGTAAGACACGGCCGATATGTTTAATCAGCAAATTGTCATGGTACCTTTCATGGCTTGCCAAGATACGAGGTTGTCAGCTGTGCCACTGAACTGCCAAAGGGGCTTTGTGGCTACCTAAATGTTTGAGAGCTTTGATTTAACAAAAAGCTCACTCTGCCTGACCTCAACATCAGTACAAGAGAAGTTAAACTCCGCTCGGCCTCATGTGCAGCTCGGGGACAAAGCAGTCACAAGAAAGCCACTGTAATTACCGAGGCTTGTAATTACATCTGAATCAGTTTTTGCACGTAAATGTGTACCAAGCTATTGGATCCCACGACATTGTTTCAGAAAAATTAAGAGTTGTTCTCAAACACTGCAGGATGCCTTTTAAGAGTTTGTGAGTTGGGGTTTTTTTTGGTGGTGGGGTTTTTTTGTTTGTTGGTTTGGGGTTTTTTGGGTTTTTGGTGGGTTTTTTTGGGTTTTTTTTGGTTGGTTTGTTTGGTTTTTGTGGGTTTTTTGTTATTTGTTTGTGGTTTTTTGTTTGGGGTTTTGGGTGGTTTTTTTTTGTTTTGATTTTTGGGGTTTTTTTTTGAGATTTCATGAGGAGCAGCCAGAGTTAAGGCACTTTCACGGTACTGAGCATCAAAACCCAAGACTTTCCCTTTGTCCCATCCCCCTACCCCCCAAAAACAATTTCTCTACCCTTTTGAAGTGCCGGCTGACAAGTTAGTGACGGTCCATTTGAACAAAGCGACGGTGAGCGCTGCTCCCACGTGTGACCCATCCCACCCCCTCCCCTCCCCTCCCCTGCCCAGGTGCTTCCCACCGCACCTGGCAGCGCTTCCCTCGGGGGCGGGATGCGCGGAACACACGGAACTGTGCCCCGCTCGGCACAACCACGCGTTTTCACCCAAAACGGGGAGGGACATCAACAACTCTTGGCCACACGCTCACGGACCGGGATCTCCGTCTTCCTGCCAGCGGCTCAGAGCCCTGGCTGACCCTCCGCTCCCCGCTCCCGACAGACCCAGGAGCCCCTCGGGGGGACCGCGCTGCTCCTCCCGACCAGAGGGGCGGCGGAGCGCCCAACTCCAACCCCATCCCGTCCCATCGCGTTTTCCCCGCCGCTCACCTCCGGGCTCCGCGTCCCTCCGGCGAGGAGGTGTGGGGGAGGAGGAGGAGGGTGGCGGGGGAGCGGCTCCTGTAACCCGCAAAACTCCAAAACTCCAGCGCTCCAGCCCCGCTCCCTGCCCGCCGCGCTGCCAGCCCGCGGAGCGCTCCGGCCGCGCTTTGTACCCGGCGGCGGCCGCACTGCGGCTGCGCGCTGCCCAAAAACCGGCCCCGGGGCATCCTCCCTCCGCTCCGGTCCTCCTGCCCTGCTGCCTTCGGCTCCAGCCTTCCCGCCCTCCGCTCCGGCCCTTCTGCCCTCTGCTCCAGCCCTCCTGCCCTGCTGCCTTCTGCTCTGGCCCTCTTGCCCTTCGCTCCGGCCCTTCTGCCCTCCTGCCCTCTGTTCCAGCCCTCCTGCCCTGCTGCCCTCCGCTCCGGCCCTCCTGCCCTCCGCGGGGCCGGGCAGCTCCGGGCCGGGCTCGGTGCTCCGTGCCGGGGCAGCCCCGGCGGGCAGGAGTGCCAGCGCCGGCGGCAGAGGCAGCAGAGACAGCAGAGAGGAGTTTTTTTTTTTGCTCCTCCACCCCGTTTTTAGGAGCCCGGCTCGGCGGCTCCCCGGGATGCGGGAGCTCCTTGGCAGGGAGAGCGGGGTGACCGTCGGGGCTGCGCCTGGAAGTTCCTAGGGAAGTTCCTAAGGAAGTTCCTAGGGAAAATCTGCCGAGGGCTAACGCGGTGTGTGTGCGGGTTGGAGGGGCTGGCTCGGAGCCCACCAAAGCTCTGCTGGTGTCGGCCCCAGCAGGTCGGATAAATGCGGGCAGGTGCGATACCTGTCCAAGGCCGGGGCACAGCTCAGTGCCAAGGGACTGGGATTCATTCCCCAGTGAAAGCCCTCACATGAAACTCTTTTCTCCTGCTGGAGCCTCGGCAGAACGTGCCCTCCCGGCTGCTCTGGGCTGGACGGGGTCCTCGACCGGGCTTTCAAAGAGCAAAGTGGGCATCACCTCCCCCTGCATTGTTTTGTGAACCTCGGCTTAGAAACACAGTTTTTAGACTCGTGCCTTGATTTTTACCGGCCAGAACAGGCCATATCTAAAGCCTTTTCAGCTGTGAAAGAAAACAGGACTCCCTGCTTTTGTGCGCCTTGGATTTTTTCGCCTAAGGGTTTGAATATTCGGAATGGATTGATGGGTGGTTTCTTTCACTCCTCCCACTCTTATCTCAAGCGCTATCTCCGTTGCCCCAGGGCTCCAATGTCTCCAGGTGCAAATGATTCAGAAGTTTGGTGATGATGCCAGGAAGGGTTTCACAGGACGGTGCCTCCCAAATACAAATCAGAATCCACAGGCCAGGAGTAAGCAAGATGCAGGAGACTCAGCAAAGTCAGGAGTGTGCAGAAAACAATGCCTGGTTTTAATTTCCAGCTCTGGATGTAGGAACCGGCAAGGTGCTTATTGTAACTTCACAGAGCAAAAGGACACAGCTGTGGTGCCTCACTCCTTGCTTTTTCTGATTTTACCTGTAGTGTGCAATCAAATGCTGGCATCTTCTGATCCCTTCTCATTTCCTTCTTTCTGTGTCGTTCCTCTGCTTTTCTTCTGCCTTTCCCTGGTTAATTCTCCCGAAGCTCTGCATATTTCCAGATTTCTTCTTTTTTTCCAGACACGATACCCGAAGTTCATGAATTGAGACCACCAAAGTTTTTCTCAATGAATATTGATTCCAGAGTAGACCAAGAAGGATATTAAGGAAATTTGAAAATCTCTCTGTTTGTTTTGGGGGTTTTTTTGTTTGTTTGTTGTTTTGTTTGTTTGGTTTGGGGTTTTTCTTGTTTTAGGGGAGTTTTTTGTGTGGTTTTTTTTGTTGTTTTGGTTGTTTTGTTTTGGTTTTTTTTCCCTGTGGGCCACATTCAAGTAATGGTAGACAAAAAATGTTAGTTTTCTCGTTCTATAAAAAGCTAATAGGCTCAGTGACATTTCCATCTACATCATTTCCAGTATTTCTTCTGAAATCTCTGAAGCCATTAAAACATTTTAGAGATTAAATCACATCAAGTATTTTTCTAAGTAAAGCTGCTATGACATTGATGTAAACCACCTCTCAAACCATGGAGCTTTTATTTTTAAAACAAATGCATTTTTTTTGTACATTTTAATTCAAACCCACTTATTTTTGGAAGTATTGGCAATCCAAATTTGCAAACAGGCCCCGCAGCTCTTTAAGATGCTAATAGTTACTAATCCTGACTTCTAACTTCCCATCCAGAGGCTATTTTTTTTAATGACTGAATTCCCAACTCTAAAAAAAAAAAAGGGGTACTGATGAAAGAAGTAATCAAGATAACAGTGAGCACTGCTTAGCGTTTTTTATATTAATAGCTAAAAAGAAAGTATATTCAGACTGGCAAGCCACTCCTTACCATCGGCTTATTCATCCGAAGAGTTGGGTCAGGACCACGTTGTACCAGAAGCTGTGCAAACAGAGTGAAAGCACTCAGACCATGGCAGTGCACAGAGCAGGCAGATAGGACTCTTTCCACTTCTCCCACTTAATCCTTTCTTTCAAGAGCTGCCAGCTCTTGTCAGTTGAAACAAGTGAAATTAAATAAAGAAGTCAATTGTTGAATTACTTACGTAAGAATGGCAGGCGTCTTTCAGCGTGGTCCTGCAAGTTGGATGGGGCTTTTTCCTTTGATGCTGCAATTAAAACCACTGGGTTCTTGGTTCACCCTTGTCTTGGTTGGGAAAGACAGGTATCTGCCAGGGAAAGCTGAAGTTTCCCTTAGAATGGAGAATGTAAACCCCTCACCCCCCACCAAATTATAATTTTGCAATTAAGGGCTCTCAGGCAAAGATTTGGGAATAGGAATAACAGTTCTTTACTAGGAATATTAACAATACAAATGTGGTAGAAAAACAAAACCACCCCACCAAACCAGCAAACAAACAAACAACAATTTTGGAAAACCCTGACAGAGTCAGAGCTACAACCTGACACCCTGTTGGTCAGGCTGTTGGAAGCAGTCCAAAAGTGAGTCCTTCTGGAGTGGCAGATGTGGTTCTGTTGGAGCAGAGATGATCCTGTAGCCAAAAGGGTCCAGGGGTGGTGAGATGGGGTCTGGTGATGGTGAGAAGAGATCTGGTGATGGTGATGATGATTTTTCTTCCTCCCAGAAATCAGGCTGAAGCAAGAGAGCTTTGTGTTCCTACGTCTCAGTTTTATCCAGGTAGGAATGGTTGGCTCCCCTCACTGGGTGGAGCATCTCACAATGGGATGATGGAATGTGGATGTTCTACTTTGGGGAGGGTAGGGGTGTCTTAATGGTCCATTAGCAGAAAATATTCCCCTGGAGAGAGGACAGGAACACTGCCCCACCTGGTTTGAACAGCTGGCCCATTATCAGAAGGCACCCGCCCCCCTCCTCCCAGAGTTACAAGAGATAAAGGAGAACAATTCCCCAACTGCGTTCAGCAGATGAAATAGAATACACATTTTAGGTTCCATAACCCAAGACAACCCTTCAGCTCCTTGGGGCTTGTCTGGCCCTGCAGAGCTCTTGCAGAGTGCGCTAACTGGGAGCCAGAGCTGTGCCAGGTGGGGCAGGGGGGTGTGGGGCCAGCACAGAGGGAGGAGGGCTGGTAAAGCACCCACCAGTCTGCTCCATCTGCCCTGCACATCCGTGTAGGGAGGGCTGGGAGAGGGGACACAGACCCCACCCTGTCGAGCACCAAAGAGAGAAACTTGTCTCTGGTCTAAATTAACCCAGCCAAAGCCTGCAGGAGAAAGGGGGATGAAGATGTGAGTGTGTTGCTGCTCTTTCACAGGTGTGAGCCGTGGGGAGCAGGTTCCTCCTTCCCAGCTGGGCACTGGCTTTGTCACCATTGGAGATGCCTGTGCAGCTCCTACCCGAGGCTGGGGGAGTGAGTGTTTGCCTTGCTCAGCCTGAGCACCAGCAGGTGACACTGAGCTGGGAACAGGTGCTTTTTCTGGGCTCTTCTACCTCTGTGGGGTGTTATTTTGTTGTTTTTGGTGGTGGTTTTTTGTTGTTGTTGTTGTTGTTTTGGTGGGGTTTTTTTGTGTGTGTGTGTGTGGGTTTGTTTGTTTGTTTGTTGTTGTTCTTGTTTTTGGGGGGGGTTTGGTTTTTTGTTTGGTTGGTTTTGGTTTTTTTGGGGTTTTTTTGGTTGTTTTTGTTTTTTTGGTGTGGTTTTTTTTGGTGGTTTTTTTTTTGGTTTTTTGTTTGTTTGTTTGTTTGTTTGTTTTTTGTTTTTTGGGGGGGCAGTGGGGGAGGGGGTCTGCTCTGCTGGGTAGGAAGTCTGGACTATTACAGATTTAGACAAAAAGCCCCTACCACTCCCCAAAAGCCCAAACCCACCTGTTCCCTTCAAAAAGCCAGGTGCCCCATGTCTGTGAATAGGGAGTTTTAAGTGGCATGTCTGGAAGTAAAAGCAATACTTTGAAGAGAGAGAACATTTTACGTGGTATTTTTTCCATGATCTGGTCCAGATAAATATTGTGGTGTGCTTTGACAGACATTTCAGGTTGCTCACAATACAGATAAACCCCATGCACACATAGAGCACGTGTTAAAAACAGGAAGGACTTAAGAGAAATCATCCTGCCCTTCTGCAGTGGGTTGAGCAGAGGCCCAGGCAGAGTGAGCTCTCAGGGATTTTCAGGCCCCATCCTTCTGGATTGAAACCTGCTGTGTTGGACATCCCACACAGCTCACTGTCTTGGGTTATGGAACCAAAAACGTGTATTCTATTTCATCTGCTGAAAGCAGCTGGGGAGATGTTTTTTCTTTATCTCTTGTAACTCTGGGGGGGAGGAGGGTGAATGCCTTCTGATAATGGGCCAGCTGTTCAAACCAGGTGGGGCAGGGTTTCTTATCTCTTTCACTGCCTGTCCTCCCTCCAGGGGGATATCTGCTGCTAATGGGCCATGAAGGCTCACCAAGGACAGGACACATCCCATCATCCCAGTGTGAGATGCTCCACCCAGTGTGGGGAGCCAACCATTCCTACCTGGATAAAAACTGAGACGTAGGAACACCAGGGATCTGGTTCCACTGGATTCCTGGAGGAAGACTGGACCCTTCTCACCATCACTGGACCCTTCTCACCATCACTGGACCCTTTTGGCTACAGGATCATCTCTGCTCCAACAGAACCACATCTGCCACTCCAGGAGGACTCACTGTGGGCTGCTTCCAACACCCTGACCAACAGGGTGTCAGGTTGTAGCTCTGACTCTGTCAGGGTTTCTAGGATTGTTTGCTTGCTTGTTTATTTTACTACTACATTTGTTAATATTCCTAGTAAAGAACTGTTATTCCCATTCCCATTCCCAAATCTTTGCCTGAAAGCCCTTAATTGCAAAATTATAATTTGGAGGGGGTGAGGAGTTTACATTCTCCATTCCAAGGGAAACTCCAGCTTTCCCTGGCAGATACCTGTCTTTCCAAACCAAGACACTCACTCAGGAGCCCCTGGGTCAGTCACATCAGGATCCTCTGTGTTGGACTGCACCTGAGTGCAGGTGACTGATCTGCAGGCTAAATTTAGAGGCAGGTTGCATCAACCCTGCTCCCAGCTGTGGCCCATGGCCTTTCAGAAAGTGTGGAAAGGAGGGGGGGGTCAGACATTCCCTCCACTGCTGTATTTGGCAGCAATCTTTTGTTTTGCTGCCACTGTGGAGGAGCACGAGGGGCCACAGTTACCTTAGATGAGCTGCCTTAGGTCTTCCTCAAACTGCAGTGTACATCTGTGACTCCACAGCAGGCAGCTCCTCAGCACCCTAACTCATAAGTTGCATAATTTCCCTTCTCCCACATTTCTCCAGCCTCAGAAAACAGGATGCTGTCAGTCCCACAAGGCCCCTGAGCCACAGCAAACTTTGCCTGATTTGTAGGGGTAGGGGAAAGAGCACTGACATATAAAAAAAAAAAATCCCATTTTTTTTTTTAAAGAATAATTCCGATACTGCCAAACAAAACAAAAAGTTGAAATGTTCTTTCCATAGGAAATGGTAATGTTTTCCCATGCCTTATTTTGTCCATTCTAGAAATACAACTTACCTGAAAAAAACCACATATTTATGTTTTTATCCAAAAGGAAGGTTTGGCATTGGTGTTCAAGCACCCCACCTAAGCATGACCAGAACAGAGGGACCCTCCCACCCTTGCCCCCCAGTTCCTCCCTGCCTTTGTGGTGTGTCAGACAGAGAGGGGCTAAGCAGAGCAGGGCTGTGCTGCTGGAGTATCCCCCATCAGAGGCCTCTGGTGCACCTCTGCCTCTGAATGACACTTGGATGTGCTGATTATTGCCAAGCAGCTGCTGATGTCAAAGCTGGATAGCAGCTTAAGGAAATGAATAAAATTTAAAAAATACTGAAGGTTTGCTGCCATGAATATTCCGCACACCACGGTGAAAAGCAGGGGTAATGCAGACACCATTGCTCTGGTGTAAATGACCCCATGGCAGCTGAGGGGCAGAGTAATCCTCTCCACTGCAGGCCTGTAAAAGCCCTCCTTTTCTCTCTTGCTCATCTGCTGCCCTGCCTTGCTTTTAGGGATGCAGCAGTTTCAGTGGGTGCCCGTCCTGTCTCTCTTTTCTCAGCACAGGACACCACTGGCAATTCACACTGCATGGCTGGTTTCTGCAGAGCCCCATCTGCAAGGGAGGGGTGTTACACAAACACAAAAGGAGGCAGGGCATATTTTCCACCCTGGTTCAGGGCCCACATCAGAGGCAGAAGGGAAAAAACACCGTATGCCTGCCTGAGAGTCAGAGTAAAATGAAAGAATGTAGCAGTGCACCTGATTTTCCATCATCAGAGTTTTCAGTGCTGGAGGGCATGTGTTGCTGTTTGCCACGCATTGCCTTGGATCTCACCATTAGCTCTGTGGGTGTTTGAGACAGAACAGTGTTCTTGATTTGTGCATGAATGCACAAGAATGCAACTCCAGAAATCATTTACTAGATGAAATGCAGCACTTGCCTTTCGCCTTATCTTTGGAGAAGCGGTGTCAAAATGTGCTCCCCAAGGTTTGAGCAGCTCTAATACAACAGAGGAAAAAGTTGCCACCAAACTTTTGTCCCTTAAATATTTTAAAGAATTATTGATTCCCCAGAGCTCCCAGACCTTTGTTTTTGAGCAGGATGAGGAGGCCACTGCAGTTTAATGTAGCTGTATCATCAGTATAATGAAGTTGTACAACCAAGCTCAATCTCTGCAAAAGGCCTTACTTGGACTTGATGCCTGTCATGATTAATCTGTGAGATTAATAGAATAATTTCCCTAATGGGTATGTGCATACAGCAACTGGGGTTTTGAGCTGCATTGGAGAATCATGCTGAAACCTAGAATTATCACCAAAGGTCTATTTGGATGCCTGTGCTGGGAGAGATGAGCACTTCTGCCTGACAGCTCATGAGAGGCAGAGTTGGCCTGAATGAGGCTGGATATTCACAGGATACCTGCTTTACATTCCAGGGCAGGGAGAAATATTTTTACAGCACCCCAGAAGCAAACTTGAGACCTATAGTAAAAGGGAAAACAACAACTGTAGTAAGAAAGGAGGACAAAAAAACCATTGGCAATTTCTTGCTGGAAGAAGAAATTTATAAAATCAACTCCCAAGGTTGGACTAATTTGGTGCATCCTAAATTGGTGCATGTTCATGCCAAGGAATGGCAGAATGAGGAAACTCATGACCCCAGCATTTGTTTCCCTCATGCATGGGTCACTGGAGGAGTTTCTCCTTCATTGTGGAGATAGGTAAGACACAGGTAAGTCCTATTCTCTTCTGCTTAGACAAATTTACTTTGTACAAATGATGATTTGATTTCATCAAATTTGTTAGACAACTGCCCTCTTAGAATGGGGTTTCTCAACCTTCATTCTAGTTTCAAATTCAAATTAAGAGGATTTTAACTTAGAGGCATGGTATCTTTTTTTTTTTTTTGTAAGAAATATGATTAGGATATTGAGGGCCTTAATTGTAAAAGAAAATGCAAGAAAAAAACTTGATGTACTTGGGCATTTTTTTGGGGAGGATGGTGGACCCATCTTCTGTTATTCTCACCTGCTGTCTGATTTAACAAATAAGGACTCATCTGATGGTCATTTAATGATGATTCTCAACACTAAAGGTCTCATCTTGGCTAGAGATCGGGCTGAAGAAGACAACAGGCCTTTTGCTCCTGTTTGGAGGGTATCAGTGTGAAGCTGCTTTGCAGAGGCTGGGGACAGTTTATCTGTTCTTCAAATGCATGCCATGCTGATTAATCTGTGCCTTATAGCACTGGCTGTGGGTGTAGAGCCTCTCTCATAAGTCCCAAAGATTTTTCATCCTGAGGCATCAGCACTGGCAGTTGCACCAGCAGAGGTACAGCATGCCTGGTGTTATTATTATTTATGTTTCAATGAACTCATGACTAGCAGTGTAAGCCTTCAGCCCTCAGATGTACCTACTGCCAGCACAACCTGGTACAGACAGCAAGTACAGATCCATCCACTGAACTAAACCATTGCTTTATTTTGGCAGCCAGATGCTTCCTCTGGGGCCTGGCAGTTGTTGCATGGACACAGGTATCCTCCCTTTGTCTCATACCACCCTGGAGCACATGAAGAGTCCCAGCTTCAAACACACGGTGTGCAGTTCTTCCTGGATTCAGGAAATGCATTTTGGCACTTTTATTAATGCAGAGCACTGCTAAGGATTCAAAAATACAAGTTAATCCCCAAATGACACACGGAGTTTGGGCAGCTTTCTGCCCTCCTCCCAGCAGTGGCATTGAGCAGCTCCATCCATCAGTGTCCTGTGCTGGTGTGTCCCAGCTCTGCTGCACAGTCCCTGCAGTGTGCTCCTGCAGCTGTGGAGCTGTGAGCCTCTCCACCACTTTTGTGGACACTCCCTTCTACCCTGAATACCCAACTGTCCTGGGTTATGGAACCAAAAATGTGTATTCTATTTCATCTGCTGAAAACAGCTGGGGAGATGTTTTTCTTTATCTCTTGTAACTCTGGGGGGAGGGGTGCAGGTGCCTTCTGATAATGGGCCAGCTGTTAGAAGCAGGTGGGGCAGTGTTTCTTATCTCTTTCACTGCCAGTCCTCCCTCCAGGGGAATATTTTCTGCTGATGGGCCATTAAGACACCCCCAATGAACACATCCCCAAACTTACCTTCCCAAAGCAGTACATCCACATTCCATCATCCCATTATGAGATGCTCCACCCAGTGGGGGGAGCCAACCATTCCTACCTGGATAAAACTGGGACTCAGGAACACGAAGCTGTCTGGCTTCACCCGATTCCCAGAGGAAGACTGGACCCTTCTCACCATCACCGGACCCTTCTCACCATCACTGGACCCTTCTCACCATCACTGGACCCTACCTACAGGATCATCTCTGCTTCAACAGAACCACATCTGCCACTCCAGGAGGACTCACTTCTGGACTGCTTCCAACACCCTGACCAACAGGGTGTCAGGTAGTAGCTCTGACTCTGTCAGGGTTTTCCAGGATTGTTGTTTGTTTGTTTGCTTGTTTGGTTGGGTGGTTTTGTTTCCTACTACAATTGTATTGTTAATATTCCTAGTAAAGAACTGTTATTCCTGTTCCCAAATCTTTGCCTGAAAGCCCTTAATTGCAAAATTATAATTTGGTGGTGGTGAGGGGTTTACATTCTCCATTCCAAGGGAAACTCCAGCTTTCCCTGGCAGATACCAGATACTTTTCTTTCCAAACCAAGACACCAACTCAAACCACACACAGGTGCACAGTAGTCAGCTAAAGGGATCTTGGGCAGGGGGTGAGTTACAGCAGTCAGAGAGAGCAGGGATGGCAACTGTTTGAAAAGAGAACTGCTGAAGCTAAATGGAGGATTAAACAAGTTCTTGCTCTGCAGCCACAAGTACCTTAAGTTAAATGCTATTCCTTGCCAGGCTGTGGGAATGATCAGCATTGTAGGAAGGCTCAGGTAGCCTTTCTAGGAAGATTTTCTTCAACATGGAAACACTGAGTGCTCTCACAGCAGCTGGTGCCACAGGGTCAGTGCCCCAGTGGTGGTGCCTGCCTTGTGAGCAGGACCCCAGAACTGCAGAACCACTGGGGGGTACATTGTTGGAACCCTGGGCACTGGGAATTTCAGGCTTTCTGTGCTAAAAGGCACTGACCCTCAAGCAAACACTGCATTTGACCTGAGGCCCTGGAACAGGCTTCCAAAATTGAGTGATAGCAGTGGGGTTGTGGGTGTGTAGTTTGAGTAGAAGTGTGTGATATCACAGGGTGAAAAACTTAGAATTTAAGGTTTTAGAATATAGCAATATATATAAAGCAAGATGGAGGATTTAGGGCATAGGCTGAGTCCTTCTTTTTTACCTTCTTCTCCATGGGTTTGGGTGGTGTTTGTAATTGGGGAGAAAAATCGGCATTGAGGCCCACGGGTGGTTGGTTATTGGGTTAAAAGTAAAAATAATTCAGATGTCATTTCATAATTGGACAGTTTGTGCTCAAAAGACCTTGGAAAGAGACTGAGACAGAGCCATTTTTCACTTTGCTGGCTAGATCTCACAACTTGTGAGATTGTACTATAGATAAGAATTAATAAACATCTGAGTCCGAACACAAACTGCCTCCCTCAAGCATTTAATCCCAGCTCTGACAGAAAAAAAGAAGGTAAAAAACCCCCAGTACATTTGGGTGCATCCTCCACCAATTAGCCATACAGAAAATTACCAGTGAAGCAAAACTAGTGGAAATAACAGGACATGCTGCAATGCCCTCTGTTTCCTCAAACCATGCCTGCCTGTGACTTTATTTCCAAGCTATGTAATTTCCATCCACAGCACCCCTTTTGTGCATAAGATATGGAAACAGTGGTCACTCTTGGTGCCCATTACTGCAGGAGATGTGCAGGGCTGTGTCACTCCTCTGAAACTGCCTGAATCCTCCCCTGGAAGCAGCAATCCCAAGTTTCTTTTGCCTCCTTCCAAGGAGGGATGTGAAAGCAGTGTGCCTTTTGTTTGTTGCTTTTGCAGTTTCCCAGTTCTTGGTGTAAACTGACAAAGCAAAAAAGCAAAGTCCAGGAAGCCAGCATTAAAAAAAACCAAAGCAAAATGAAACAAAACAAAACCCGTACAATCAACAAAGAAACAAACAAACCCAGCCCACCAAATCCACAAAAGTCCCACAAAAAATAAGAATGTTTTTATTAGAGAAAAAAATAGATTTTTCTCTATTTTATTTATTTGTTTAAATATTCTGTGGTTACTTCTTGCCTGACAGCTGCCATTAGTGCACAACAGTCCTCAGTTTGGTGCTGACTGCCCCACATGGTCCAGAAAGTGAGATGCATTCAGCAATTTGCCGTGCTCTTTTAAAGTGCTGCTTCCTTTGTTCCCAGCAGTGTTGGGTGTTCTGATCTTTTCCTCTCTGATTGCTTATTAATGGATGGATTTCTTTTACTCAGCCTTTGTCCTGGGCTGCAGCAGGCCTTGGGGACAACTGGGTTTCCCTACAACCTGAGTTGAGCAATCCTTTTTGCATCCTATATGCTCTTTAATCTGCCACAGATGAGAGGAGTTTTGCTCTTTCTAATTTAATCAACGGTTGAAGCCTCTTACATCAACAAACCTCTCTGAAATACTTTAGACACTGTTGGTTTAGTATTATTTTCCCAGTGCTAAAAGCTGGCAGTATGAAGTACAGTGAAGATGCCAGCCTTCCAGGCTGCTAACAAATCTCCAGCCTCTGAGGCAAGTGCTACCAACTTAATTTTTGTAAAGTTGCTCTTGCTCACAGCCCCTTCCCCTTCTCCCTTCCCCTTTCCTTTCTTCCTCTCAGAAAAAAATGCCTCCTCAAGGCATCTAATCTAATTAGATTTGAGACCAGGATTTTATGCCTTAACTCAAAAAGGAACCCACTCCTTTGGAGCACTTCCAACCTTTTTTTGGTACCTGAGAAGGGGACTCTTCATCCCTTGAAAACCCAACCTGCATGTAAAGGAAGGGATAGGATTTTGTGCATACTTCCTTTCTTCACTATGTATTAAGTCCAGAAACACTTGTTTGCTTGAGGTTCTTAAGGTTTTAAGATGGTTTTCTGGCACTTCCAAATTCTAGGTGTGTCAGTAGTGCTAAGCTTGCTTTTGTTTGTTTGTTTCCACTGAGCTCTTCTTGGGGAACAGAGATTTGCACAGATGTTCACATTTGGGAAAGTCAGAAATGTGTGATAGGAAACCTTCCCTTCCAGTTGTTTCACATGTGTTTATTAAATGCACAGGATGTAGTCCTCTTGCCACCCAGCTGAAACATCTTGTCCCTTTGATTATTTAATTTTTTTTTTGTAATTTGCATCCTACCAGTAGTTGCATGTTTGGAAATATTCCAAGAATAGGGGCTGACAGTAAAAAAACTTATTTCTGTAACAAGACATAGTACTAAAATAACATAGAAAAAAGGCTGTATAACAATTTAGCTATCTTTTAAATTCATGAAGAGAAACATAAAAAAAAAAATTCAACTTTGCATTTTTTTTTCTAAAGAGAATTTTATTTTGAAGGGTGCAAACCATCAAATTGCTTAGAACAGACAAGCAGAACAAAATGCTGTGACTTTCAAGGCTAAATTATTTTTATAGAAGTTATCACTGAGCATCTTCAGGGGTTTAGTTTGCTTGGTTTGATCTGCTAAACACTTTCTTTGATGTTTTCAAGATCTTTTACTGACCAATATTGAGTGATAACATTGTTTCCAGAAAACTTCAGGTTTAGTTTTTTAATTCTTGAACAGTTTCAAAACAGTCTGGTTTTGAATGAAAATGAGTAATTTAAACAAATCCCTCAGTAAGAACATAAAGTGTCACAGAAACACATTCACTGTGTGAAGTGCTCAAAGAATGCCAGAATTCACTGTAGCTTTCCAAAACACAAACTGAGTTCTACTGTGAGACTGCATTGTCTTTATTTGTGTAATCAAAAGGGACTTTTTCCACAGGGGCCCCTTCTCCTTTCAGTACACTGATTAGACTGCAGCATTATCCACCCCGAGATGACTTTTTCAAGATTATTTTTTAATAACTTTGTTTAACCAGTTTTGAAGACGGTTAAAACGTAGTCAGACAAGCAACTCCCCAAACTGCCCCACTCCTAAATCCAGCACTGATGGCAGCACCCTATGAACACTCCTGGTGTGTGTTCCTCTCTATCAGAAGACATCAGCAGTGTCGTGCAGTGAGCCCCAGTAAAACACTATTACTGTGTGCTTCATTTTCACAAGAAGCATTGCTTTGAGAGACTGAAACACCTAAAAGATTTGGCTGGCTCTGCGTCAGGCTCTCTGGTAAGCTCCAATTGCCCTTCCTGAAATATTTGAGACAATGATACTTCCAACAGACAAAAAGAAAAACAACAGAATTAAAAAAACCCCTAAGCCTGAAGTTTTTTGCAAACAATGTTATCACTCAATATTGGTCAGTAAAAGATCCTGAAAACATCAAACGAAAGTGTTTAGCTGATCAAACCAAGCAAACTAAACCCCTGAAGATGCCCAATAATAACTTCTATAAGAACAATTTAAAGAGTTTAAATGTTTGCTTTTGCTTTTCCAAGCCCTCACAATTGGTGGGAAACAAGAGAAAGCATTCAGGTTCCCAGCAGAGGTCAGATACCCCACACCTGCCAGTTTTAAGTGATAACACTGCTTTCCTCTGTGCCCAAATGTGTGTCTAGCTCTTGCCAGGCTAGAGGATTCCTGTGACAAATTCAGCACTGTGCTCCTTAAAGCTGGTGCTTGCTAGCAGTCAAGTGCAAGGGGTGAGTGATCTCTGGTGAGCTCCCAGATAAAATGTCTAGGATGGTGCAGTGGTTATCTGCTGGTTCCCCTTTGACAGCCTCAGCAGTTTAGCCCTGGATCTACCCAGTTTGGACACACAAAACTCTCCCTAGTCCTGAATCATCCAGATGCAGAATGCAGGAATCAGGCATGTTTCTGCTCTACAGCTACAGACCAGAGGAAGAAAGGAGGGCACTACTGCCACTGAGCTTCCCACTGACATTTTTCACATACATTGAATGAAAAACAGAAGCTGGGAAGCAACTTGCTGCTTGTAATCCCTGAACAGGCACAATTTATCCTAAAGACAGACCAACACACCCTCAGCCCAAATAAATTTTTTTGCTAAATGATGGTTCTACAAGAAGATGTTCTTCCCACTGAAATTCTCTTTCCAGCTGTGTTCTGTTGAGGTATAAGATGCAACACAAAGGCACTTCTAAAAATGCTGTGTAACAGCCGCTTTATTGCAAAATGAACATTGTAAGACAGAAAATTTGTTTCACGTAGTTCAGCTCTTGAAAGAAATGTAGAAGCCATGTTCTGTTTGTAGAAGGGACAACATGAAATGCAAACTCAGGGCAAGACTGGCCATCTGATTGCGAGGTGCTCAGCTTGTAAAATGGGAGTGAAGAGTCAATCAGTACTCATATTATCCTGAGTATTATTTCAGTTCAAGGAACCACTTCACTACTTTTATCTAGTATATTGTACACCTGTTAGGGGTTTTATTTGCCTGAGGTTGCTGTTAGTTAGGCTGTAAAGAAGAAATATCTTGTAAACAGTGATGCTGAGTTGTGGGTTTGATAGATGACAGTATTCTGACCTTCCTCCTCAACTGGCACTTAAGAACAATAGATAAAGGGCTAGATTCTGATAGGCAGAGGTCTCATAGCTTAAAAACATTGGGAAATAAGCAATTTTTTGATCTAGAACTGTTTCAAAGCAACTTGAATATAGAGAAGCCACTCTGACATAGAGGCATCTTTTGCTTTGAGCTTTTTGTACCATTTGCTTATGTGCTTTGGATGTGCTCATTTCAAAGTCAGGGATTTCTTATTCTTGATTATTTCATTTAACAATACTGTGAATGAGGAGGAAAACTATTTTCTTACACTGCAAGTGCTGTGTAACTACAGGGTTTATTTCACCTATTTCCATGTCTGATCTCTTTTGATCATCCATGTGAATCTTCTACAAAGCACATTCAAAATATGATGCAAATGTCAATGAAGTGCTTGGAATATCTGCATTATCAAATGGCAAGGCTGCAGGCAACTGTAAAAAGTCAAAATGTTTCCACTAAAAGCAACAGCCTCAATCTCCCTTACACTTTTGGATTAAAGAGGCCTTTCCTTTAGACACATATGGCATCTACTCTGAGAAAGTCCACTGTAATTTTCTAAAAAGAAGTATAAAGGAAAAAACCTGATCATTTCCTTGAATTTTAACATTAAATTCTGTGCTTGGGCAAGTGGACTTTGTTACTTTAATCAGCATTAAAGTATCATTTCCAAAACATTGAAGAGGTGCAAGAGAGGAAGTATTATTTAGGATGGTTTCATGTATCTTTGTTTCAAAATACAAATATTATGTGGCAAGCATAGTCACAATAAAAATTGCAGCTCTTCCACTGCCTCACTAAAGGAGTTCCAAAAGTACTACTGAGTTCCAAAAGTCCTAAATGAGTTTCAAAGTCCTAAAATCTCCTCTCTCTTTGCATCCTCATCTGAAAAATTGTAGTAACATTTCAATACTTCAGAGAAATGTTGCAAGGATTATTTAGTAAGATATTTGCTTAGGACTCAAAAAATACAAAGTACTAGGTATTATAAATTATGTGCTAACTTCTCTTAAGCTGCAATAAAGCCTGAGTCAAGTGATTTGCAGGAAATCCCCATTGTGAGCTTCTGTAGTTAATTTTGGATAAAGTTACCTATGTAAGAGCTTTATGTAATAAAGAATCACTGATAGCTCAGCATCTTCTTTCTAAACTGTTACTTGTTAGGTCTGCTAAATATGTCACAGATTACTAACTGCCTGTCAAGTCACTATACTACATGTCTCTATACACAGAAAAAAACTTAGAAGATCTGTAAGAAATATTTATTACTACAACTTGATTTTCGAGCTTTGGTTGAGGAAACTTGTGCAGAACTCTCTGCGGGTAAGGACCATGACAGAGAATCTGTTCAGAAACTGACAGAGGAAATTATCCTTCCCTAGAGCGCCAGCTCAGCAACACTGAGCAGGTAACCATGTCCCTCCTCATGAAGACAAGATTTAAGCATGTGATTAACTTGCAGAATGTGCTTCATTGCCAAAAGCACATGGGTAAATGCTGTCTAGGAAAAGGACCATAAACACATGTAATTTCTTGTTACTCCTTAGACATGTTGTTTAGATTCACCTCAATGAAACCACACAAAGTTCCATGTCTCTTACCTGTTCATGACTGACATCATGCCACTGACCAGTCAAAGGTCCACCCCTCTGCATTAGGGGTACATATTACTGTACAATATATACAAAAATATCTAAAAAGCATCCCCTTTCTTTCCAAGCCCTTGTGATATGTGCTTGGTTAGGATTTATCCCCTAGTTTTCATTCAGTGATCTTGTGTAAATGCTTCCCTGCTGTAAATGCATGCTGTCCAGAAAGTGCACATGTTGCCTGGTGAGAGATTTCTGATTGCATAGATGTGGAATAAATAATCCATCTTCCATACTTCTGTCTTGCAGCATGAAGCTCTTCCTTGGCCAAAGCAGCTAGTTCTTAGGTGCTCTGGGAAGAAGTCTGGGCGTCGTATATCCTAAAACTGTGGTTACGAAAAGATTCCCTGCAATGAAACAGAGGCATAAACAGAGTTGGCAGATGAAAAACAGTCGAAGAAATACCTGTCTTGTGAAAAGGAGCTCAGCTGAAACATGCTACGTGTTGGCAGGTCAGAGTTGTCATTTCTTCTTCTCCCACCCCAAACTGGGCACAGTGGCTTTGTGAAGAAGTGTATAGTCATCATCAAACATTAGACTCCTCTGTGTCAGTCATGTGACTAAAAAGGATTATGTTTTCTGTAGAGAAAGGATGACTTCATGCTGCCTAGCACCACATGATACCATACTTGTTCTATCTCCTTTCTGGCTTCAAAGGTTGAAAAATCACAAGACATTTCCAGTAACTTTGTTAGGTGAGGGGGAAGTCTTACCTACAACGCATCAAAATTACATAAATCCTCTACCCCAGGAATGCAGAGCTTGAGAAACACAGCTAACACTACAATCATCTCCAGTGGAAGTCAGCAGATTTCTTTAATCAGTAGTGGAGTTGGCAGTGTATATTCTGGCTTGGTTTTAGCTGCCAGTAAAACTCCCTTTCTTCCTTGCAAAACAAATGGCATATTTTTGTATAGCCACAACAGATAACTCAGCCCTAACAATACCTTGTGCTATGGATTTTCACTACAGGTTTGTACAGCTCTGGGATCTTCCTCTCAATCATGGGTCTAAGGCTTTCCTTCAGTTTCATGTAGTTTCTTTTGAGCTCCTGATGATATTCCCGCTGGTCAGCAGTAATAAGGTGCTTGTTTTTCTCCACTGCTTCACCACATCTAGGCAAAAGGAAAGAAAAAAATACACGATAGATATAATCTACTTCTGTTAAACTCCCTCATTTTGTGTTAGGTAATTTAAATAATCCAGTTCCTTCAGTCTGGGCATTCCTCTGGTAATTTGTCAAGGCTAAAGTGAAAATGAACTAAAGAAAGCTCTGGTTTTTCCAAGTACATAAATTGAGATGATTTTTTTTTTTTTTTAGATATTAGGAAAGCATGAGTGAACTAATAAAAAGCAAATTTAATGACTGCAGAATACTGAGATAGCTGCCTCCTCACTGTATAAACATATAAATTGGCAATGGCAATACTTAGAAGCTGTATCTTCTGCATAAGACTTGTTTTTATTTAACTCAAACTTATCCTTCAGCAAGGAGGATAGTCTAGACTAAGGAGATGAGCATCTTTGTATGTGAATATGCTTGTTGAGATTTACAAATGTATCTAAAGCAAAGGCCATGTGTCTGCCACCACCACTGTGCCTGCTTGACAGATGTGGTTTTCTCATGAATAGCTTTCTAGGTAAGAATGTCATTTTATTAAAAATTAAATCAAGCAAAAGTCTGAAATGCTTGATTTCTGTAAGATGTTGAAAGATAAAACAAATGGAAGATCCTAATTTATACATTATTAGTTTAGAGTGTTAACATTTCTTCCCTTTGAGAATGCCATGCCTACCTAGGCATTCACATGAAGCAGAAATAACAAGTGTGGCCCAAGTGTTTGAAGCGTGATATGACAGGATTGATGATGCTAACTTGCACGGGTAAGTACTCAGTTCAATTGTCGTTGCATTATTGCTAATATTGAACGTGTTTATACAATTCAGCATTTCAGTTTTGTTTTACTGACCTCATTATGAACTCTTTGAAGCACAACCTTAGCTTGTTGTGATGTCGGTAAAGTTTGGGGTCTGCTGGAATTTCAGCCAGGAACACTTGCGCTACCTCTAGTGGTCCCTTATGGAAATAACACAGGAAAATGTCAAACCCACCTGCTTAGACTGAAAACAGAACACACGTTTTTTAAAGCTGTTTGTTATTTCATGAGTGCAATGATGGAAGAAAATAAAACTATGCACAGTTACCATAACAGGATGGGGTTTAGCTCCCTTCCCCCCATGATACTTCCTCTAGCAAACAGAATTCCTACCCATCTTATCTTATCTTATCCTCTCCTGTTATTATTCCTCCTCCAGTCTCACAACAAAGGGAACAAATTCTGCTCAGCAGAGAGGAGCTGGGACAGTCCTAGTGACAAGCCTGGTTATATTAGAGAAACACAGCTCCTGTGCATGTATTACAAGACCTTCAGGCAATAAGCCCAGTGCCAAAAAAGATCACTCTTTGCAAAGCTTACAGCAATACATTATTTCATAATAGATGCTTTGGTTGGTGATGAATCTGGAGAAACTGAGAGTATTTAAGTTTCAGCAAAAAAACTCGATCTCTGTGAAATGGTGTTTAACACCAAGATTTTTCTCAGCCTCGTCTTCATAATTCCATTTTAATTTTCTTTAATTGCCTGGGCTTTTTTAGTGTGTAGGTTTATGTTATACCTATGGCATCTCAGCTTTATTTTGGGGCACTCAGGTTTTGATTTCATGTGTCGACTTAATTTTCACGAAAGTGAGTTTGTGGTGGTTCCACGGGAGAACTGTTATTATTATTCCCATTCCCCAAGGATACCTCTGGAATGAAGATAATGGCTGAAATGGCTAGCATGGTAGAAATGAAAAAAATCCCAGGATGCATTCACAAGGCTCCAGTGAGTTTCTGCACCTACAGCCAGGACAGTGCTTCCCATGAACACTTTCACCAAAAGCATAGCTAATGAACAGTACATGGTGACTAAATATCAAGGGATGGAGTTCAAATACACACAGTGACTAGAAGTGCTGACTAGATGTACTTCTTCCAGTGCACGAAGTACGAGTGCAAAAAAGAATGCACAGTGAGAAAAGTACGCTTTGTCTGGATCCCTTACCTGATTTACAGTGGCTCCAACTGAGCCCTGCAAAACCATCTGGAGCATTTTGGCATCTGGTGGCTCTTGGTTGGTGGCTGCAGTCAGTTCCTGTGTTTTTTTACGCATATCTTCAATAGCAACTTCAATTGGGGTTAGAATAAACTATGGGAAAGGGAAGAAAAGATGGCTCATTACCTGAATCACCCATGCAGCTGACCTGTTCTAAACACAACAGTATCACTATCATTCTCCTGTTTCAAAAGCAGTAGGTGTGAAACCCAGGAACACTGTTTGATCTAACTTGGTAGATGGTCATCTTGGTAGATGGTGCATGGGATCCAAAGCTCTTAGATGTCTATCATTTGGTAGAACAGGGTGTGAATCAGACCTCCTGTTTGCATAAATTCATTCTTATTCTAAGTTACTTCATGTCTGAAATGGTGTTGCACTTTCTTCAGTAAAAAGCTTCCCTGTCTCTAAACCAGCCCTAAGCCCAGTCTAGTTCTCTGACTGTACTCCTATCCTACTTCTGCTTTATCAGCTACAAGTATTGCTAAAATCAGAGCTCCACATATCCTCCTACCCAGCATTAAAGCTGGGAGGTCAGAAGAAGAATGCACACTGGCTACTGTCTCATCTCCACAGTAAATCTTCATCTTGCCTTGTCTGTCCCTTCTGTGATACTCCTGTTTGCAAGAGTAATGTCTGAGAAATTCAGCACTTTTTTTTTTTTCCTGCCAAGCTTAAATTTGGAAACCTTCCCACCCAGAGACTCCATCAGTCCTTGAGGAATTAGATCTGTCTTCAAAACTCAATATACCTCTTCCCTTTGGATGACATTGATCCTAGTTTTGATGTAGGGGAAGGCATGCATTGTGGTTAGGATGGTGTTCCTCTTGTATTGCTCACTGAGTTCTCCTCTGGGACGCCCATCCATAGTAAAAGGCGTGGTGTACATGAACCGACAGATGTTGAAGTTCTTTTCAAAGTAGGTAACTCTGTCCTTCATCTCATACTCATCAAAATAGGGCTCCACAAAAGTAATTTGGATGTATGCCTAAGGAAAGAGGGAAGAACCATTTAAAACCCAAGGAATGTAAAAGGAATGGTGCATGTGAAGTATCCCACAGTACACATTGGCTAGCGATGGTCTGGAAAAGCACAGAGCTGAAAATCCTCCAGGGATCATTTTCTTATCCAGAGCTAACAAAACTTGCATCCAGGAGGGCACAGCTTAACCCTGGGGATCAGAATCAGGGCAGCAACCAGAAATCAGAACTTTTAGTTTCTATACTCTGTGACGAGACACCACACTGAGCCTGTCACAGAGGCTTTAATACCCCTGGGCACAGAGATACCAAGTTTCTTTTAGTGCATTAATATTTGAGTATAAAAGTTGCAAAGGGGACTATCTCTCCTCATGTCTTGTGTGCCAAAGCACTAAACCCTCTCAGTAGTACTTTCCCTACCTTATTGGGATCCAGCTTTCTTTTGTCTACAGGAGCAGAGTCCTTAATCACTTCCACAGCATCCTCCCCAAAACACTGGCCATAAAACCCCTAAGAAGGAAACAGAATTATCCCAAAATTTTAGTCCTTAATGCAATGATAATGCAATTCTAGGAGAAAGGATTGACAACCATGATGATTTCTGGGCTTTGTACAGTATACTGCTCCACAAACCACAGCTGGCCAAGGGTAAGGCATCTTCTCACAAAGATCACTGTGAGCTGCTCAGACAATCACAGAACTCGAGGTAAAACAATCAGAAGGGAACATAGCAAGTCTATTAAAAAAGCTGAAAAGATACCAAAGCAAATATCTGGCATGCTCAAAATCACTCAATGTATTACAGGCCTGCTTGTAAGAGACATAGCCTCAAAAGAATGAATCACTTAGATCATAATGCTTTATATGGAAAGGATATGCACTAAGGAAATAGTCTATGGTACAAATCAGTTTGTTACTGATTTTTTTATATATAGCAATAATATTAGCACTGTGTGGGTTCATTGAAAAGTATAACATACCATTTGAGATCATGTTAACATCATGTTTTTCCTTACCTCTAATCTGTGAGAAATCTCAGGGAGTTTTGTAATTGCAGGCTCCTTATAAACAAATTCCTGTTCATCCAAGTCCCCAAATTTGGATCCATAGAAACCAACACGGAAGTAAGTTCCAAACATTCGTTTTTGACCCTAATTGATGAAAAGAAGAGGAAATTTACAATTGCTTTATGTGGACATTGTAGTATTTGGATGCCTTTTTTTTTTTTTCTCCAAGAAAAAAGAATAAGAAAATCCTACTAGTCCTACATTTTCCCATTTCAAAGCCACTTCTATATCTCATCAGTGCTGATGGATTAGAAGCACAGGAGAGAAAACATACAAACCAAGGCGACATTTGACTGCAATCTAACTTAAAATTTAAGCTGATCATGAAGAAGGTTTCATGAAACAAAATACCTTATTAATTCCTTTGAATACATGTAATGAAACTAAAATTCTTCAATTTTGCAATGAAAATTGATAAGAATTTGAAACTGACTAGGCTCAGCAATAAGGTTCTTCTGAAGAAAGAGAAGGGATAGTACGAGTACTAAGAATTTAAGCAGATTTTCATATTTCTTCTGGTTTATAACCAAAAACACTAGTGAATTGACAATAAAGTTGTTTTTGTTAAACAGATGTGGCCAGATGGATACAGACAGGTTCAGCTAAACCCATTTTATATTCATCTCTGCTTTTTTTTCTATGGTGAGCCTTTTTACACTGTAGGCTATGTAGGCAGACCAAAACAGTGGAAGCTCTTGTTTGAAAAAGGAAATGGAACTATTTCAAATTCTGGTGGGTTGATCATGGCAGGATGCCAGGTACCCACCAAAGCCACTGTATTATCCCACCCTACAACTGGACAGGTATGGTTCATGAGTTGATATAAGGATAGGGGGTGATCACAAATTGGTTGCCATCATGGGCAAAACACACTGGACTTGGGGAGGAAACTAATTGAATTTATTAACAATCAAACTCAGAACAGGATAACAAGAAGTAAAACAAATTTTAAAAACAGTTTCCCCCCTTTCTCCTTAGGCTCTACATCCTCTCTCCCAGTGGCACGGGGAGATGGGAAATGGGGGGTATGGTCAGCTCATCACATGTTGTTGCTCCCACTGCTCAGGGAGAGGAGTCCTTCCCCTGCTCCAGCCTGTGGTTCCTCCCTGCTCTAATGTGAGCTTCACATGGGGTCACAGCCTTCTTTCAGGCATCCACCTGCTCTGGCATGGGGTTCTGCATGAGCTGCAGGTGGATCTCTGCTCCCCTGTGGACTTCCATGGGCTGCAGGGGCACAGCTGCCTCACCATGGCCTGCACCATGGGCTGCAGGGGAATCTCTGCTCTGGTGCCTGCAGAACCTCCTGCCCCTCCTTCTCCACTGACCTCGGTGTCTGCAGAGCTCCTGCTCTCACATATTTTCCACTTGTCTCTCCTCTGAGCACAATTACATCCAGCCAGTAACCTTTTCTCCTTCAGATATATATATATATATAAAATCCCAGAGATGCTGCCACTGTCACTGATGGGCTGGCTCAGCCTTGGCCAGCAGCTGGCATTGGCTCTGTTGGACATGGATAAAGTTTCTAGCAGCTTCTCATTGACATTACCCGTTTAACTCTCCCCCTCCACTATAAAAACCTGGCCACACAAACCCAATACAAACATTTTGTTAACACCAGTCTTAAACAAATAGTGCAACCCAGCAATGTTGCCCAAGCAGTGCCTGGCCTCACAAGTACCTTATTAATAATGCTGTCAAAGGCCTTCTGTAGCTTGCTGTGTGTCAAGGTAAGCTTCCTGAAGTCTCGATGTGCTTCCAGTATTGGGATGACAATTTTGTACACTTCATTCACAGTTTCATACAAACCTCCCTTTGAACATATATTAAAAAAAAAAAAAAGGGAAGAAGAGGAAGAAAAGGAATGAGTCTTCATGCACTCTGAAAAGAAACTATATCTCCATCAACAGCTTGGCTGAAAAGAGAATTTATGGGACTCATCTGTTAATCTGCTATGCTGCTTGTTTTGGTGTTCTGAAAACTACTAATAGTAAATGGGCAGTTCTGAACAGCAAACAATGGAGTGGATGTAATTTGGATCTCTGATCTGTTGGGCTCTCAAAATTCCTGTGTAAAGCCCTGGATTCTGCCTCAGGGCTACAAGAACTAGAAATGCAGGTTAGCAGCAAGAAATGGATTTGTTTGTCATGTATGGTTCAGGGCAACCAGAGCAGTGTCTGGACAAAGGGACCCAAGTGGTATCTTCAGAGATGCTAAATCACGAGTTCTTACATAGTAAGTGTAGATTTTGAGGCCCGTGGTTGTATGCTGTGTAAAAATATAGGAGTAACTCTCACATGCCTCCTAAAATATACAGTTTATGCAAGAACTTCTTCTTAAATGTACTATCCCACAACAATACCAACCAAAAGTCTTAGTTCCTGCCTGAGACAATCACTTTCTGTTGATGTCACCTGTGGTCTGCACAGTAGAGGTGGGTAAGTGGCTGAGCTAGGCTGAAAAAGGTTAATCAATCTGACTGAGGCAGTACTTGGACAGCCAAGTACGTGTCCTCTTGTTATCTGGAGTGTGGCAGGTCTGTGGTGCCTGCTTTAGCAGCACTGCATTGTTTCCTCACGTCCAGGAAACGAAGCTGTGGGTCTGGCTTAGGTAGCCCACTACCCATTCCCTCCTGGTGACTCTGGTCCTCACTCACCGTGCTGAAGAGCTCTGCAGCTTGTTCCAGCAGCCCTACCAGTCCACTTTCTGAGAAATACCTCCCAGAACATATGCCATCTTCATCTGGAGACAAAACATCGTCTGAAACAGCAGATTCCTCCAGCATATTGGATGAAATGTTCTAAAATATATCAAAGCACAGAAATCAAAAACCTAAAATCAACTGTACGTCACAAAGACTGAGGAAGAAATCATTTCAACACATTTACATGACGGGAAGAGAAATGGGTTTTTTCAGGTGCAATCAGGGGACACATAGTTACATTCTTTTTTAGAAGTGAAAGTAACATCATAAATCTCCATAGACGGCAGATCAGGAGTTTTGCTGCAAGAATCATGAATTTTCTTTCTAGCCTCAGGTTTAAAATGCAGACTCCTGTAGGTGTCAAACTCTGGTGGCTGAATTTCCATGGAGTTGCAGTGAGCTCAGTCCCCAGTACTACTGGGGGTCACAAGCAGTGTGCCCTTCCTAGTGCTGGCATTGGGGGTGGGAAATTCCAAACTCCAGATCTTCTGCCACCTGCTTGAATGAATTGAACTTTCAGGTTTTTATCCACCTTTTCCAAGCAGAGGACAAGTAGCACACAGACAATATCGCTCTAAAAACCACAATAATTGATTGCTTTTTCTTGGTTCCTCTGCCATACTACACTTCAACCCTGCAGAATTTACTCAGTTTCTTGTTAATGTTATGGACATCATTGTGCATTTAAATAAAACTAGGTTAAGTCACTCTTTTGAGATTCTAGACCATGAAATAACATGTCTACATTGCTTCAGGACTTCTTTGAATAACTGACACTGGGTGGCATCAACATTAAAAATTTTATAATACATAGAGCATGTGCAAAATAACAGCAAAATATGTATACATAAAGTATGAGACTAGCAGATGTAACTTTCAGCAGCAGCAGAAAGGCTAAGCTTCGATCTTCTATTAATTAAAAGGAGTTAAATTAGAGTCATAGTGTCTCATTTCAGCAGAAACTGGCAATGACAATCTGTCTGAGTGCAGGATGGATGCCAGCTGGCTAGCTAGCTGAGTCCTTAAAGGCATCTTTATAAAATAGCAGAGACACTGAGGGCTGCTACTATTGATCAGATTTCAGATAAAGAATTGGCACCACACACCACTGGGCATTGGGCTTTTCCCCTGGGTTTTATGGATGTATTTATTTCTCCTTGGGTGAAATTTACTCCAACCATGCTGCCATCACACTGTCTGGTCTGCACATCACATCAGCACCACTGGAAGGGTGAGCACAGCCTCAGAACAGCACTCACAGGAGTTACATCTGAATTTTGGCCAGAGGAAGAACTACAGCACATTTAGCACACCTACGCCACTTTTTACTGATCAGTCTCATTGGAGAGTGACTTCAACCAGGCTTAGGTTCACTGGCACATACCTGCAGAAACTCACAGGCCATGCAGATTAATTTCTGATTTTCCTTTTCTGTAACAGTAGCCATTAAGGACTGTTTTAAGGACTGTTTTCATGTGACTCTGGTGGCCTTTTTTATTTTTAATTTTTTATTTTCCTTTTGTAGCAAAGAGAAGAGAGTCTAGAGAAGTAATTTACATACAAAAGTAATGAGAAAGTCATGGACACCAATTATTCCTTCTCCACCTTTAAGCCTCTAACAACTAATGTCAGGAATGAATTTCCATGTTTTACAGTCCATGCACTCTAGGAGAAGAGAGCCTGCATAACATACTCCTGGGGATTGCATGATCTTCTGCAAAGAGGACATGCCTCACCCAACTTTAGCCTTGATCCACCTTTCATATTGAAGAAAGGTATTTTATATTGAATATAAATATTTATATTTCATATTGAAGAAAGGGGTGTTTTACATACCCCTTTATAATAAAGGTAATAAATAAATCACCATTTATTTTATCAGCAATTATATTGAATTTCACATGCCTAGTTTTCATTAAGAAGAAGAAATACTTCTGTAAACTCAAAACCCCCTGTGATCCCCAGCTCTTATCACCATGTTAAATAAGAGCAGGATAACAGAGATGCCCAAACAGCCCAGGCAAATTAGGCTGCTGCTGAGCTGTGTACCTCAGCAGATAGACACACAGGCTAAGCACTTGCCTGTGTTAATACAAAATGGCTTTAAAGTCAGTCCCTGTGCACTTCATACTCTCACTGATTCTGCTTTACTGCTTGTGAAGGGGACTTAGTGTAAATATGAATTAAGCTCAAAGGGAATTCCACTGAAAGTGACCCCACTCTGATGATGAGGGATAGTTTTGATTGCACAGAGAGAAGCATTTTGCAATATAAGGAAAAGTATTACTCTACTGACAGTCAGTTTTCTGCATGCTAACAGACTCATTGCAGAAGATCAAAATCAGAACTGATTTGATCCTTTGCTGACTCATTTTACTCATCTAAAAAGGAGATAATACTTCTGCTCATCCAGAATAATATTTTTATTCACATTATTATCACCCTCAATTCCACAACCAAATGCATATCACCAATATTAATTGATCTCATATCTGAGCCAAATAAAGAAATGATCACAGAAAGAGTCAGTGAGAGAGACCTGTAACTACAGGTCTCTAACTAAAGCCAAGCCAGTCTGCATAGTATTTCCCTCTTTTAACAAGATCATCTAAATAAGACCTTCACAGGTGCTACAAAACATAAACCTTTTTGTAAAGAATGGGAAACCTTTTCTTGAAAGCCTATGTAAAAATGCAAAGGGTTATTATAGTTAATTACTGTTATTAAGTAAACTGAAATGGAAAATTGTGCTGTCAGATAAAGAGTTGTGTAATTGGGTTCTCATCATTAGGGCATTTTATTACTTCTCTCCTATGGGGCAACTGTTTCTTTGGCAAACATGTATTTACAGAAGCATTTTGATGAGAGAAACTGATTTGCTGCTTTCAAACTCCTCAGTTTTTGCTTGCCTAGTGCCTTCTACAATAGACTTCAGCTCTCTAACATAAATGAAAACATATCCATTTATAGCAATCTGCATAATCTAGGAGCAGTGGAAGGAGGAATTGCATCAGGGTCAAGTGTGTGAGCTTACAAGCACTCAAGGCAGCCTGGGAGCAGGATGACATTGGGGAGGGAATGCAGATTTCACTTACATCCAAATGATGATAGTGTCTAACAAACAGAGAGAAAAGAAGTAAATAGAAGCAATGCATGGAAGTTAGAAGTTTGAAGGTATACAAAACTGATAGGGGATGCGAAATGGCAGAAGTATGAATCCATAGCCAGAAGTTTAGCCATTAAAAAGAGTATATACAGCTATCTTGATACTAAAGAAAATCAAGAATAAACACTTGTCCATCATCTAATTGCTAAGGTGGAATTGCAAATACTAATGCCCAACAAACTAAATTCAATGCAAAATGCAAAGTCAACCATGTTCACATTTACTGTTTTGAAGGGAAAAAAACTCCAGGTGGTATGGTTACATCAAGGGATGATGAATGCACCAAGTGTTAGTATTAGGTATTTCAAGCTCAGTTTGACAATAAAATGTGCTCCACAACAGATCACAAAAGCTAAGCAAAAGCATATTCAAGCAGTGAATCCTGAGCTGCCATATGTTTTAGAAAACTGGGGAAGTTCCAGAAGATGAAATATACTTTGGGGATCATCTATTTCTTTAAAGTGTACAAGGTGAGCAGATGGTGGTAGGTTTATCAGATTGCACCGGGACAAAATGATGGAAATACTGATACAAAATTACTAAAGAAAATCTCAAAGGTATTGTACTTAGCCTGAATCAACACCAGACTACACAAATCTGATACTTTTTTAAAAAAGAGATTACAATCTAATAAAAGTAATAATGTCTAAACAGTAGATGCCTATATAGCATCTAAGGTGATCCTACAATATATTTCCATTAATTAGTTGAAATGATTTCTAATTTACTTTAATCATTGCAGCCAACAATTTACTGATCTCAGGGAATAATGATAATAGAGAAATTATCAACACATGGCAATAAATTAAGGGTTTGGCCATTTTTATTTTTAATAATGTGGAGAAAAGAAGCACTAAAATAATTGAATTTGCATATGAAGTCAGTTCAGATAAGGATATAAAACAGCATAATCTGAAAAAATAAGTGTGTATATATCTGCATTTAAAATGTCTAAATTTAACCACAAACACTTATGCTTTCATCTATGTGATGTAGAAAAAGTAAGGTGAAAAATGAAATGCAAGAAAACTGTCTGGAAAAATCAGTTTATTACTGAGTAAAGAGCTCAGCAATGCCAAAAGAACCAGTGGAGTCTTCAGAGAGATAATATGAGCGCTATGGCTCATGCTGAAAGAACTTATGGGACATTTTTACTTGACTTGGATATACTGGATTGACTGCAGTGATTGTGTTATTCATCAGTCAGAAGTGTTTGGTTAGTAACGTGAGGGCAGTCAAAGGGCTGGAGAACACGCCTGAAAGAACTGAGCAGCTCCAATTATCTAGATTATGAGAAAGAAGCTTGAGAGATGCATCTGTCACAGTTGATAAGTAACAGCCCTAGGAAAAGCATGCGATAATAGAGGGGTTCTACTTAGCGAACAAGAGATTACAGTATCAAACTGCTGGAAATAGAAGCTGGAGACGGCCACTGGTAACACCCGCCCCACAGATGCACAGAACAGGCAAAACTTGGCTCAGCACTGTGGTGATACAAAAGGAGATGCTGCTGAGGGCAGTCTCCCCTCTGATATGCTACACCTGTGTTAATTATCCTAGAGTAGAAACACCTTGTCCTCACAGCCAGGGGCATGATAAAGAGTGAGTTAACTGAGAAGTTGGAGTCAGTTGGAGTCTGCTTGCTGTGCTGTGAAGACCTAGGGACAGGAGGTTGTGCAAGGGCCAGAAAAGGTGAGATATTGTACATAGGACAGACAGGGTTAGGCGGCCGTGCTAGGGGCAGAATGGAGCCAGACCCAGAACTGAAGAAGAGAGACAGAGCTGGAGCTGCTCTTAGAGGATACAGAATAAAGATATGGGAGACTTTTGGAATAACAAGATGCAGATACTCGAAGCCTTCTGATGATTCTGATGAAGCACCTCAAGTGCAGTGTCCATATCGACTGTGACACAGCACAAGGACAAACACAGACAGCAGGACTGCCTCCTGCCGTCAGAGCCTCCCACCTGGAAACTGACGCTGCCCACGGGAAGGTAGCTCCGATCCTCCAGCATGCTCAGGTACTCTGCCACCAGCGCTGCAGCATGCACCAGGCACATGGCTGCTTCTGTGTAGCACTTCCTCTTGGTGTGCTTCTCTGCCATGTTCTGCAGCCAGGTCAGCCGCAGGTCTGGCGATGTCTGGTACCCTTTGGCAATTCTGGAAACACAGCCCAGAAAGCGGGTGTGAATGGCCACTTCTCAAATAACAAAAAATACATTTATAATTCTGCCCCTGGGCTGAGTGGAGGAAGACATCTCTGTCTTTATTCTACGTGATTCATCAAACAGAAAGCAAAATAAATGGCTAGGCAGCACTGGGCAGGAGACAGAGGGGCTGTGAGGAAAGTCAAACTGCTGCATCCAAGACTCTTCAATGTTCCTGACTTTTATCCTTGCCCAAATCTATTTCCACCTCCCAGAGGCTGCACTGCAACGTGCTCACTGCTGCAGCCTGGGCCCCCTATGACAGACCAACTCTGCTAAAGAGGGAATGTGCACAAACAGAACAGACAGGGATTTGTCACAACCTGTCCCTAAAATGCATAGTTCAGCTCACCTCACTGCAGAATTTTCTCGGTAGCAATTCTAAAGGAATTCACCTGTACATGAGGTCCATCAGCATCTCTGGATCTTCCTGAAATTCCCTCATTTTCACTGTATCTGACAGGATGCTGTTCAGATTGCACAGTAGCTCCTCTACCTGAAGCAATGGAAAAATCAATGTGCAATTCTCAGGTGTTTATTTTTTTCCTTCTGGAAAAACGACAGCATCTGCACCAGATGATGTTACTCTCTTTAAGCCTCTTTAACCCAAGGAAATGTTAGGAGGTTTTCTTCAGCTCTATGCAATGCAGCAAGGACTGCTGACAGAGCAAATCTTACACACACACATTTTAATTAATCAAAATGAGCTGAAATCCTTTGATCTATTTATTTCTGGATAAAAAAAATCAAATATGCTAATGGAGTTCAGCTTTAGTTGATCTTTGATCTGAAACCAGATGTTTTTGTAACTCTTCAGCACAAAGTCTTCAGCACAACTGTTACTCTAAGAATTTTAACAAAGTATTTGACAGTTGTCTGAAATGTTTTTCATTATTGTTGATAATGAATTATGTTGGCAAAGCGAGAGAAGTTTCCCAGATGGTACTTCTCTGAAAACATAATGAATCAAATTCCATTTTGGGAAACTCTTAGAGGGCATAGCTCTTGCTGGGAACTAGGAGAAAGCTGTACTCAAAACCAAGAGATGATTCTCCTGGAATGTGATTTCAGGGGAAACTCTTAAGAGTTTATTTTATGGAATAATATCCACTTCTTCCCCACTTATCATTGTGCTAGACATAAACTCATGCAACAACCTCCTCATCCTTATTTTCATTGCTCTGGAAGGCCAAGACGACTTGCTTCAAGCACTACCCTATGTGAGAGCTCCTGATAAAAGCCACAGACACCATAAAAGGTTTAACCTGAACAGGAAATGGCGTTGTCTTCATATCTTTATCCTCCTCTGCATAGGCCAGGATGGTTCGCAGGGATCGCCGAAGGAATTCCTCGTTGAACTCAGGGGATTTTCCAACCAGGGAAGCCAGCGACATAGTCACCTGCATCTTCACTCTTGAAAAATTCTTCCAGAAGAAAAACACAAAAACATGAAAGAGTGATGGCTGCACTGCAGTTCACATATCTATCTCCTCTATGAAGCAAACCCACCTTCGCCTGCCCAGATTGAGTGCAGGAGACTCACTGCTCACATAACTGGCCTCTGGTGCATCAAACCTGATCATGTTTTACCCACTTAAGCCAAAGATCCCTAATTCTGACACGTCTGTACTTTGGTGCTAGAATGATCCTTGAAATATGCATGCTTGCTTGAGACAGGAGAAAGCCAGAAGCACCCCTTTCCCCCTTTGCACAGGCCAGTGGGCGTGTGGATCAGACCACACACAGGAATAGGTGAGGAAGCATGACTGGAAAAACATTCTGGAAACAAATCTGGGAAGCAAAAGGCCCCTTGGAGCTTCAACTGGTGATGCCCTACACCCTGATGATCATGGTGTGTCTGCAGTACATTTTTCTTCTGCAGAGCTTGCACTATTTATATATTCAAGACTTTAAAAGTAATAACTAGTGAAGAAAATTCTGTGCAAGATCAGATGCTATCCAAAATGCTAATGCATACTAATGCATATCCTTTTGTGCTAGAACATTATTAATCTACATGCATAATGTATGTCTTTCGCTCCACATGTGTGGTAAAAATCAGAGCCTAGTCCTAAGACCAAGGAGCTGGTGAAGAATTCCCATTAATACAAGCATACAGGAGTTCTACTGAGGTTGCATTAGAATAGAACTAGACTAGTTCTGACACAGGAACGAAAGGAAAAAAGCATGAGGAGTATTGCTTATGCATTGTATATTCTCTGCTGTCAGAGGCCTAATGGTGCAGTGTTTGAAGCTGCATTTACAGTTATTGCAGGACAAGTCACGTTTCCTGAATCAAAGCAATGAACAATAATTAAAGCTACTTTCCCCCTACACTTCTAGCACTTCTCTTGGCTGAAAGGTGTGAAACAGCAAACCAGGTGACTGCAGGTGCATTCATTCCACTTGCTGCTGCAACTTCAGTCTTTGTTTCAATTGATCACAAAAAAGGTGTTACAAAATGCACTGCTGCTCTCAAAATCTTACACTGGTAGAGCTGAAGCTGTATCTCATGAGGAGATAAAGGGTGGCACAGGCTTGAGTCCGTGTAATGTCTATGCTGCTGCTGCAGTGATGGAGAACTCTTTGACACAGGTCAGCACACTGTTCAACCTCCTCTTCAAACAGCAAATCTCCAAACTAAGGGAAGGAGAAGAAAACATTTGTTACTCTCATTTCTAGCCACTAAAACATCATTATCTTAGTGCCAGGGTTCAGAAAAGTCACAGGGCTCAAAAAAAGTCTGAATGTTTCCAAAACTACATTTTATACTTCATTTTATTCAGACTTCTGATTCCCGTGATGCTGTAGATTCCATTTTTATGATTTTCTACAGGAAAGAAGGGTTTGAAAACAGCCTTTGTGTTTTGAAAAAAAGAGAAAGAGACAAAATAAACTCAGAGTATGACGGCTCCAGGAGTTTTTGAAATCATCAAATATTGCAAAATTCATAGAAGCATGGAGATTTGCTATTTTCAGAATTCATAATGATTCATGAAGCATGCAAATACTTCCTTAAGTATATGGAGCAATTTTTAGCTCTTTGCACCAACACCCTGCCCTTCCCCAGGCCTCCAACATGTTCTTCCTCCTGCGGTGTGTCACAAAACTTCCACTGCCAAGCCCTCATGCCATCCTCTCCTTTACAGTGTGTTCACTATGCCCATGGTAGGCAATAAACTCAGGGGCAGGATGTCTGCCCACAGAAACTCTCAGCACAGATGCTGCCCAGTATCATATGTATCAGTACCAGTATCATATGTCCAGACACAGGACTGATGATGGTGCATGAGTGAACACAAGACATTGTTTCCAACTTGAAGACCCATTTCCCAGTTCTCAGCCTTTCTTCAGTCCATTATCTCACTGTTTTGTGTTTAAGTACAAGCCTGTTGGCACAGGGTTTTGTCACTTTTATTTGTAAAATAACATCTATATGCCTACGGTATAATAGAAATAATTGGAATGATTGCTTAATGAAATACAGAATGGAGTCAGCTTAACTACAAGATCTGTTTCAATGAGAATAACAATTGCTTCACAAAATTCATTACTGTAATTGGAAATTAGGTTTTAAAGATAAAGTAAAATGAAAACATAATTATTAGTTTCATAACTATTCAGATATCTACCCTGTAATTAGGCTTTGTCAGCCCAATCTGCATTTAAGAGCAGACAGGCATTAACTGGACAGGAGTATCCTGTTTCTTATTTGTGTTTTAGAATAGTTTAGGGAAAATAAACATTTCATGGATTCTTCCCTAGTGGAGCTGCTTTTCTTGGTAGGAAAATGAATCTTAAAAAGATTTTAGAGTCCTTATGAAGCACCCAATCCATTATGACCTCTATTATTAAAAAAAAGACTTTGGGTCAATTTCTGTCCTCATATATATTTAGAAGGTTTTTTTGTTTGTTTGGGATTTTTGTTGTTGTTTTTGTTTTTTCTGATCTGGAGTTTTTTTATTGGTAATACAGAAGTGGAAGAGAGATGAGGATTTGGCTTAGTTTTCAGGCAGAACAAGGATGAAGACTGTCAATGTCTACAAATCTACTTAAGAGTTTTGAAACATGATTTAGAAATAGAAACCTAAAATGATGCCCTCAATGTCTCATGAGTTTTGATTTCTCTGCTGCTCATCTAACTGGAAACAAGTCTTGCTGATATAATAATTTAAATTTGACTTTATGGAGTTCTTGTGCAGTTCCTGGCATTAAGATTCCTAATTAAAATCAGAATGTATTAGAAATAAAGTGTGTGGAATTGCTTACCTTTTTATTAGTAAATATGTTTAAGAGTAGACTGCTAAACCCATAAGATTATTCAGATTTAATTATTCCATCTTGTGTGGTCAGTGAATTAACCTGACAACAGAGGCAGAAATCCTGCAACAACCCTATAGGTAGTAATTTGTATTTACATATGCAAAATATATTTAATAAATGCCAAAGAAGAGTGGTAAGTGAATGCACACAGCTGTGCTCTAGAAATGCTGTTCTATTAATTTGATTGAAAGCATGAAAACAAAAGTATAACAAGAGTGTACCTTGGCAATGAGTGCTCTCAGTGTGGCAAAGCAATGAGTCAGGTAAGTGGTGCTCTGATCATAGCCAAGAGAATTTACCAGGACCTTCAAAACTCCTCCCAAGAGATTATCTCTGCATTCTGCTGCAAAGCTCGCCTACATAAGAAGGAGAAAAACAGTAACTGCATGAGGTAATTCAGCAATAAACAGGCACACAGGAATTGAAGTTCTGCTCTCCAGCCCACAAGACATCCAGGAGTTTGGTGTTTCTTCATTTTTACTTCTACTTCAGAGAAACATTCTACTTCAGAGAAATTTCAAAGCACTTCTGTAGTTGCCAAGAAGACAGAGGGGGAAATGTCCCAAACATTTTCCAAGTTCTGAAGACTCTCTAATGCATTTTTAAGCTCCGTAAGCTTCTGCAGTGATTTTTGAAGCTCCATTTCTGTTCCTTCCAATCTTTCACGTATACTTTGGGTTAGGAAATGATCCTGTGGTGGGCAAGCACCATCCTTTCCCTTGCATCCTTGATATCCTGAGCATCTAGGCTAAACAGACATACTGGCATGTTCTGATTCAAGTCCACAACCAAAATAGTGGGGAGACTAGGTGCTATGAGTGAAAATAATGTCTAGTACAGCAAAAGTCTAGCAGATAAATGCTTTTCTACTAACACATTTTCAAGCATAAAGTTTTCTCCTCACTATCTATGAAATTTTTTCTCTTCAAGACTATGTAAGTTTACAGAAGATCTCAAAGTATTTTGTACTGTCTAAGAAACAAAAGGAAAAACTAACCTTGCTTCCACTGGCTTCTGAGGGAGCAGTGATTGGTAGTAAGCCACCTCTATTATTTCTCACCTGAATGATGTTCTCTTGCATATCAAGAATGATCAGGTTAGCTTCAGTTGCCAGGTTTCCGCTGATCAGAGCTTCTTGGTCTAGCTCAGCTTTTGTCCTGCAAAAAGGGGTTAAAGCAAGAAGAGGGTATCCCAAGAATCAGATGATCTGCTGCTTAAACAAAGCCAGAATACATTCCAAATGATCCCATGAGAGGAAACAATGACAATAACGTTCTTAAAAACTATGGAGTGAAATTAGGAAAGCTGCAACGGTAGAAGAGTGGTCACAAAGGGGACTCCTGAAAACTAGGCCTCTAGACAGTTTGGATAGGTGCTTTTCTTCCTTAATAGTCATCTGCATAATGGCTACTTAATATCATGTTCACTTCAGTAAATTGTGTTCATGTTCATTAAACTACGCTGTAATTTCTGAATGCATTGCTTGCAGCAGGACACAAAACTCCAACACGGAATAATGGATTACTGATCTGACAATTCCATTAAAAACAGTAAAAAAAGTAGACTAGGCCAAAGAGGAAGTTGCTTCAGTGCCATAGAAGCATTGTTTAATGTAGGCAATTTAAAATGTTGATTCCTGAGACTGTTGACAACAAAAGACAGCAGGTCCACAAAGCAGTTTCCCAGGCCATGTAAGAGAGAACTGAAATATTGATGAAAGACAGAAGATAGTGGTAAAAAAAACACGTGATACCTTCTTAGCTGACACTTAAGGACAAGGTCTGGAATGCAGTTCCTCTGCAGCTGAATAAGCATAGGAGCAGCTACTAACAAAATCTTTCACACTTCCCTTCTATGCCAGAAACACAAAGAGGCATTTTTCTTTTTCCTAAGCTGCTCAAAAAGGTGCTGTTCCCTGGCTAGAGGCTGCTCTCTAGACCTTGAGATTAGATCCTGTGACTTCAGCCAAAGTTCCTAAGGTGCATTTCTTTGGCTGGGGCAACACCCTTAAAATCACCCTTTTGAGTGGCTTCAAAATGTGTAGCTGCTCTGCTACATTCATTTACCCAAAAATAAAACCAGGGGAGCAAAGAGCCATCCTTTAGTGCACAAACAGAGAGTTCTGAGGGCTGAGGCTAAGAAAGGAAATCAGGGAAGTTATATGTTTATTAACTACAATGACTCAAAGCAACAAAAACCAGAAGGGACTGCTAAAAGTTTAGTGCTGTAATAAGGGCAGAAATCCCAATAAGAGTAAGAACTGAACAGATGTTTGGACTACTTCCTCTGAGCCTTCTACATTAACCATGTTGACTGGATCTTCTCAGGCATAACACATGCTGCTGCAATCCCAAAGCATTATCTTCCCTGATGCCTGCTAACAGAGCTTTTCTATATTAACACAGCATGTCAAACCTAGCTGAGCTGATTTAATGTGGCAAAACATATACCATAGTACTCTATATACTGAGGAGCCAAGAACAACAACCAAATAAATGTAGCAAGCCTCCATGGTGTATTTGATATGACTCTATCACTAATGTTTGCCAAACTGTTAATAAGAAGGAAAAAAAGTGTAGATAGCTATTTAAAATTATCCTTCTAGTATTTCTGATCTCTTTGTTGTGTCATAGCAACAGTTGGATACTTCTGCCACATAAAAATTTTCTTTTTCTTTCTCTTTGACGAAAGAGGGAAAGGATTGAATCTACTGATTTTGTAATAAAACATCCTAGGAGCAAGAACAAAGCATAAAAACCCCAAGCAGCTTGGTTCTAATAAAAGCAATATGCATTAATTAAATTACTTACTTGTCTTGTCTCTCGTTTGCCTGCCGCCACTGCGTCTGCTCCTTTCTCCAGCGCAGGTTTTCATTTACCCCTGCTGATCTGTCATTCCCTAAGAGTGCAACATATGTCAGAGAGACTAAAGCAAAAGGGGACACCTGAAGTCTGATAGCTCACCAAAAGGAGATGTATTTCTGTAGCAGTTTGTTAGAACTAAAACCACTCAATTTACAGGTTCAGGGCTATAGTAAAAAGGCTCATTTTTTTTTCTTTTTACTTAGGATTTTTAGAGCATTAACTTACTTAATGTCTACAAAAACCTACAAAAACCAACCCACAGATTTTGCATTTATTAAATGAAGTGACCTTTTTTGCTATGAACAATTTGTTTTTAGTGATAGTTTCGATACCATTTCTTGGCTCTTGATTAAACACTAACATAACAATTTAGAACTTCCTGAAACTTCTTTTTTAGCTTCATATTTTTCACATGAGAAGAGCTCAGTCCTAGCTACACCTTGGGAGTAGAAACCTATTTTCATCCATGCAAAACCAAGAATGGTCTGCAAAGGAATGGACTGTGGGTGAAAAGGGGGTGAAACGGACAAGGATGAAAATGGATAGCATGAACAAACCCAACAAACTCATTTATGTCTACAGACACTTGTGTTCCTCTCAGAAGGCATGGGGGGACAAGGGTATGAAGTACCAGCTGGTATTCTGCAGCGTTTCATCATTTCTCCTCTGGCTCCTTCTCCTCTCAGTAAAGCCTCTTCTAATCGAGCTTTCACATCTCGTGACTTCTGGAGTGCTTGGGTGCTAACTTTATCTGAGCTTTGCTTGCCCTGAAAATAAAGTTAAAGCAATCAACACCAACCAATGCCTCAATTTTTGACCATGAGACCAAATTACATCTCCAGAACGAGAGAATGAGATCTCCCTCTACAACAGGAGAGACAGACCTGGAGAGGGGACAGAAAGCAATGAATATGATTGATTAATACAGAAAGTCTAGTAAAAAATGTTGCAAATGAGGAAAGAGGTACAATATGTACTGCCAATAGAAACAAAGGTGTAGTTCAGTACTACAGTGAAAGAAATTAAAAGTTCAGAGAGAAGGTTATTTGGTCCACTTCAGACAGACCCTCTCAGAGAGAAGAGTGCTGACATCAAGTCCCTGCTCTTAACTAAAGAATCATTCTTAGTGTCCTGTCCAGCACTTACAGGAGCTGTTGGTATAATTCCTTCAAATATCCAGATAAAAGAAAATAATTAAACTACCTAGAATACCTTCATAGGACCTCCTCAAAAGTTTTGGCAGCATTTTGCTTGAAGACCATTGCCAGTTATTTTATCTGAACTAATTTGTCTAGATTAGATAAGTGCTAATTTAACCATTGTCAATAACTAATTTCCCCTGGACAGATGGAATTCAAGGAAAAACACTGATCCAAACCAGGACAACAAAACCATGCCTTGTTTCACTTACCTTATACTCAAAACATGCCACACAAATGAAGAGGAGATCTAAAATCCTGTTCAGCTGCGTGGATGGAAGGTCTGCAACCCATTTCTGTATTAATTTCTGATCAGCATTTTTCATGATCCAGAGGAAACAGATCAAAAGGTTTCGAGTAGTATCAGGACCTAACGTGGCACTCTGTCTGTAGGGCTAGGAACACATAAAGTAAATGTCAATTGAAAGAAGAAAAAGGAGAGAAAGGTCATCTGGGTAATTTAAATTTCATTGGAATCAAATCTCAGGACTGGACTTCAGTAAATTTGACCTCTTCCAGGTGATAGTTATTGTAATTTTGACTGTATGTGTAATTAGTGAAAGGACCAGTTGAATGCCAGTGAAAGACTAAGTAAGAGAAGCATCAGTTTGCTATATGCTTGTATAATAATTTTCTTATAAAAACGTAGAAAAAGATTCTGTAACCATTTGCTTTCCTCCTGCCATGCAGTTGTGTCAGCCAAATTGCATAGTAGGTAAAAATAAATAATTATAATTTTTTTAATATATATATATATATATATATATATATATATATGTATGAGGAAAGACCATGCACAGAGAAAAAGAAGCATCTGAATCCTAGATCCATGGATTCAGGTAAGACTGGAACTGTGGGGCTGCCACAGTGGCATTTGCTGATCTGGAAATAAGTCTAGGTTTGGTGTGGAAATGGAAATAGGCATGTGGGAGAAAAAACGTAAACAATGTATGGTAAAATAGCAATTAAATAACTAGAAGAGAATAGGAGAAGATGATGGAAGGTATGCCCTCATCTGTTGGGGTTGGAGGAAACAAAAATGCAGTTTCTCATGACTGTAGCTATCAGTGGCAAGAAGGTATAAAAGAAGGGAAAAAAAAAGGAAGATGAAAACAAATAGTAGAAAGGAGACTGGCAGAGTGATGAACACACCAGTGACATCAGAGATATTCCAGAGTTCCTGATGTTGAATTGACTGCCTGCAATGGCAATGGCCACATTTTGGTTGATTGCACCTGAAGACTCTTGCTCTTCTTCTGGGTTTCCTGTGCGTCCCTTTCCGCTGCGGGTATCTGAAACTAAATTTGAAATATCCCATTGGAACTTCAGGAGCAATCCAGTTGCTTCTGTTCACATGTCACAGTTTTCCATCAGTCTGTAACCTAGCTAAACAACTGGTACTTCCATCCCTGAGTTTTTTTGTCTGGCTGATGTACCAAGCAGTGAAAGAGGCACAGCATTAGCAAGAGAAATTGCAGCCATCTGCAAAGACTGCCAAATGATCCAAATACATAAAATACATAAAAGGTGGTAGCAAACATGAGATTATCTCTGAAGTTCAAAGCCAAGCCAGTGCTCTGTAAGACTTGGAACCATCCAGTTCTAGTTCATTTCAGTCAAGAGGATAAGAAACACAGAAACTAGACATGGATTTGTTAATACTTAACAAAGTATGTAAGTCTGCTAAGAGCTGACAGATCCAGCATTGCCTGCTGACTTAAAGACAAGTTCTATTTCAGGCACCCAACAGCTTCACCCACCCTGCTGGTTCTCTACATCAATTTCAGCAAATGAAGTTATTTATACCTAAGTTTTGTAAAAATCTTGTCTGATTCTGAGCATCTATCCATTTTGTGTTTTGCAAGTTCTGTTTTTCAGAGAAGCTGACTGATCAGCTGGACCCCATGTGTTCAGAATGGGATCACAGCCTCTTGTGACAGATTCTCCAAGGAAGACACCCTAAAACCTGTGCACATTGGTACACCTGGGCTTCTTCATAATAACTCTTTTCATATATGGTATAAGGATAATACTTAGATTAAAAGAATGGTGTGAGATCTAATTAACCAATGTACAGTAAATGCTTTCACCTTACCCATTTGAAAGTGATAAATAACACTTTCATATTAGAAACTTTTTTGTTAAGACATTTAAATGTGAAATATTTTCAGAAGCAATGACAAAAAAACCTCCTTGAAGTTTATACATTTAATTAATTAATTTTGGTATCATGTTAATAGCAGTAAAAAAAGCAATAGAAAAAGAGAATACAATGTAATTTCTATAATTAGGGTGTAACATGATGTCAGTATCAGTAGCAGTATTTTCACTACTGTTAAGTCTATCTAGTGCTAAATATTTCTTGCAGATCTTGCAGGCTTTATTTTGAAGGTCATAAAACCTTCACTAAGAGATATGCAGGAGTACTTACAGATATATCTCTGGTCTATCACTTCCTCATGAAGTGAGGACACTGAAGTTTTTCCTGTCTGTAAAAATCCAGTTTGCTTCTAAGTAAAGACATATTCAACCTTACTAGACTAATCTTTTATGTTTGATAAATTATTTAGACACGTCCCTCTTAGAAGTTGAAAAATTCAAAGCCAAAAAGGTCTTACTTGTAAAATCATGGAGTTGTGGCACTGAATCCAAAATGATACCAACCAAAGGGAGGTAAAGAGCTGCAATTTTAATCTTCACCTCCTTTTTGGAGCAACGTGGGTCTAGGTCATGGGAACTCAGCAGGCTAAGGATAGCATTGACAGCTTTTCTTTGCACCTTGCTAATCCTGTTAAGACAGAAACCATCCATGAGGTCCATTCATGGATCATGCACAAATAATTTATAAATCAAAGATTTAATAAATAGAAAGGAGGTGAAGAAAACAAATAATAGACACCAATATGCACTTGATGATCTCTTTCATTCTGAGCAGACATTCATGTTCCCTGCAAACAACAGGTATCTTATATCTCCAAGCCACTTTACCACAATCACAGAGCACCCAAGTCTTTCAAACTTCCATAAAAATTCACTGTGGTAAAGAGAGATGCTTAAGGAAAAGAATCAAACTCTGGCCAAAGTTTAGCTAAACGCTTAAGTTCAGACAGAGACAGAGTGTTTTAGAGGGAAGAGCAACTGAAATTTTGAGTTCTCAATTTGTATATTCAGCCAACACTACCACCACAAATAGTATATTTTCATTCATTGGGAGGAACACACTGCAGATAAAACCATGAGTGGGTAATTGCTACGGTACAGAGTGACTCACTGAAAAGAGTGGGGGAAGCAGGTCTGTCCTGGAGTCAAACTATGGCCTTGCCAAGAGTAACAGTGTGACCTGATCCCGTCTAAAAAGATGCAAATTAGGATGGATACGCACCCCTCGCTGTCTGCGTCCAGTGCTGCTGCCAACTCAGTGAAAAGTAATCCAGTCAGGAAGTGCTGCTGACGGTATTCGGCTGAGAGGTCAAACATGCTAGTGATTTTCTGGTCCTGAAAACTAGAGCAGGAGCTGGAGTTCTACAGAAATATATTAGAAGTGTTAAAGAATGATCACGGAAACCAATGCTTCTTAAAAGATCACAGTCACAGTCAATGTAGCTAACAGAACATCTCTACCAGAGGAAAACCACAGACTTTGAAAGAAGGTTGGACATTTTGGAGGAAGACATCTGTGTGTGAAATTAAAAGCATCTGATTTCAAATGAGTTGCTTGCTAGGATGCAATCCTATCCTTTTCGTTCTGTGCGAGCAACTCTTTTTACACTTTTTGAGATGTAAAATTCCTACCCTGTATTCATTAGTTTGGACAGGACACAAAGTCAGGATTTTTTCCATGCTTGTTATACTGTTGCAGACCATAAGCTATCACACAGCAAGAAAGTGCCTCTACATGAAGAGGAACTTTGGTGTCAGAAGCTGTTCACTCTGTGTTCTTCAGCATCCATGATGTCTAGTATGGAAGAAAGGTCAGGAAAGACATGTGAACAGTATTTCCTTTTGCCCTGGAAATCCTTGGCTGAGCTTGTTGGCAGCTGGCATAATTTAGACCAGCCTTCAAACTGCTCTAACTTATGGCTGTGACTGATACACAGCCAGCCCAGGAATGGAAAGTTGCTGCTATGTATGTGTCATGAACTTAGTTTCTCCAAACGTAGGTGTGTGCCACCGGTCACCTGGAATGTTTTTGTCCCTTCCTCAGGCAAGTGTAAGTCTCAGATTCTACTCCTCACTGCAGCTACTGGGTTTTATGAGTCCAAATTTTGTTTTTAACCTGTATTCTTCAGTATTCCTTCCAATATTTCTGTCAGTCACCTGAGAATAATCCCAGAGCCCAAACACATGAAGTATCAGTATACCACAGAGTGGCAGCCATCTTCTAATATATTGGGTCAAATGAACCCCATGTCTCTTAGTAGCCCCATATTTTGGATCCATATACTTAGGCCCACTCCCATTCAACCTCAAACAATCAGACATTGGCTGCACTATGTTTGTGTGAAATAATGTCAAAGTGTAGGGCACCCAGTTAAGTGAGTTTGGCTTCTCTCAAAAATTTTCATAAGATTTATTCACAAGACCATATTTCTACTGCATGTCTAACTCAAGCTGGGCAGCACTCCTGCAGACAGATCAAAATTACTGCAAGGGTGGTCAGCTAGTCCATTAAATCATGCAAAGGCCACAAAAGCCTTATTGATTTGCACAGGTTGCACATTGTAGGTTACTCCTAAAGGAGAAAAGAGCTGATGATGTTGCTTGAAGGAAAGATTAATTAAACCGGTGTTGTCCAAACTCTGACTTGCTGGAACTAATTACAAGAGCTATGTTGATATTTTTTTTATCCCTGTAAGCAGAAGAGTCATATTTCCAGCTCTTTAGCATCCAGGATTAGTATTAACAATTAGTATTGTGACATCTGACCCTAAGACTTTGATGCTTTGCTTTTAGGACCAGGAAAAACTTCAAAAAATATTATTTACTATCATGAACCTGTGACAACCCTTTTTAAGGTATGAGATGTAGCACATCTTAGCATCCAACCAATTCTTTGGCAATGACATTCAAAAAAGAAACCATGAATTTTAAATGCTTCATTATTCAGACTGTTTCTGTATCTCCCATAATTTTTAGTTTCAATTCCATCCCCTTGCCTCCAAGCTTTGTGGCAATTACAGAGCATTGCACTGAAATGCTTCAACCCAGTCCTGACCTCTGCAAGATCATTTTGGTGAAAAACAGACATGTGAGAAGCCTTCAACAGAGTGTTTGCCCCATTGTAGAAAAACAAGAAACCATCTCCACAGAATGTAGGGGAGAAGAGCACAAGACTGGCAAAACAGTGTATCATGTGCCAATCAACAATTTTTGTTTTATGTGTTTTTGAACTCTGTGGTCAGGAAGATCATGGGAGGTCCTGACATTAAGGAAGTCTAGAGCTGTGTCAGTATCAGACCAAGTCTGGAAAAATTTCTGGAGAAATGAGACATGATGAAGATTGTATGGTCTACTCAGGATACCTGAGTGTTTCTACACAGAAAACAATAAAATTAAAATAAAAAGGAGAACGCTGTTCAAAAAACCACAGAGAAATCAAGGAAAAAGACATAGCATGATCTGTACTACTGTGGTGAGGAGAAACCCAGAAGAAAGAACACGGCTACTGGAAAAAGAAAGCATGATAATCCTATTTTAAGCCACATGAAGGCTCAAAAAAAAAGTCAGTATTCCAGGATATTGAAAATTGCAGTGTATTAGTCACTACCTTAGATAGTGGCACCATCTACTTCCACCTGGCAAGTAAGAAGTTCCATTAGAAGGCAAACACACAGAATGTGTGCACTGCTGCATGCCATAATTCTCCCAAAACAGATATTGAAATACATATTTGTGTTTGTGTGTAGATGGGATAAGGGTGTGCCTGTAAGCTGGCCTTCAGAGCTGTGCTCCTTTTAGACCTTTGTGCGTCTACCTCAATAGTCATTTTCTGTGTGCATGTTTCCAGGGGAGCATGTGTCTGTGTCACATTCAACTTTAACTCCTGCAGATGCAGTTTTGCAGTAGTACTCCTGTAGCCTTTCTTCTTATGCCCCTTTTTCTCAAGTGGAAAATTTTTCTCCCTGATCCAACAGTGGCTAATTCTAACTTAAGTATTTGAATACAGAGCAATGTAAGTATTTTTCTACATCTGCTTCACGTGATGCTCATGCAATACCTATCTAATGGACAACTACCTGGGAGGACAAGGAGGGAGAGGGAGACGCTGGAGCAGATGCAGGTGTCATGAAGAAGAGGTTCAGATTGAGGTAATGCTCATGGCTGCAGAGAATTCTCAGGAACTCAAGTCTCATGGAAATCAGGGTGGAGAGTGAATTCAGCTTGTTTGAAAGCTAGGAAAAACAAAACAAGAAGTGTCAAGTGATGGGCTAGTATTATTTAAATTACCTTGCAGTGAAATATCCTGCTCCCTGAAAAGGACATAGACACGTAGCACTGTGTGCATTAAAATGCTCACTGTACCTAACTAGTTTCCATACATTAGCTGCTCTTTGTTTGACAGTGATGATGTCTCTCTCCCTGCTCCCCAGCTGACCCACCAACTTCCAAAGAGATAACAAGTTGTTTCTTTCTTCTTTTCTCCCAGAACAAAAACGTACAATATTTTTGTCTTTTGCACAAGACAAAATTGAAAAACAAACTGAACTTTTCTGACTCTGTGGCAACTCATAAATGTCCTGCTAAGCAACACAGGACATCAGTGATCTTGTCATTTCCCTTCTTACCAACAATAACATCAGTGAAGGAATTTGTGGAGATATCTGATGGACCTGCACACATAACAGGTCACAAAACAGATGGAAAATGCTCCCCATCAAATACAAATAATTTCATAACAACATCATGCATCGCCATTTATTTTTAATTTTCAGAGACTTGTAAAGCAAGAAGACGTATTATTTTGAGTCAGCCCCTGAAATCTAAATATCCTCACAGCACTCAGCAGGAGGAGTCAGAAAGTTGATCTGTATTATCTGCTAAGGGAAGTAAAAAAGTAAGGGAAGAAAAGTGGTTCCACGGATGTTTTGCAGCAGTGCAAGCTATGACATTTCTAAAAGAGTCTTTGCCTCCACTCAATTTTTTTCCCTGCAGATCACAAATCAAAAGAGGTTTTAAAATCATTGCATACGCAATAGGAAATAATAGGAAATTTACTTGGACCTTTAACACAGCTCAAAGGATCTTGATGGATAAACTAATCAAACAGAACAAAACACATAAGCCAAATGCAATCCCAATCATGCATGGTGCCTACCTGATTACAGTAATGTTTGATGAGATTAAACACGAATCCTCGATCCATTAAAGAAAGAAGATCATACAAGAAAAATGCCAGGCTGATATTAATTTTTTCTGCTTGTTCACTTTCCTTAAAAAAAGAAAAAAAACACCAGTTATGATATATAAAACTTACATAAAGTTGGAAGACTTTTTAGAATCATGAAAAATAGTGCAGGGGTCAGCTCCCAGAACCATCTCAGGGAAAATGCAGGAGAAGATTGTTTCAGTTCTCCAGTTCACATGATTTTGTTAAAATTGCACATAATCACTTCTGTAAATTATTTCAAGTGTTTCAAAGAGCAATGTCACAGGATGAATGAACAGTTCAGTTGTGCACTCCTTTGGGCTGACAACAATGAAATGAAATTTGAGACCAGTTCTGAATTGCCTATTGGCTGCACGACTTTTTTTCCTATTGAACATCAGAGAATGCTGGCTTAGGAACTTAAAACACACAAAATATTAAGAAAAACCTGGCTTTGCTGATGGAATGCCAAGTATTTTGTTTAGAAATTTTAAGTGTAAAACTGCTAGTAACAACATACTGGTAAGATAAATTGGTGGGGCTCACCATCCAGCAGCTAAGCTCTTGTATGCTTGGAATTGGCCTGTTTACCAGACATACACAGTCTCCAGTAAGAATCACAAAGAACTTCATGTACCCTCTAAAATGAGGCTAAAGTTACTTCAAACATACCAATTTAAATCATAAACTCCCAGTAGCCTATGTAGTTCACTGAGAGGAATTAGTGAAGATGCCTGAGGGATCTGCACACATTCAATGCTCAACACTGACAGAGGAGATGACTGAGAAAAATATTGCCTGTACTGGCACCTCTAAGTAGTGAGAACAGGTGTGCAGCACCTCAGGGTGGCTACAATTCACTTTTTCATTTTTCAAGTTTTTGTTTCTGTTCATCAATATATATATTCCCTACAATCTGAAATTTGCACAGCAGAGCATTTTTCTATGGTGAGGAAGAAGCTAGTTTTCCACTACCTTATAGGACAGGGAATCATATGCCAGACATATCACTGTAAAAATCCAGGGCAATCTGACATGCTCAACCATGTATTGAAACATCAATTATCACTTCTTGGATTTAAAAATCAGACACATATTGCCTACTACTCTGTACACTTAACCAATGGCCCTAATTCCAAAAACACTACAGTGGGATTTTCACACACAGTCACGTTCTATACGCTCATTTTATCAAAATGAGAATTAAATTAATTAACTACCCACAAAACCCTGTGTATTTCTTGTGAGAAAGCCATAAATACTAATTTATTTGCAAAGCCTGCAATTCTGTTAAAACATTTTTAATGTAACAAAATTTTATTTCACAATGTATTTAAAGAAAAAAAGTCACTGATGGCTTAGGTGAACATTTCTGTGGAAATCATTTCTCTGCATGTGGCTATCACAGAAGCATACCAGTGGATTGAGCATCAAAGTAAAGCTCCAAGAACAACCTTTTGGTGGACAGTGACAATCCCTTCTGTCATTCTCTGCCCCAATTTGTCTGGTTTTGTCTGATCCTCAACAGCACTTGGAGGAGTGGATTAGGAAACCGAGCTTGTTGAAAAGTGACCTAACAGGCCAGCTCTCCTGGCTGATCTGCCCTGCCCTGCTGCAGAGCATTCTGCTGGGCTAGCATAGTGCATTTGGCAGCTCTGGGGCATGGAAACAAGTTGGTTACAACAAGTGAATGAACAACAGTCACTCACTGCCTATCTGTGGCCTTAGCTTTTTCTACTGGCCAGTCCAAAGGGGTATCAATGATGTAGACCAACATTAGTGACGTGAAAATATAAATTACAATTTGTGATCCTTTCAACTTTATAATCTGTTGTATCAGTGCAATTTGTTAAAAGTAGTAAGAATTTAATGGGACTAAGGGCTTATTTCTTGTCTTCAATTTTCATGTGGCCAGTGCCTCTTTAAAGAGATCAAGGGTTAGATCACTTGTGGCTGGCTTGTGCAATGCTCTCAAGGAGCACTGCCTTCCTATGGCATATCCCACTGCTACAGAGAAGTCAAATGAGGAATTAAACCCAGTGTAGTAGGATAGAGGGTAATTGCAAAGGGGGATAAAAGGAAGAAATTGTGCTGGGGCTGCAATCTGATGTGCTGGCTAACATGGCATAAGGCATTACCAGAACTGAAAATGGATGTGCAGCCTTTCCTGCTACAGGAAGGGAATTCTCTTCTTGCACACTGCAGCCACACTGAGAAGCAGGCTGAGGAACTGAGCTGAACAAAGCCAGCCTTGCCAAGAGAGCACAAGGCTGCCCTTTACACTGCCACAACTCTTGCTTAAGGTCCATGTGAGAATATTGGCCTAATTCTAGCAACACTCCAGATATTGAAATGAGATCAAGTGTAGCTCAGTGTAACACAATATGAGTAGCATGGATCCATAGTGCTTATTTCATCCACTTACCTTGGGTGGTTTGACTACAAGTGCAGCAATCTCTGAAGTAATCACACTAACTATAGTGGTAATATCATCTTTGAAACGATCAGAGAACCGACTTCTTCGTGGGTTATCTTGTTTCTCCATGTTGTGAACATACTGAGCCATACTCTTTATCTGCAAAGCATAAGAAAGAATACTAAAAAAATGCCCTAACTGGAGGTAAAATACTTTGTTTGTAAGAATAAGATTTCCTACTTCTCTTTCCCTGAATTTTAATCACTCATTTTCTCAGAGCTGCTGTGACAAATCCTACATGGCAATGACAACAGGGGGTCTAAGACTCAAATACAGACAGACATCAATTCCTGTTCATATTCATGCAGTTGGCTACTCTCAGTACCTGAAATCAGAACCACCCTCCCCCCACCCCTTGCATCTGCAGTTCTGAAATGCTGCTGCTTGCAACTTTTGTACTTCATGATGACAGACATGGAGTGACACTTGTGGAATTCTTATTTCTTGACCTAATGTTGCATTTTGTACATGCTGACAGTGGAAATCAGCATATTTTTTCCACTGACATGCATTACCACAGGGCTCTGTAGAACTGTGAGTTTGTGGAGCTTTGTCACTGCTCCCATGTTGTTAATAAAATGGAAAAGACAGGAACAGATATTCACTGAAAAGGAAGGGCTGAGTTGATGAGTATTTCTCAGTCTTTTGCAAGCTGTGCACTACTGCTCATGTAGTTCATGCAGAACTTTGCCATTACTGCCATAGTGAGGAAGAAGGATGAATACAAAGAATTCTTTAGTTGTACTTTCATTATTTGAGTCCTCTCCTTTACACAGGGCTGAATAACTGAAGAGGTCACCACCCAACTGAATCTGTGCCTGGAGCACCTACTACATGCCACCATTAACTAATTGTAAAATACCACTGTCAAGTCTTACCAGGAGCTCAAAGAAGAACCAGGCATACTTGAAGACTGTTTCTCTCACTATGCCCGTGCTGACCACCATCTGCAATGCCAGTTCCTCGTGGAAATACTACATAATAAACACAGACTGTTGGAAAATGGCTTTTCAATCAACTCATCTTTCATTGTCAACATCTTCCCTGTGGGAAACTTCTCCATACTGGAGGGTGAGCGGATGGATGGGGATGTGTGGGCATCTTTGTAAGATCAGAAGGCAGATTTGACCAAAATGACATCTAAGGAATGCTGTTGGCAAGCAGACTTTGAGACCCATTTTTCTGTGGATCCAGAACCGTGGATAACTGAAGAGGGAAATGCCTTTGGACCATTCTCAGGTCATTGTCTACGTGCACAGGGAGCAGTCACATTTCCCACTACCTGCTAACCATTTTTGTTTAGGACATCCATGTTTTTCTGAGAGAAGGTAGAAGTTTGACTCTGTGGTAGAAGAGAAGGACAAAACAATAACCACAGCAGACCTTTGCAGACATTTGTAGTTGGAGACAATACTTTTTACAGTGAGATCTGAACACAAGATGCAATCCCAATTACCGAAACTTTTAGGAAATTCAAATCTGGACTACAAAAAGCTTGGTTCTAAAAGCCACAAGAAGGGACAAAGAAAAGAATTCTTTACAGAAGAAATAGGAGGCAAATATTTCTGAATGCAGCTTACTGTAACATGTAAAGACATGTATCCAAGGGTAAATAGCAGTGGAAAATGACCGAGGCTTTAAGACCTTGAGAAAGAGAGCAAATGGAGGATCCAGACAGGCTGCTACTTGTCTAAATCTGTCCTGGATAAAGAATCCAAAGACTCTGGAGCATAAGCAAAAAAGTTTGAGTAATGTTTACTCACTGATTCAGTATCTCATCACTAATTCCTTGTTTGATAACGCTGGTTGATATTTTATCCTGTTGCTTGCCTCTCTGCCTTTAGAAGCACTAATTGCCAGCACCACCTCAGGATGCTCCAGCTTCTATAAGGGGTTCCCTCATGCACAGCCTACCTTTTTATTGGGTGGTCTTGCACTTGCACAAAGGCCTGACATGTCATTTGTTCCCTCAATGCAGTAAGACATCCGACTGGAGCTGTGATCCATAGGCTGGGGGACACAGATGGAAGAAACACATAATAGTAAATTCGTAAGTAACTTAATCTGATTAACAGAGAAGAAATCACTCGCAGTGGGGGTTTGTTTTGTTGTTGTTGTTGGTTGGTTGGGGTTGTTTGTATGTTTGTTTGTTTTTTAAGGTGTGCACAGACATTCATCTAAACATTCTTCTTCTCTTTCCTTCTTCCCATTCCCCTTCCCACTCAGCAGCAGCAGCAGCAGGGTGCAGATGCCAGCACTGCCATCACGTGCCCAATGGCAGCACTGCAGCTGTGCTTTGGAGTATACGATTCACCCTTCAAAAGTTTATCCCCTGCTCTACATGGAAAATAATTAGCCCCTGGAAGTCTTCCTTCCATTAAAAGTTATGCCAATTTAAGAGGCAGTGAAACGGCAGCAACCAATTGTAAATTGCTACATTTATCGATGTGATGAAGCTGCAAAATGCCTTGAGCTCTGGTTTGTTTGGTGGGTTTTTTTTTGTTGTTGTTGTTGTTGTTGTTGTTGTTTTGGGGGTTTTTTTTGTTGTTTGGTTTTGTGGGTGTTTTGTTTTGTTTTATTTTGTTTTGTTTTGTTTTATTTTGTTTTGTTTTTCTCCCTAGGACAAAGTACATTAGAGTAAAAGTCATAAAATTCAAATCTACATTATTAAAAATTGCTATGGATGGATATATATGCCTACACAAACAAATCAAACAAACTGTCAACGCCTGTGTATCTTACTAGTTCTGGTTTAGTTAGCTGGAGACCAGTACCTATTCATTTTAAATGGAGAGGCATATGCTCATTCAATAGAGAAAAAACCTTCAAAATATTTCTGACAATAACCTACTTGAGAAGCAATACTTCAAATATATAACACTCAAAGAAAAGTGAGGGGGGATATGGTTCAGACCCCATCAGATGTACTGCTGTAGAGCTCTGCTAGGGCTCAGCTGGCAGCAGGCTCCTTGCACAGGGGAAAAAATCCTGCTTTTGCCAGAGGAATAGCTTCCAGCTCCGGCTGAGAGGCAAACTCTAGGTTTTGGTTTCCATCCTCATAAAGCTCTGAGATGGGCTGGAATGCTGTAGATCAGCAAGCACCTGGTGCCAATCAGGGAAGCAAAATCCTTCCTCTTGGATGTTGTTGGCCCTTCTGTCCTGCAAGCCAGTGGTGGTATATGTAGCAGTGGGTGAGAATGCAGAGGAAGCTTGTATTTCTCTCTGTGGTTGAACAAAGTTTTTGGAAAGACCCAGGTGCCAATTATGCACATAGCATCTGCACTGTCGTTGATATAAAGCTATGGGACTGCTGTCATATAATTGACTACTTTTTTTTTTTTTTTTTTTTTTTTTTTAAATAGGAAACTGTTTAACAACAAGGAAGAAAGGTCTGTGACTGCACTCACTCTATGAATTGGACCAGACCAGGTCACCAGATGTGAACAGAACTTAAATATCTGGAATAACAGGAGAGTGAGGCACGTAAAAAAAGCAAATGCCTCTGTGGAGTGTCGAAGCCACAATGGAGATAGAGTTCTCACCTCTTGCTCTCCACTGGTAAGAAACACCAGAATTTAGCCCTGGGATTTAGCACATATCTATGCCAAATCAGACAAACAGAAAATGTTCTGGTGATACATACAGTGCACTTACAAGGAGCAGATCCAACCCTCAAAGACAAAATCTAGATTATTAGGTTTTGGGCGATACCCTTCCTCAGATATTGACTTTGACTTCAGACACTTGACTTTGCTCTCTTACCTTGGATGACATGATGCTTTTGACCTCCTCATCGGCCGCAGCTTGTGTAACAGTGATGTCAGGATTGCTGCAGCTTATGGCTCGGGTCTGCAGGAGTTTGCTTCCAACAGACGCTGCAGAAGTGCGTCCAAAGGTGTAATAACGAGATTCTGTTGAAATGGCACTGCTGCCTCCACCTGCCACAGAGAGATGCTTGAATTAAGACTAAAGGACATATGTGTGAGGCAAACACGAGGTTCAAGCCAGTTTTGTTGAGTGGTGTTATCAGCATTTGGAAAAGAATAAAGCTCCTGAAATCAACTGCTTCATTAACAATCTACACAGGCACTGAATGACAAGTTACAGATAATAGCCCAGTCACCAGCTCACAGGGTGATTGCACAAGCAGTACTAAAAGATTAACAGGGCTAACTAAATAGCAGCACTATTACAATACTTCTTTCTTCCCATCAGCTCTTTTTAATTTGCTGTAGATTAAGACAATATTCATAGGCCTGAACACAAAATACCACCTTCAACACATATGATTTCATGCGATGTTTGAAGTATCCAAGGAAGCAAGGAGCACTGCCATCAGGAGTTTCACTAGATGGTATCTAGTTTTCAGTTTCATCACAGACCTTATTTTTCCAGGACAAAGAATTCCCAAGTGGATGTGAGTTCACAGATTTTAGAATACCCCAACATCAGTCTAAATGTCCCTCAAGGGGGATTTAAATTAATGTTCAAAAGAGAAAAAGGCCTACATATCTTTAGCTCCCACAGCACAGCTGCTTGTTGTATGTCATTTAACATATAAACATTAACATTCAACAAATGAATTCTGTAGGTTTTAAGAGAATGATTGCAACAGAATAAGAGAATAGTTGAGGCTGGAAGGGCCCACAGAAGGCCATCTAGTCCAACCCCTCTGCTCAAACAGGGTCACCTTGAGTCAGCTGCCTGGGACTACAACCAGGTGGCTTTCTACTATCTCCAAGGTGACAGGCTCCAAGAATCATCTCTCTAAACCTGCTATTTTATCCTCCAATGACATCCTTAACGTAAAGGAGATATTGGGTGAGCTTGGCCCTATACCACCTGGCAGCACGTTACTTTGCATGGAAAGTAACTTATTGATGTACAAGTCAGTAAAAAAATTGGCATCCTAAGGCCATTTTAGCTCATGGAAGAAATTCTTGTGGAAAAAGTTTTAGTTTAGGCAATCTCCCTTGCATTCTTCTTCACAAAGCTACAACACTACTTGTAGCTGTGGAAACCTCTCACCTCAACCCTTTATCTTAAATGAATAACTGAGGGATGGAGATTTTGAGGGGCAGGTCCATATTGCTCTTTTCAGCGCTGATATTCCTGACATACCTCTGAGAAAAATGGTGTATCAGAACAGTGTGAGTGTTTAAGTGGTATGCAGTCTGGGTCTGAGAGGCTGTTTGCTATCTTACAGGTCATTGCTTTAAGTCTGTCTCTCAAAAGAGCCATGCTGAATAGCATGTGTCAAGAAAAAACGGAAACACTTTTGCAGCCCTTGCACCAATATTGCAACAATACCTGGTTTGACCACTTCTCTTTGTGCATCCGGCAGACGAAATACATAGTACACGTAAGATGCCAGGAGGCAGTTCCTCCCATGCTGATCCTTGCTCAGCTCTTTGCTGCTGTGGAGACTATTCACTATTGCAACCACAGACTCAAAGGCAAACTGTGAGAAGTTGGCTGTGAAACAAAGGCAGGAATTAGAGTCAGCACTGAAGGCTATAACATCATTAAGTGAGGGCATTCTTTGTATCAACAACTACTCTTACAAGGTTCAATTCAGTCCAGAACAGATTCAGAGTTTCAGACAGCAATTGCTGTGCCTGACCAGACCCAAAGTCTACCTAGGACAAACAACACTCCTTAGCAGGCCCACTGACTTTCAGCCTAATCACTGCTTTTCTGTCAGTCTGTGCTACATAAAAGCAGACTGTAACTGTTAATTACATTTCAAGCAGCCTTCACACATTTCCTATAAAGTATCTTCTTGCAGAATACTAAGACTCATTACTCTCCAGCAACAGACAAATAAAAGTTAGCAGGCTTTAGCACAAACATTGTAGTGCATGACAGGTGTTGATTATCTGTATGAAACAGGAGATGAACTACACCACTCTCTGCAAGTATGCCATTATTCTGGACTTAACATATGTTACAGGCAACTGACACCCCAGTTTAGTATTATATTCTCTGGTTTTGTGCTCACTCAACTCTGTTTAAAGATACTTGGGCAGAGGATATGGTGCAGACAGCAGTGTCAGTTGTAGGATAATGATTTTGCTGGTGTTTTACTTGCAAAACAACTCAATTCCAAACAAAGTTGAACCACAACCCACTTTCTGACCTGTATTTTCAGGTAAGTAAATTACTACAGTTTAATGTACCTCCCAACCAGAGACTAAGAGTCTTTATGTAGGGGGAAAGGAGAAAAAGCAGCAAGTCAGTTAAGCCTGATTAAATTTTGCAGTGAAACTCTGTCCTGAGCAACACAACTCTTCCTGAACTGTACTACTGTAGATATTAAATCCGAGCCTGAATATTTTAGCAATCATTTCCCCCACATTTCTAAGTTGCTTGAAAAGCCTCTTGAAGGCCATGAACCAGTAAATACCTGTCTGGCCAGCTATTACCACGGGATGTACAGCCAGCTGGAAGAGTTTATCTAGTACCAAGTGCAAAAACAAGACAAGAGGTTCAAGGCGTGAACCATTCAACCAGATAAGGCTGAGTTTCAACTCATGCTCCAGTGAAGCCTCTGGAATCTTCTGATCCATCACTCGAATAGGGAATGTCACTTGGCTTTCCAGAGAATGGCACAAGGCGAAGAACCTCTCCAGGTACATGTCCTGCAAATAAAGTGCACTCACAGTTAATAAAGTTGCTATATTTCAGGCTACTGCTAGCTAAGGAAAGCCTGACTGCACCACCTCATGGGATGAAAGGAAAGGTTTTCACCCTTCTGGTTTTCAGTAGTGGATGTTCTGAGTGATCAACTAGTAAAGCAGCTGTCACAGTGTTTTGTTTGCTCCTCTTCATCTGGTTCAAATTCTGTTATTGACCTCAGTAAACTGATTGCTTCACTTAATGAAAAGACTTTCCCTTCTCTCTGATAAAACTCTGTCATATCATAGGTATATAGTCCCTCTGCTACTCACACCTGAGTTCCAGCCACATACAAGTTATGTGCCATTTGAGTATGTCCTACTTGCATTTAAAAAACATGCTGAAATGGGGTGATGGACTTGCTTCAAACACAGGGCCTTCAGCTGTTAAGGACATATTTACCAGAATTAACTAGGATGGGATAAGGGGTAAGAGCCACTGAAAAGCAACAGAAACAGAACAAAGCTGATATGCCTCAAAACCAGCATCTCAGTAAGATGGGCAAACATCCAATTTCCTATGGCATTTAAATAACCAGAATAACTGAGGTCTCATCCAGCACTAAGCTTGTGTCCCCAAACCACATGGCACTGACAGGTGAGCTGCTTAACACATACTGGTGGTGTATAAGCTGTCCATGGAGGTGGGGAGGTGATATGTCTTTGGAGATGTGGACACATTGTCTGAACTAGCCTTGAAGAACAGATGATGCAGACTGCAGAAACTAGCACTGTGCCCTGCCAGGACCTTTCAATCACAGCCTGAGCAGACCCCTGCTGAGCTGAGAGAACACCAGGCTCCCTATTGTTTGATGTGACTTGCTGCCAAGAGTGCTTATTTGTTCACTTCTACCAACAGATTTAATTTCACCAAAAGATTTCATTCATGGAAGATATCAGGTTATTTCCATAGCTCCTAATATATATTTTTTAGACTGTATGGGCTTAAACACCTCGGTTTCATAAACCTGCTAAGTTGGCCTGGGCATCTGAATTTTCTTTGAAATGAAACTACAGCTATGGGTTACTTCTGATGCATTACCTGGGTGTGAACAGATGACACAGCTTGAACTTCAACAATGAAAACACCCTTGTGTCCTTCAACCCACTTTATAGGTGGTGTCTGAGATGGAATTTTCTGTGATGGAAAAAAAATATGGGAATTATCTTCCTTTTAATGCTCCAACAGAAAGTCTGTTTACATGAGGGTCTATGGTATTCCTACTATTCACTTCATTTTAGACATTCAAATTCAGTGCCACTCAGAGGATGACAGCTAAGCATCTCCTTGTTCTCACAGACATTTGGACAGAAGCTATGCACTGAACATGGGAATTTAGAGAATTATTTCATCTGGATGTCTAGCACAGACCATGTAAATATATATATTTGTATATATATTGTTAAGGCTAAAATTTCCTGGTCAAAGGCATTCCGTGGTGATGTGGGGCAGTTTAAACCCTCTGGGCAAGTTTCCTACATGCCATGTTAACTGAGAGGGCACAGATTTCTGCTCCAGTAATACCACCTGATTCCATTTCTACTCCCCCTCCCACAAAGCCACAGAAAAAAAGAACAAATTATCCTATGGAAGAAACTGAATTATTGCCTTGACACTATCTAAACAAATGTATCCCTGATTAGACAATTTACAAGAATTTGCTTGCATAGCTAACTTCTAAAAAACCAGTATAATGATATAAAATAATAACACCAGTGACAATAATAACAATAACAACAACATTTTTCTCCAGACTTTCCCTTTTAAAGAACAAAAAGGAGGCACCACGTACCAGCAGACAGCAATGTTAGTGTGCAAAACACTTACACTGTTCTCCTGCATTAGGAAAATACTATCTTTTAATAATTTTGTTTGTTACCTCAGGAGAGTGAATTGAATAGTGTAAAGGCAGTTTATCCAATGCAACAGGAAGACTATAATGTCCAGTTTGAAGACGATCATTTAATAGAATTGGCAGCCACTGAAACAAATGAGGAGAAAACACAGCAATATTCCTGATGATATATGATTAGACCTATTTATTTAATTTGTTAGATGCAATCAACAAAACAACAAATGAGATATTGACCCAAGCTTCTCTGCTCCAACCCATTCAACAGTAATTTCTTTGTATTTTAAATTCAAAGATAGCTGTTAGCTACTGTAGAAAAATGTACAAGACTGCTTTACAAACCATCTCTTTTGAAGAAAACAAACACAGAGCTTCTCATGTGTGACACACATTTTTCTAATAAATCCTATCAGTAGGATTTAGTGGAATCCATGTTTTTATTTAAAAATTCATGTATCTTGAATACACCGATTCTTGGTATTGAAGCAAACCAACAGCTAAAGTTTTGCTGGGAATAAATTGAACATCTTTCTTGTGGTCACCATGCCAGACTGACTTGTCATATCCCTGCACTGACATTTGTGCACATTTAACTTTTTATTCAAGTCTGAAAGAGGATGGGCATTTGAATATCACAGGACAGAAACATTTTGTATTTAGGTGAACAGAAATTTGAAAATGTAGTCCTCACCTATGCCAAATCTTGGTCCTGAACTAATTAATTTCCTCACAATCCCACTGACATTGGTGGGACTACAACTGTCCATAAAAGAAAGCCCACTTGAAAGGATTCTAAGTACTGTGGTGAAAAAGCCCTAAAAGCTGACACAGAAACAAACAAGCAAACAATCAAAAATACACAAACACGATGGTCTCCCAAACCTAATAGCAAGAACACATGTGTCTTGGGTTATAGAACCAAAATTGTGTACTCTATTTCATCTGTTGAAAGCAATTGGGGAAATGTTTTTTTCTTTATCTCTTGTTCTTCTGGGGGGAGGGGGGCAGATGCCTTCTGATAATGGGCCAACTGTTAAACCAGGTGGGGCAGTGTTTCTTATCTCTTTCACTGCCCATCCTCCCTCCAGGGGGATATTTTCTGCTAATGGGCCATTAAGGCTCTCCAAGCAAACCTCCCCAAGCAAACATCCCCTTGTAAAATGCTCCACCCAGTGGGGGGAGCCAACCATTCCTACCTGGATAAAAACTAAAACGTAAGAGCACAAAGTATCTGGCTTCCCCAGATTCCCGGAGGAAGACTTAGACCCTTCTCACCATCACTGGACCCTTTTCTACAAAATCATTTCTACTCCAACAAAACCACATCTGCCACTCCAAGAAAATTTACCTTTAAACTGCTTCCAACACCCTGACCAAACAGAGTGTCAGGTTGTAGCTCTGACTCTGTCAAAGTTTTCTAAGATTATTGTTTGTTTGCTTGTTTTAGTTTGTGTTTTTTTTCTACTACATTTGTATTGTTAATATTCCTAGTAAAGAACTGTTATTCCTATTCCCAAATCTTTGCCTGAAAGCCCTTAATTGCAAAATTATAATTTAGAGGAGGTGAAGGGTTTACATTCTCCATTCCAAAAAAACCTCCAGCTTTCCTTGGCAAATACCTGTCTTTCCAAACCTAGACAACATGGAAAGCACTTGTCAGGCTCCACAGCTCAATCGCTGACCACAGCTCTAGGACATTTTCAAACCTGAAGCATCACTATCTTCAATTCTTTTCTTTTATATCCTTAATCATATTATAGCCTTTATCTCTCCAGTTAAAAACATTGTTTGATAAAGAAAAAGGTCAGAGAGACTAAGCTACAACATGTATTTCTTAACCTAAGACATACTAGTCTCAACATGAAGATAAAGAAGGCAAGAGAACTACAGAGTAGCTTCTAGAGTCTTCCTGGTTTTTTGATTTTTATGTGGATAAAATACAATTTAGAACAGAAATAAAGTGCCATGCAAAACCTAACTGAAAATATTACATTAGCTGTTACCTCATGTATGAACATGGTAACAACTAATAATTGTAATTACATACGTTTTAGGGTTGGGATTTTTTTGCAATAAATAGAATCCAACAGAATGAGAGTATGTTCTATAAAGCATTGTTGTTGCAAATATTTAGGTGCATATTTCAGTTGAATCAGGTGAATTCATGAAGTTCAAAGACAGCTAACACAGTAAAATTATAGGATGAGGATGTAACACACCTCAGGCGGCATCTAGATTCTAAGAATTCACACTAACACCTTCCACTGGTTTTGCTGCATTGCCATAACCAGAAAGGGAATAAATGACAAAATTCTTGACAAGCAGAGGAGTCTGTTTGTATGGGATACACACAGACACACACATACACCCACCCACCCACACACTCACTCTTAGGTATCACATGGAACTTACTGAATACCCCAGGAGGGTTTCAACAGATGCTCCTTGCTTTGGTTGGCAGCTGATGTGATAGAATGTGAACAGTAGATGGTGTTTCTCTGTGAGTTTTGCTGGCAGCTTAATTTTCACTTCTTCATAAAAGTCAGGGGATCTGTTTAAAAAAAAAAAATGCCAAGCATGTTCCCAATCTTAGTGTAAGACTGAGCAAGAGGCAAATTTGCCACCTGGCTTTTTGACACTATGGTTATAAAACCAGATAAATCCTGAAAACAGAGCTGAGTTAAACAAAGTATACACATATATACACACACATTTTTTTGATTTTGAAATATTTTTTATGAATTATGAATCTGGAAGTTATATTTATGAACAATCTACAGCTTCAAATCAGAAGAAAGCAGACAGTATCAGCTGGACAGTATCAGCTTCCACCTTAGGTTTCAATTTCTGTTTCAGATTCTTGCATAAGCATTCTGCAAATTCTAAATCCCAAGTTTTCATTCATGAGAATGAGAATGTCCCTTCAGCTCTTTTGGATCTATGAATTAATTGAAGTGAATGATCTGAAAAGTTGCTTCTTGCTCCTGCTCCTTAATCTTCATAGTAGGAGTATTCTCAACTACTAAAAATCTTCAAACAAAGACAAGCAATTGTTGCTTGTACAACAGTCACTTATGCAAATGAATGTAGCAATACAAATTAGATATAAATTAGATACAAACTGCAGAAAACATTAATGTTTAAAATAGCATTCCTTGATGAACTATGTAGGGTAACAATTACATCAAGAGATCACGATTAATACTTCTCAAGTCGTATGAATAGTAACAACACTTACTTATTATGATATGTGATAGCTGTGTATATTTCTTGGACAAATTCTGGACCTGAAGATTTCCCAAAAATTACCTACATTAAGAAGAATAGAAAAGCAACTGCAATCAGGACTACAGCATTAATTCGTCATCATCTTGTATAAATTTTAAGACAGTATCTGAAGACGTAAAATGACCCTACAATTTTATCTTAGCTTGTTGGCATAAATGTATTATTACCAAGCACCTTCCCCCTGCTGCATTCAGGGTAAAACACCAGGAAAATGGAGCAGAGTTATTTCTAGAGTCACTGACTACCTCACATCACATTCCTTAGTCATGAACTAAAACCTAGGAATCATAGGAAAAAAGTCATGGTAAGCCACTCACATGTTGTCACACTGTCTTTATCTGAGTGCTAAAAAATTAAATAAAAAGTATTTTTAGAAGTTTTGTTTTTCAGTTGTAGCCTGCTCATTCAGGGTGAGATACATCTCACCTTACCTTAGAGGTCCAAAGTTCCTTTAAAATCAAGGAAGAGAAATACGCATTTCTGCTGCTAGATTTGCTTTCCTAAGACAGAGGTCCATGGTAAGGTCTTGAAATCAAATAATTTAAAGGGAGCCCTGGGAGATGAACTTAGACAAGAATCTCTGCACTGTACAAGTCTATATATATATGTATTGAGAGGAAGGTCCCAGACAGTGGACAGGGAAGACAGACAAACTGTGTCTGTCCTAACCACTTGCCAAAACCTAATCGTAACACAGGCAGAGTTTAGGGTAACCAACAATGCAGTATTGTGTAAAAGAAGGTGCTATATTAACATGGCACAGCTCTAGCTCTGGAAGAAATGTGGCTTGGAAAACACTGCTGAAAACCTGATTTCAGGTCCACAGGTTATGTGGAGCAAGGCTGTGAAGTGTATACTAAACAAGGTCAGTACACTGATAAAGGCTGGTTAGGTCATCCTCCTTGGTCCACCAGATTGTGGGACTGAAGTTTCCTTAAAGTAGTATTTCCACTCATTGTTTTCCTGCTCCAACACATAAAATCAACAAAGATTTTTGTCTCAATGTCATTCTCAAGTACTCAAAAACTATGTATTGAAAATATAAAAAAAATTTGGGTTGAAGCAGACATCTGGGTTAGAATACTTCAAACCAAACCTCTGAAGCTTGGTAAAGTTGAATAGAGGATCTTACAGTGACAGATGTTGAATAACCTGAACACAGAGAGGACTGTCTGCTCTGCTAGTAGTGTATGCCCTAACACACAGTGTGTTTCAAACATGGAAAGCTCTACCTATACTGCATGACTGTTCAGCCAGTGAAGATCCCGACTTTTACCTTCCAATGTCATACCTGAGCACTTGTGTAAACATAGTGTATGCAGAGGAGTAATCCTGGAAAATAGACTACATCATTCTTAAAAGGTCTCTGAAGCTCTGTGAATTTTACCCTTAGAAATGCCAGCGTGATACTGATGTAATATTATGTCATTCTCCTGAAAACAGGGTAGGAAGATTTAGATAAGAGGGAGCAATATGCCTCTGGTTCCACTAGAATCACAAGTCTTTTTTGTTGTGGGCAAGGAGTATGGCCCTGCTTTAGGATGAGAATGAAAGCTTCTCAAACTCTCTGTGTTAGGCTTCCTAAGGCCCCACTAGCAACTGTGGTGATGGGAAGCAAATAATGACTTCTCTCTTCCTGAGGTTTCTCAGGAATGCATGTTGTCTTGGGTTATGGAACCTAAAATGTGTATTCTATTTCATCTGCTGAAAGCAGATGGGGAAGTGTTCTTCTTTATCTCTTCTTTATCCTCTGGGGGGAGGGGGGCGGGTGCCTTCTGATAATGGGCCAACTGTTCAAACCAGGTGGGGCAGTATTTCTTATCTCTTTCACTGCCCATCCTCCCTCCAGGGGAATATTTTCTGCTAATGGGCCATTAAGACACCCCTAAAAGCACAGATCCCCAAACTTACCCTCCCCAAAATAGTACATCCACATTCCATCATCTTATTGTGAGAGCCAACCATTCCTACTTGGATAAAACTGAGACGCTGGAACACAAGGCACCTGGTTTCATCCGATTACTGGAGGAAGACTGGACCCTTCTCACCATCACTGGACCCTTGTTCTACAGGATCATCTCTACTTCAACAGAACCACATCTGCCACTCCAGGAGGACTCACTTCTGGACTGCTTCCAACACCATGACCAACAGGATGTCAGGTTATAGCTCTGACTCTGTCGGGGTTCTCCAAAATTGTTGTTTGTTTGTTTGCTTGTTTGTTTGTTTGGTTTTGTTTTCTACTACATTTGTATTGTAAATATTCCTAGTAAAGAATTGTTATTCCTATTCCCAAATGTTTGCCTGAAAGCCCTTAATTGCAAAATTATAATTGGCAGGGGTGAGGGGTTTACATTCTCCCTTCTAGGAGAAACTTCAGCTTTCCCTGGCAGATACCTGACTTTCCAAACCAGGACACATGTCAACAAAAGCCTGCTAAGAAAGCTCTGCATTTATTACCGGCATTGCACAGGATGGGTCTTCACCACACATAAACTGGATCTTGATGGTAATGTTCCTTGCAGAAGCCAGTCGGTTTGCAAAATTCAGCCTCTGAGGGTAAACATAGAGGAGATTTCTGGAAGAAAGATAAGGAAGAATAAAGTGGGTAAATAGCAAGCATTCCTGTTCGAAAATTAGCATCTTGCTCATTCCTCTCCCTCTCCTTCAGTTCCACCTACACAGTGAAAGATTTGTCAGAACTTAATTTCAGAAATCCACAAAGATAATTTCTTGGTGTGACATGTAGAACACCCTCTGTTTAAGGTTTCACCTACACTAAGCTATGTTCTGTTACAAACAATCAATTATCTTTGCTTGATGTAATGAAAAGCGGGGATCTCTCAAGAAAGCAGCTCCTTTCTCAGATGTAAATAATCAGATTCTGGAAGGGGGAAAGAATCACTCAGAGGTCCAAGGGAATCAACAACTGTAGTTCATACATTTGTAGCTTATAGCAAAAAAAGAGCCATATATTCCTAGATTATACAACCCAAAAATCAGTATCAATGAACCTGTGTAAATACAAATACGGAAATTTGAAAGAATAATTCTATAAGCCACCTCTTATTAGTAATGAATATGAATAATGCTTTGAAGCATAGAATACTTTGCTGTTTACTAGCTTCTGTACATTAACATATCACTAAACATAAAAAGCACCTTTAATTTCTGTAGGGAATTTGACAGCCTAGGTGGTCTTCTGACATATAATTCCAATAGAAGAGTCAAAATATTTACAGAAATATTTTTCTCTGTTGAAGTTTATGGCAAACCCGAGATTTCAGGTAGATCTGGATAATACAAAGATTCTGGAATCATGATTATAGCTATTTACTGTCTTGTTTTCCCAGTCTGATATAGGCTTCTCACTGTTTGTCCTCTGAGTGTAAGGAGTAAGATTACTGTTGGAGGAAACATGCTGGCTTTCAGTGAGAAACAAAGAGGAGTAGTCATGGACTTTCATGATTTCTTTTCATCTGTGGCAGTCAGAAGCTGCACACAGAATTGCACTGTCCTTATCACAGATACCTCCTCAGCACCACTGTCAGCTGGAAAAGTCAAGCAGCCTTGGAGTATATTGTCATTAAGTCAGACAGTCCATCTTCCATTTACTGTATCCCAAGACTTGGAAAACTGTGGTTTACTCTCCTGATTTCATGTGTCACAACATGACAGTACCGTTCAATTACACAGTCCAAGCTACTCTTTTCAACCATGTGCTACATTGAACATGGCATGCCTTAGTAAAAAAAAACGAAACAACAAACTAGCTTGTAACTTTCCCTTCCCTTCATTCAGAATGGACTTCTGCCTGTCACACTAATGCACACTCTTCCTTACTACCTTATGTGCAAGTTTTGCTTTGCCAGATTCTCTACCAGATGATGTTAAGGAAAGCTAAGTGAAAGAATGAAATATATTGGTAACCTCTACTGAATTATACTTGGGGGGCTGACATATTAAATGAAGGATATTGTCAATACTACATCTGCCAGAAGCGAAGAAATACATGTAGGGAAGGCTGAATAATACAGTCATTGCTTCATTAATCTGCAGCCTAGGACAAGACGTCACAAATCTATATAATGTACCTGAACACAGGATTTTACTTTTAGATGTGATTTGAGGTGAAAGACATGTAAAAACACGGGGAGCTCTCTGCTGACTACACAACCAAGGAAGCATTATTCCAGCAAGTGTTGGACTGAAAAGCTAAAGCTTGTGCAATTTATGCTGAAGCAGTTTTAGGGATCTTGCTTACATGTGTATTAAACCCATCAGCACTGAGGAAGAGCAGAGGTAAATGCTGACTCTGGGTATCCTGCAGATGAAGGTGATGGCTGGTGTCTAAAGCAGGAAGGTGAGAAGATGACCAAAAGATGTTCCCTGACACAGGCATGAATTGTAGACCCATTACTGACCACTGCCTTAGTGCTAGTGCCTGCACTCCATCCATACACTCCACAAGCCTGAGGGGAAGCAAACCCAAGGAGCATTTTCAGTTGGCAGTTAGCAGGGACATTGGGACACCAAATACTGCTGTCTTTTAAATAATAGGACAGCTAGGATGCCCATAAGGATGTGGTGAGCTCCAGAAGGCATTGCATCTCCCCCAAGGCTCTGCACTGAGCAGAGCTATTAGAGCAACACATCACAGCAAATACTTCTGGTCAGCGTGATTAAATTTCTCCCCTCACTCTCCCTGCTGAAAGGCAGGACTCTACCTCCAGATACAGTCAGATGTGCTAAAAAAACAAAAGAGCTATTCAAGAGACAGCTTGAGTCTACAAAGGCCAAGCCATGGCAGAACACCCAATGTCACTGAGAAAACAGTCACAAAGGCCAGCAGAGTCCTGGGTGATGCTGACAGCTTCTGTGGGTCAGAGAATGACCCAGAAGAGTGGTAAGAGACTATTTTGGAATCAGTCACCTGCTGGGACAGCTAAGGGTCCCCCTAGCCTGGCACAGGATACCATGTGGCAATTCTCCTGCAAATTTGCTGACCTTCCCACACTTCCATGAGGCTTAGCAGTGATTTAATCATTTCCCATGGGCAATGCAAACAGACCTACCCTCTGCCAAAATAAAATCTATTCAGAGTTCCAAGTCTGTGACCATTCTTATTTAGTGTTTGTAAATACTGCTTGTACATATCTGCACATAAAAGAACCCTTTGCTGGATTACACCTCGTGTGAGGTGTCAACAAATGCATCTCAAACTTTTCATGAATGTTAGGTATCTTCATTGTTGACTGTGATGAGAATTCCATACACAGCAAAACTCAGCATATGCACAAGTAGTCCCTACTGATACAAACCAGGAATGTTCTGTAGGTTAGGAGTGATGAATGAGTTAAAATTGGCATTTAAAACCTGTGGCACTAGAAACAAAAGCTGATGTACCCGTTAGTTATAATTTTCAATATCTGTTGATTCTTCCACAATTTTGATGAGGAGTCTTCAGGAAAAACTGGTTAAAATTTGAAAAGGACATCACAAATGCTTAACCAAACATGAAACCCCATTCTAGTCAGCCATTGACTAGCAAAATAGCACAGTGAGAGAACTTCAACATGCCACATCCAAGAGGATGGGTATGAGTCATATACTCTGTATTTTAGGATGGATAATTTGGAAAATAATTGGAATGATTTTTCTCATGTTGCTAAAATTTTGAATCATCTGAAGAGTTGGTGGACAGATCTAAAACTAGACCCAAGGGCCCACAGAATACATAGACATAGTAGACATGCTCTCTCTGGTTTGCACAGGCAGAGAGGCAGAGATGAGTAAATGAGAGAGCCAAATAAGAGAGAGAGAGCAATAACAGGAGTGAGACACCGACATTCACCAATAACCTTTCTTCACCCAAAACTAGTCAAGGATGGGGTAGAATGATTACCACCAAAGCATAGGCCTCCAGCTCACACTGCAGACTACAGCAAGTCTGAGAACATTGCTACGTGGTTTGCAATTAAATGCAACAAAACTGCTAAAAGGAGGGGTTCTTTCCCCTTCCTCCAAAAATCCCCTAAGCATTAGGTACTACCCCTATCACAGACAGGATTTCCTGTGCCTGGTTAAGCTGAGTTACTGCTGAAGTGGTGTGACAAATCCCTCTTCCTCAGCACCAACATTTCATAGTGGCAGTAAACAGCATAATTTTCATTTATATTTAATGAGAAAATAAAATGACAAACAAACTTTAAATTATATGATTTTTCCTATTAAAAATAGAGGGGTATGAAAGAAATAAATCTTGGAATGTTTTGACATTTTCAGGGAAATATTTTTATTAAAGAAATGTAAGTACACAACAAAAAGAAGTGCTCCATTTCACAGTGCACAAAGAAAGTGGGCTGGCTGATCTCTCTGGCATAAATCAGAAATAGCATCATTTAAAATAATGGCATTACACCAGTAAAAAAAAAAAGCTTGCAAGACCTGAGTTCAAAGACTATAACAGAAGGCTCCACTTTTCCTACCACCAAGGAAAAAGCTATTAAAAAAATAAAAAAATAATTCATCCCTCTGAAATGCCTTTGACAATTTCCTCCCCCAGTGTCTACATGTATAGCACTGGTGAAAAAAAAAAGGTTTGCAGACTTGTATCTGAAAATTAGAAAACATTAAATAACCTTTAAGGCCCTAGCAAGCCATGACACACATCTATGACTAAACGCTATCAAATTGCTTAAATAAGCAAGATCCTTAAAAAAGGATGATTCTACTTTCCAGATTAGAAGAAAGGAAATAAAACAACATGAAACACTTTGTATTTGGCTCTATTCAAATTCAATTACTCCTCATGGGTTAGTTTAATCTCAGACTTAAAATGGTATTTGCCATGTGGAGAACTAAGCAACGAAAATTGCATGACAGTGAAATTAAGAAAAGGGTCACAGGGCTCCATGGAGGGATCTGGACAGGCTGGAGCCAAGCCCTGAGCCAAGGCCAATGGTGTGAGGTCAACCAGGCCCAGTGCTGGCTCCTGCCCTTGGCTCAACAACCCCAGGCAGGGCCACAGGCTGGGGCAGAGTGGCTGGAAAGCTGCCCACAGGAAAAGTGTGGTGTGTTTCTGTTAAGTTGTTGCGAAGTTATTTTCCCAACGGATCATCCCTGTTTCCCCCCTGATACGTTTGATATCGCCCAGGTTATCTCCTTCCTCACCCAGTTGTCCATCACTCCCTAGGCCTGCCTTTTACCCCATCTACATAGATGTCAATCCTCCCTAATCCCTGCCCTTGGTTCTAGAAAGTTCCCTGTCAGTCCTTCTTGTCCCAGCCCCCTGTCTAAACTCCTCCCGGGAATTCCCCTATTCCATGAGGCCCCATTGGTCCATGTGACCCTTTTCACTCCCATTGTCTTTCCTACTGGTTGTCATATTGTGAGCCCCTCCTTAATCTCCTCCCTGTTGTATCCATGACTGGTTGAAGAATTGTACCCTCCCCCTGTACCTCCCCCGTTTAAAAGACTGTGCAAAATGCTGATTTTTGGCTTTTCATATCTGCCCTGAGAAGCACACAAAAGGCTCCTCCCTGTTCTTGGCCCTGATCCTGGATGCTGTACCACCGGCTGCTGTTGGGAGCAGGAGCAGCCCTGCTCGGTACCGCCACTTGGGTCAAAGCCGGACCTGCGGGCAGACCGGGCAGTGAGAGCTAGCCTGGGGGTTTCTCCAGGAACTGCATCAAAAAAGGACGTGGGGGTGCTGCTGACAGTGGCTGAACACGAGCCAGCAGTGCCCAGGTGGCCAAGGAGGCCAATGGCATCCTGGTCTGTAGCAGCAATAGTGTGGCCAGCAGGGATTGCCTCTTCAAGGTGAGGCTGCACCTTGAATCCTGTGTTCAGTTCTGAACCCCTCTCTCTAAGAAGGACATGGAAGTGCTGGAGTGTGTCCAGAAAAGGGCAACAGAGCTGGGGAAGGTCTGGAGCACAAGTCTTGTGACAAGCAGCTGAGGGAGCCGAGGTTGTTTAGCCTGGAGAAAAGGAGGCTCAGGGAGTCCTTATCACTCCCTACAACTGCCTGAAAGGAGGTTGTAGCCAGATGAGGGTCTTCTCCAAAGTAGCAAGCAATAGAATAAGAGGAAACAGCCTCATGTTGCTCCAGGAGAGGTTTAAATTGGATATTAAGAAATATTTCTTCACCAAAAGAGTTGTCAAGCATTGGCAGGCTATCCAGGGGAAGTTGTGGAGTCACATGTAGACGTGCTGCTTAAGGGACATGGTTTAGTAGTGGACTTGGCAGTGCCAGGTTACAGCTGGACTTGATGTTCATTGGCCTACATCACCTAACTATGCATGTCATACCACTGATTCACTAATTAAGGTAAAGATTAATGAAGGCAACTATTCTTTATGAATGTTGTCTCCATTATTACAAGTTAGGCTGAACAAATCTTACTTTGTTTTGTTGCCATGACTTTTACTTTGGGTGAAAATCAAAACAAAGACTTAAAGGAAAAGGTTAAGCATGTAAGGTGTGAACTCTTGCTGAAAGAGTGTGACTGTTGAGCAATAGCAAGCATTTCCTCTAATGTGGATGTATGTATTCAATACAGACACCCTGGCAACGTAAGGATAGTGTGGAGACACCCAAATTTGCTTTAGGAGAAGCACAAATTAATTTTTGGCACTGTGGCTTTGATATTCATTATGTCTGGCTGCAGAAGTGAGAGATGAGAACTGAAGATGAGAACCTGATGAGAAGTAAAGACGGAATATTCTGTGCAGACTCAACTGTTGTTACAGCTCAGAAACACACCAGTTGCTAATGATTTTTGGTCAAAAGCAGACCTTCAGACATTACAAGACTGCACATTGGAACTGACATTTAGTGGGGCCAGACAACGAATAGGAAGTTAAAACCATCTTATTTTTTCATTAAACTAAAAAAAGGCATTTTTGCTCACGTTCATTTACATTTCCACTTTCAATTACATAAAAACTACTTCCCCTATAGAAATGTCTGCATTAAAGTTCTATCACCATCCAATTCTGTCTTTGATACACAGAGAAGACAGAAGTGCCACAACTCTCTGCATTTTAGTGTACTGGTGCTGTGAGCTGCCCTTGAGAGGTTGAACACCACTGACTTGTGGCAGAGCCCAGGAGTAATTCCTCCAAAACTTCAAATGAGGCTATAGCCAAACTGGCCTACTTATTTCCTGCTGACACCACACTGCAAGTTGTTATTGTAAGATAAGATTTGCCACTTCTTTTTTTTTGTTTTCCTTTAAAGCTGAGACACAAGTCCAGGTGTCACCAAACAGATCTCTAGTTTTCTGTGAAGGCGTGGAGCACCTCCCTGGAATAAATTAGTTTGCCACGGTGCAGTTCTGAGCTGTACAGAACCACAAGCCTTGTCCTTCTCTCCTCCTGGGTTGGGTCAGGTGAGCAGGTGGGAGAGCTCTCTCCTTGCTAATCCCCACTGCAAGAAATGAATAAGCTTTACATTGCTTTATTCTGAGCCTTCATTCTGTGATTCCTTACTGATAGTCACACTTTTGCCCCTAATACAATACAGTGTCTAGCTACTGTTTTAGGGATCAGAAATCCCCCTTAGAATAGTATCATCTGCTATTACTGTTGAAAGCATTATTGCTCCCTTGGCTTGGCTAATACAGTGGTTGGATGAAAGTCATTATTTCAAGTTATTTCTGTATCTATAATACTGCAATACACTCCATCAGAATTACTGTTAGCTATTACTGTAACTACTAGCATTACTACACTCACTAGCAATTAAATACTGCATAAACATCTTGAAACACATTCTTCTGATGTTAATTTCTTACAGGACACTCAGATGTTCCAGACTACTAAGAAATAAATGATGGGAATTGCTCACTTGCATGCCACTGAGCACTGTGATCACCTTGAAACAATCATAACAGAACAGATCTAAAGAAATTAAATTACATAGCCTGGAGTGCTCATTCATAGTTAAAAAGTTCATAGAGCAACACATTATTTCCTCAGATACTCAGATGACTCAACAATAGAAACAACTTGAGAATAAACATTTACCAGAAGTGTTAAAAATTATAATAAAATTTACTGGGAAAAAACCCGAAAACCAAACAAACACAAAGAAGGATGGATAGATAGATAGATAGATAGATAGATAGATAGATAGATAGATAGATAGATAGATAGATAGATGCCAAGTCAATGACAGTTGTTAAAGGATTTTTTTTTATGTTATAGAAAAATTTTCAAAAGACAATACAATTAGTAAACACATTATGGAATATCCTGCAGGTATTTTACCTTGTAATGGCTAGGAATATTAAATCATCAGCCCAACCATTGTCCTTAGCCTTTTTTTAAAAAAAAATAGTTTCTATTTCTGAAAAAAAAAATCAAATCACATTTTTAAAAGAAATGTTAAAAATACATGTTATTTCTTACCTATAAATGGTGTGGGGAACATACACTTCTCTAACTGGGAACTCCAAAATCTCTTTGTGGGGGCGATTACGGTTTTCTGAAAATGGCTTCACTGGGAGTAGTTCTGGCGTCAGGCAATAACCAATATTTTCTGGAGCTGGGGAAATCTCCACTTTCAGTGTTCCTTTAAAAATTAAATCACAAAATCTTAGCAAAAATATAAAGAATGATCAGTGTATAATAAAAGAAAAATTAGAACAATATGTAAGGTTACATAGCAACACTGTAGAAAAAAGGACTGGTTCTTGGGCTGCATGAGAAGGAAAGCATAGGTACAAAAAGGTACAGAGGAAGCAGCCTACACACATCCCTTCACAATCAGGGCAACACATAGCTCCTTATGTCTACCCTGTACTGTTTACATGAAAATAAAAATAAAGAAGTACTACTATATGCTGGCTGATTTTCTAGTGTCTGTCACACACAAGTGATACAACATTTGTCTGGGAGACAAACAAAAGGTGTGCTGTCAAACACACGTCTCTCTTACTCCTCCTCCCCCTCAGACTCTGCTCAGATTAATCTCTGCCAAAGTAGGCACCACCCCACCAGGAAAGCTAGTCTTTTCTGTGGTGAGCAGTTACACAGCTAATACTGATGACATCTACCCCAGGATAAACAGATTTTCAATTTAAATTCTCTGCTGCGATAAGTTAAAAGGAGCTCAGACTTGTCATTTCTGGCAATCAATTAGAAAGGAAAAACAGCTTTGCCCTTAGTTCATATTTCCTAAGGTTCCTCCACAATGTGGAAGAGGTTGAACTGTAATTTACATAAAAAAGAAGAATTAAGCTGGTGAGGTGTTTGACAGTAGCTAAACACTGTCTGTACTTCTCTACTTTGTTAACTAATGCTGACCCTAATATCAAGTTAAGATGAAATGTGTACACATTTTAATTTCTCTCTATAAAATATGAACCATTTCAAAGCATTGCAGGGAAGTAGCAAGGATCCTAGACATTTGCTTTAAAGAACTGTCTGCAAGCACTTTGGGTAATAACAAAAGATATCCAGTAGCTACACTGCAAATTAGGGAGAAAAGCAAATAATTAAAAAATATCAAGCTAAGTCTTCATCTCCATACTCATTCATGCATTAAAAAAAAAAATAAAATTCTAAAGCATCTGTATTCAAGTAGACACCAGAAACCCAGGAAATCCCACAACGGCACATATTATAGGCTTTAAACCAAAGTCAAATATATTTGGGGGTTGGAATTTACAGAACAGTTGAGAGAAAAAAAAAATATATAGCAACAACATCCCATCCAAAATTAATTATGTACCTGGTAAAGTCTTAATTCTTCTTTGCAAGGAAGATGATCTTTTGAAATCAGCTAAAAATTTAAACAGATCTTCATCACTGAGCCTGTCTCCTTCCTACCAAGGGAAAGACAAAAATCAGTACCTTTGTAACAGAACTCCACAACATGGAGAAAAGGTTCAGGAGTGAACCACGTCCTCGAGGCATCAAAAGCAAGTGGGTTACTATTTACTTGACTGCAGTTATCCTCTCTCCCCCACACAAATATAACTGGGAGCTTTTCCCAACATAATTCATATTGCATAAATAAAAAATGGCTTATGAAATCAGAAATAAAGAGAATCCAGTACCTGTTTAAAGAAAGTGCTGATGGTCAGAGGGATTGTTTTGAAGTTTGATGCTGGATAGTTGTCTTCTGAGTTGAAACTTCTCTCAGAAAGCCTTCTTGCCTGCAGCAGTGTTGCCTTCTTGTCACTACTGGTTCCCTTCCCTTCAAAGAGAAATTAAATGTGTTATCATCTTGTTCTTTGCTTTTTGCTGCAGCACAAAGTTTCTCACAATACACCAGAAAACCACAAAAACATCTCACTAACATCAGAAGATAGAGTGCCTAAAACATTCTGCTTCTTTTATTTCAGACTACGTGAAATAGTGGAATACTAGGACACATCTATTGATATTGCAGAGCAAAAGATTATTTAAATTTTTAGTCCATGGTTTATAAAGCACATTAAACAACGGTCCTGCCTACCAAACTGGGATGTTTCGTAGCTTGATTGCTCAGTATTGCTAGCTAACTCCATGGGGCAAAGGGAATTTTACTTCTACAAAGCCAGTGCTCAATGAAAAGTTGGCCTAAACCATGAAAAAATATTTAGTAGACATAAGAATAAATATGCAGAGACAACACGGTGAGCACAATTAATTTGTAACTGTTTGTAGGACTGAAAAGGAAAGCTGACAAGAGATTACTTTGAATATGTGATTCACTTTTGATGCCACAGTGAATAACACTGTTTCCTGTAACCAGTCCTACTGAAGAGTAATTTTGTCTAGAAAAGTTAGACAAGTACCGTTTAAACCTTCAGCTTCTTGGATTTCTCGTTCAAGTGTTGAAAGGTTGAAGAAATTAGATAGGCTTATGGGAATCCAAGCGAATGGCATTCTGTATTTCCCCAACCTCTGACAAAAGGATTCAGCTTGTGCTTTCAGTTTCTCAATCTTTTCTTTTGTCTGAGACAAAGAAAATAATGGCTGTTTCAAAAGCAATCAGTTACTGCGATGCTACCATAGACAAAAATGCAAGTTACATATTTACGGTTCAGTAAATAATTTTCATTGGTAACTCTTATATTTTCTTGCTATCACTGATAGAATTGTAGCTGTTTTGATTTGTACATTCACTTCAACTGCTCTTCAATGAGTTCACTTGCACTGTAGAAATGTAGAAAGCCAATCTTTTTGTAGTAATCTTCAAATCCAGAATGAACATTCACCATGAAATGTTAGCAGGTTCTACTTCTTTCATCAGATACAGAAAAAATATTCTATTGAAAGCAATATTCTAAAGGTGAGACGTGTGGAAGCCCAGAAAACACTGTCAGTCTGTTCCAGGGAGGTAAATGACCATGAATTCCTTGAACAGAACTCACATCATCTATGGACAGCAGTACCAAACTGGACAGCTGCACACTACAGCAGGCTGTCTGCCCATCCAAATCAATAGCATGTCTCTGAGGTACAAGTATTTCTGCTAATTCTACATTTCAGTCATTTCCTTTGCTCACCCCTATCTGCTTCATGACTCAAGACTCTGTCAGTACTGATTTCCAAAGGGGTCAGTAACAATAATGCACCTTTGCCTTCTCCTGATTCCTTTCTGTCAGGCCACAGACATCAAACTGCTTGCACCATGGATGATCTAACCATCTTTTCCTCCAGTGTTTTTGGTATTCCATCCTATTTCAAAGGGTTTCCTCTTTCTCTGTAGTTTTTGTTTGCTTGTTTGTTTTAGCATGCATTTTTTGATCTAAGTATTTTTTACCTACCTTGCCAGCCTCACTTTCTTTAAGAACCATGTAAGGTTCTGCACACTCTCCGATTTCTCCTTGCTGAAGCACTTTTTCTATCTATAAAAAGCAGTAAAATAAGACAATTAAAGAAAAAAAATGTCATCCAAATAATAACATGTTGTTTTTCTAGAAATTTGAAAGAGCTTGCCTAGATATATAGCTGTATATAACACCTTAAAACCATCTTTATGGAGTAACTGATACTAAACCTTCTAGTTTTCCATCTGTTAGAAAGCACATTCCAAATGAAGTGGTTCAGGCTAACTCAGCTTCAGAATTAAGCACACAAAATGATGCAAAGTGCACTAAACCAGTGCTAAAAAACCCTCCACAGAATGTAAATAAAATTTTTGGAAGTGCCTTATTTCACTATGTTTTTAATTTCCCTTAGGCAGAGATAGGAAAATACTTAATAGAACTGGTACACAGGGTACTAATGTAACTTCTTAGCTTGAGAATGAGATACAACACTAGACACCTGCTCATATACCTACATCTCATCTAGACAAAAGCCATGTCAGTTCCATGAACTCAGACAACAGGAACAGCTGGGAACAGGCAGAGTGGTGTCAAAGGAGCACTGTAACATACCTTTATGACCAGGTATATATCTGATGAGGGATAAGTGACAGAAAACACTGCTGATCTTGCCTGAGTAGACAAGTCAATGGAGGGTGTATGAGAACGCAAGAATCCTCTTAATGAATCAGAATTGAGGTCACAATGAAAATTTTCTGAGATCTTGAAAAGAAAAAAGGGATTAAAATATATTGTAAAGCAAAAATGCTTCAAATTTTATTTTAAAACAAGTCAAAAGTTGTAACTACAACTACAAAATAAACAGTTGCAAGCATGTGACTGACTGAATAACAACAGTCCTGGATCAGACTGCATGTGTAAAAAAGTAGCAAGTTTTTTGTAAAATTTCCTAAATTATTACTCTGGAGATAAAAACCCAGGCCAACTGAACAACAATATTGTAAACACACTTACCTTTTTTCTTTCCTTTATGTCATAGAGAGCTATGCATGCAAACAAAGGTTCTATCTCTATATCGAACCTGTTAGGGAAAGACACACAAGACACTGATTGGTGCTGCACTCATATGGCTATGTATAATAAAAAAAAACATGGAAGAGTTATATTTTGACTGGCACTTTCATTAAAAAACGCACAGAAATACTTAGCTCCAAACCTCAGCTCTCTTAAAGTCTTGAGGATTTTTTTTATTAGTGCATTATATTAGATGATTTTTAGAGGAAAAAAAGGGTAGTAAACTGCATGCAACGTATTTTCTAATTTGACAGGAAGGTCATCTCAGAGATCAGTTAAAAATTATTGTGGTTTTTTTGGTTGCTTGTTTTGGTTTTGGTTTTGGTTTTGGTTTTTATGTGTGTGTGTGTTTTTGTTTTTGTTTTTGTTTGTTTTTGGTTTTGTTTTCTTTTTTCTGTTTATCAAGTTGTGCTGGCTTTGGCTGGAAGGGAATTAATTTTCTTCAGAGTGGGGCTAAGGTTGTGGATTTGTGCTGAACACAGGGTTGATAATATAAAGATGTTTTTGCTGTTGCTGAGAAGGGCTTGCCCAAAACTAAGGCCTTTTCTGCTTTTTGTACTGCTTCCACTGGTGAGGAGGCTGGGGTGTGTGGGAGACTGGGAGGAGAAACAGACAGGACAGGTGACCCCAAATGACCAAATGGATATTCCAGACCATGTGCTACCATGCCTAGAATATAAATTGGAGGTAAAAGAAGCAAGCAGGGGAAATCTGGAGTGATGGTGTTTGCCTTCCCAAGCCACATTATGTGTGGACTTGCTCTTCTGGAGATGGATGAACACCTGCCTGCCCTTGGGACCCCTGTGAGTTAATTCCTTGTTTTCTTTTGCTTGTCTGTGTGTCTTGCTTTCCCTATTAAAATATTTATGTCTCAACCCAGGAGATTTACTCTTCTGATTCTCTCCCTGATCCTGTTTGTGGAGGAGTGAGCAAATGGCTGTGTGGGGCTTGGCTGCTGGCTGGGGTTAAACCACAGTGAAAGTCCAGCAGTGTGTAGGACACCAATTGGTTGTTTGTTTTGTTTTTTTTAATATATAATCTGGGTTCACTCCCAACTCTTTTCCATCCTGGAAAATAAAAGACTTCTGTAAAGATGGACAGAAATAATTCTCTGCTACACTAAGGAAGAACACTTGAGCAGTGAATGCTGCTGTACCGGACACCTGTGGTGGTGAAATAAGGTGTGCAGCTGTACATTCTTGTGAACTCAGAAATGGTGAGCAATGTTTGTGAAGGATTACTTACTTCAGAGTCTGCAGCTTCACCAAAATCCTGTTGCCCAGATGCTCCTTTGGGCGATCTGGCACTGGGCGTATCTCCACCGCATCTTCCTATCATTAAACAGTCATACTTAATTAAAACAACTGTAAATTAACACACTTGCATAAAACATTTACCTGACAGTAGCCGAGCCACTGCTACAGAGCAGCATCTTCCCCCACTCAGTGGGCAGTTAATGTCTCCAGAGATGAAAGAAAACAGATTTACTATTTCTGAATATTTACATCCCTGACCCTTACCTGGAATTTGCACCAAATACTTACAGCTGTGGACCCCAAGCCACTATGAAAGGCAACACCCTGACATCAGCCATATCACCAGCATGTGGCTTGGCCCATGGGGAGGGGAGGAGAGGAGAGGAGAGGAGAGGAGAGGAGAGGAGAGGAGAGGAGAGGAGAGGAGAGGAGAGGAGAGGAGAGGAGAGGAGAGGAGAGGAGAGGAGAGGAGAGGAGAGGAGAGGAGAGGAGAGGAGAGGAGAGGAGAGGAGAGGAGAGGAGAGGAGAGGAGAGGAGAGGAGAGGAGAGGAGAGGAGAGGAGAGGAGAGGAGAGGAGAGGAATCTTCTGTGGTGCAGCTTTAACCTCGGTCATGCAGGGACAGCCAGCCGGGAAAGACTAGCAGGACGGGAGACCTCCCGCTCACCTCGTCCACGGAGGGGTAGAGGGCGAGGAGCTCGGGGTGCCTGTTGGTGCGGCGTGCCTCCTCGTTCAGCCTCTCGAAGTCCTCGGCGCTGAGCAGGTGCTGCAGCCGCGGGTCCGGCTGCAGGCTGCGCAGCTCCAGGTCGGAGCAGGCCTGGGGCGTCCTCGAGGCCTCCTCTGGGGCGGGTTGGGGCCCCCCCACCTGCTGGGAAGCAAGGAAAATGTCAAGCTGTGGCTTGGGCAACCAGGGTGTCGCAGAATGGCTGTTGGTGATCTGGCAGAGGGGAACTCAATGCCTGCTCTGCCGTGAGGCCTAGTGGCGAGCATGGTGCTCTGCTTGATGCCACCACAGAATCACAGAACACACTGAGCTGGAAGGGACCCACCAGGGTCACAGAGCCCAACTCCCAGCTCTGTACAGGACGCCACAAGAATCACACCATGTGCCCAAGAGCATTGTCCAAATGCTTCTTGAACTCTGTCAGGCTTGATGGTATGACCACTTCCCTGGGCAGCCTCTTCCAGTGCCTAAACACCTCCTGGGTGAAGAACCTTTTCCAAATATCCAACCTCAACCTCCCCTACACATCTCCAGGCCACTCCCTCAGGTCCTGTAACTCTTCACCACAAAGAAGAGATCAGTGCCCGCCCCTCCTCTCCCCCTCACAAGGAAAATGTAGACTGCACTGAGGTTTCCCCTCAGTCTCCTCTTCTTCAGGCTGAACAGACCAAGTGACCTCAGCCACTTCCATGCGACTTCCCCTCAAGGCCCTTCACCATCTTTGTGTCCCTTCTTTGGATGCTCTCCAATACATAGGTTTATATCTCTCTCATATTGCAGCAACCAAAACTTCACATTTGTAACATTATTCATCACAATCTTCACATTCACATAACACATAACATTCAAGGGGAGGGAGGTCACACCACATGCTTCTTTTGAGGGAAGCTGCTGTGTTTGACCACTTTTCCCAAAGTGGAGAAAATGTACCTGAAAAGTTGCATTGCCAGAATCCAATGTTTCCGATTCAAATGTTTGTTTTTGAAGCGTTTTGTGAAGATCTTTTCGGGATCCCTTGGTTTTCAGGCTACAAGTATCTGAATTCCCTTGGTTTCTTTTATGGAGAAGCCCGAGAAAGTCAGGATAACATGAGGAGGTGTTAAGAGAAAATAAAACAGAGAAGACAAATTAAAAAATATTTTAAAACTGAAAAGATTGTTCTGCAAAAACCAGTGTAGCACAGCTTTAATGCAAAAATGTGACATTTCACAACTTTAATGTGTTTTAATACACCATTGCAACTCTGTAATGTATATTAAGAAGAGTTTAAAAGGAAAAAAAGTAACTCAGATAATTTTTTTCTATAGAGTATAAGCCTGAGACAGCAGGAAAACCTGACCTAGGTACAAAATCTGCTTCTATCTCCTTTTCAGACATGGTGATTATTTCAGTGACCTTAAGGACATGGATCAGGATCACTTATCTCATTGCTGGCTTCTTCAATTACATACACCAAAGCTCTTACTGCTCTTATCCTGGACCTAGCTAGTATCCCAAGTTAATCACATGCAATAGTCTACACCTTTCAAAAAAATGCCTGGTTTTGAAGAGGGCTATTTCCATGCCACAACGTAACCCTCCAGGCTGGCAGCTTTGAAAAATTCTCCTGAAATTTCAAGATACATTCTTGAGGCAGATGGAAAAAAACAGCAGGTACCCTGAAAGAGAGGTGTTAGATTCATCCAGAGCTCTGTTTCTTTCACTTTAGTATGCAATTTGCTAAATCCTGTGACAGTCTTTTTGCAATCAGTCTCCTTATTTACAACATCTTGCTTCATTCATTTTTCTTTCTGTGACACTCCCAAAGAAATGACTGAACATCTGAGTACTTTCATAAAGAAGACACAATAAGCAATTATTGATCAGGGAGACACCTTTTTATTACATTTTGGGAGTAGCTGAATTATATGCTCTGTTGTGTTTTAATTTTAATTGTTTGCATTTTAATCGTTTGCCAGTTCACTGCAATGAAAACTGGTCATAAAAAGACAATCCCAGCTCTCCTTGGATGTGACCTTGTTTTGGAACCACTGTAATCATCCAGAATGGAAGGCAGAAATTCTGCACGACTTTAAGACATTTAAGAATCCAAAAGAGGTTGTATAGATTATTTTTTTCACTACCTCTGGTGGCAAACAAATGATTAATGGAGAAATTTATGTACCTGAGTTCACATTTTTCCCTGTGGTATGAAAACTACACTAGAGATGCCTTTCCCCTAAAGTACTCCTGGAAAATTTATTTATATTGTTTATTTATTTTGAAAAGCATTATAGCAATTAAACCCCACCAAGTGGCAAGCCATGGTTTTAATACACATGTCAATTTAACAGGCACACACCGAATTAAGAAAACGAGGTGAAGAAAAAGAACAAAGGACAACTGAAAGGAGAAACGGGCAGAGGAACAAGCTTCCCATGCTGCCTCCTGCAAGGCCACGTGGACGCCAGCTGTGCCCAGCTTTTCTGCCACATACCTCTCTACCCTGGGGCTCAAGGATGACCTCTGTTATGGCACCCACTGGAGACTCCCCAATCTCCTGTTCTGAACCTTCACATTCATGAATGGATGAAAGCCGCTCACACGCTTCTCCCACCCACAGCTCACCAGACAATATATTCAGCAACATGTTCTATAACATCTGTCAAGCAGGCAACTACAGTTTTTCCAGCCTTTCCCAAAACAATGGAAAGCCTTCTACAATCACTTTTTTCCCACTTCTTTGTTGATATATTTTCATCCTCTCATGCCTTTTTTGAAAAAAAAAAACCCAACCAAACAAAACAGCTGTCCAAGCATATCATGAGATTCCCAATAACAATCTATCACTGGTTTACGTGTCACTGCAGCATATTTGGTAGTGTTTTGTGTTTTGTAATTTTTAATAATTTGCTTGCATTGTTAGCAACAGCTGCCAAAGCTCAGCTCTCTGGCAGAGTCCACCACCATGTTCACCACAGAGTCAACTGCTCAATAAAGATTTTGCATGCAAATTTACCTCACCTGAATGAAATAGTAAAACACCCAGGAAAACTTTCCACATATGTGTATTTCTCTGGCCCCATTCACATTTCTACTAGCACATATAAATGCAAGAATAGCTATGTTCTATTTCTCACCTCACCTACTTTACTGCTCACTATTTTCTCCCGTGCACAAACAAAGCTGCAACGCTTTTTACAGCACGCTCAGAACAGCAGTGTGTGCAACAGCTAGTGCCTCTGCTCTGACCAGTGTGGGAGGAGAACCCACAAAACCCACTAGCCCACTTTTAATGACTCACTGCAGAGCAGTTCTGAGAATTCAATCAATTTCATCATCACCCCTGGAGGAAGTCTCTTAACCCCCAGCAGCTGCTCCACTGAGGAGCACAAGCTGCACAGTTAAATAGTGCAGATTCCTCTACAGTCACCATTGTAAATCCATAAGGCACTGGCTGCTGATGTGTATCATATCAGGAAAACACAAGGGCAAGTGAAGGGGCACAACAGAATGGCAGCAAATGTGTCAGCACTCAAACAGCAGCTGCTGCTTCTGCTTTTCAAGAGCTGGGCATGACTGCAGGAGTGGATGAAGAGGAAGTGCTACAGACAAAGCAGAGCTCCAAAAACCTCTTTCTGAAGAACAGGGTGAGGTGATGGGGAAGGAGGTAAGACACCTCACCCCTAAGAGTCTGGGAACAGACATCCCTGCACTGACTGAGAGTTCCCTTCACATTTTACATGTGAAATAGAATAGGATAGAATAAAATAAAATTAAAATATAATGAACTAAACTAAAGGAAATCAAGCACTTATAATGACTACAGGTCCAACGCTGTGTGTTGAATTACACTGTGCAGAAATAATTTACTGATGTAAAATAGTAAATTTGGGTATAACACTGATAATCCCATGAATACACTCAATCACTGCTGGGAAAGCCCATAATCCTTGAGTTTTCAGACACATTTGGAAGTCAAATCACAATGAATTTTCAGGGCATGAATAGGAGAAAAGCATGCAAATACAGTCTTTATCCCTGTTATCTTTCTTTTTAGTGGGATCAAACAGTACTAGTTTTCCTGATTAAGATAAATCATCGTTACAGAGGGTTGATGTGAATTTCTTCCCATCAACTTCCCATCCATTCCTAGAGTGCCTGATAATTAAGAAGCAGATGCAACAGTATTTGGCAATGCACACCATCTCAAACAAAATATTATTAATAACAATATTATTTATACTACTGGTTATTTATACTACTAATTTATAAGCAGGTGTAAGTTATTTATACTTACCTGTGCAAGTTATTTATACCACTGAAAAGTCAGTTCTCATCTTCAACTTTTGACTAAAATAATTATAATTTAGGATTACTTATAAAAGCAAACATATCCTCTCTGGTAAGTAAGATGCAATGTATTTTTGATTTTATTTAGTTTTATGTTGCTTACTTTCGATTCACTATCAGCCACTCACGGATGTAAGTCTGAACACAGTCTTTGACATGCGAGTCCAGCTCAACCCTGTGGAAAAAGCAACATATTTCAGCTCCTAAGTCAAACTTTCAGGACAAACAAATTTATCTAAACATACTAGTCAGATAAAAGCCTCTCTGTTAGTCCTCTCCTGTGTATTTATTTTACTGCTAAACTATTGTTTGAGGTTTAAAAAAAATCCTCTGTACTGCATGAATTCCCTTATGCAGGTTTTTGGTACTGTGCTGATAAATGTACAAACATACATTTAACAGAGGTAACAACTTGCCACACTCCCTATTCATAAATATAAGACTATAAAATATAGTAAAATTAAATAAATTATATAATATAACCAACCTTGTGATTTTCAAAACTTGATAACAAGTCTCAAGATACAGAAATATTTTTAGAGGCCTCAGCTCCTGGACTCTTGCAAATACCTAGTTTTTATGTATGTGCAATTTTCTCTTTCTCACAGAAAAGAAGAAAAATCTGAAAAAGGAACCCTAAGCTTTAAATGAGATAGCATAACATAACATAGCATAACATAAAACTTTAAGTTCTAAGAATACGTTACATTTTAATTTTCTGGTTTTCAAATAAGTCTTCTTTAATGAAGGGGGTTGTAAGTGCTCCTTGATAAACTGGATACTATTTGGAACTGCAAGTCTTTCAGCCAAAGACAATGTCCATGAACTTCACATCATGATGCCATGGCATAATTCTCCTATCCCTATTCTTAAAAATTTTAATGACCTGTTCCAAAATAATTTGTAGCATTCTCCAATCCAAACGAGTAAAAGAGTAGGAGTGGCCCTGCCTCTGGTTCAGGTGGGAGGTGTGTTTGCTGGCAGGCAGCACATGAACCCAGTTTGGTTGGTGGTACCTGTTTCCTGCTCTCAGGTGCACAGAGACATCAAAGACTGCATTGCCTGCAGGCCAATCCTTGGTGCATGCCCCTTCCCTAACCCATCCTGGCACCCTTGACCAGGATTTTCTGTAAAAACACTAATATCAATGATAGCAATGTGAATGGCTAAGTGGCAAGCTGCTGTGAAAAAAAGAATCTTCTGAAAGCATATTTGTTGGTACTGACTGTTTGAGCTTTGTCACAGACTCCTTATAAAACACTTAATAACTTTGTGGTGCAAATCAGGCTTAAAACTGATTGTACAGCATGAGCCTGCATGGTTTCCTACTGGAAAAACAAATAGGTAACTGCTGTTTTAAACATCAGGCATGGTGGGAAGCAACCTTGGCATTAGGTAAGAAATCTTATTTCTGATGTAATTTCAAAAGTTGAATAATTATTTCAATATTTTTGTCCATCATTTAAATAAAAGATTACTTCAAGTAAAAAAACCCCAAACATTTGTTGTCTCCCACATCCATTCTATCTCTCAAATCCACAGAAAAACAAGAATACCTTATAAAGATTGGGACTTTTTCTATGAGTAACTTCAAGTGAAAATCACCTTTTATGCAAATATTAGAAAATCCCTTAGAAGCTGTGTGATTCAAAGAGTTCTCAGGTAACCTAGCATGGCATCTCATCTCTACTGTCTTTGTTCTCTTGAACAAAGACAGTAGAGAAGCACTACTTGAGAGAAGCACTGGGCCAAGATGAAACTTGCAGACCAAAACTTTCCTTAGAGAGAGGGTTCTCAGCTAAGCCCACAGCTGGCAAAAATCCCACAAACTGTGTTTCCTGCTTAGCCTCATTGCATTTGGTATGTCGGGCAGAAAACACTGAACAAATACTTCTGTTATATAGGGCTCTAGTTTGAACAGCTGGCTGGTAAAAATTAAGAGCAGTGTGTAGCAACTTTTGCAGGAACAGAGAGGGATGCAGGTCTACCCTGTGAGCCAAGACACCATAAACTAAGCCTACTTGTCCCTCAGCGTGGAGGTTCAGCACAGCACTGAGTGTAGCCTGTGCTGTTCATTGCCTGGATACGCTGTAAGGAGCCAGCCCCCCATCCCAAACATGTTGTATAGTTAGCCATCTCTGCAGATGTAGCAGCCTGGGGCTAAACGGTGCTGACTTCACATTTATCTCACTGTTACTGAGTCTTGCAAAACTCAACAGGCCTTTGGAGTTCTACCTAAAGGCACCTTTAGCAGTGAAACAGTTCCTGAAGAGTATTTCGTATACAATGCATAGACTTTCTAAAACCATGTTGGAAAACTCTCAGATGGATTTTCTGATTCTGAAAATTTCTTTTCCTCATAGCTTGCCTGTTTTTCAAACCAGCTTAAATACTTGCAGGACCATTGAGCACCAGCATCACCACATACTACCTATTTAATTTAAGCTGTTGAAAACAGGATAATTATTTCATCAATGCCAGCCTAAAACCACATGTGACTTCTACACTGGAAATTAATACTCACATCCCTTCCCAAACCTTGTGAAGTATGAACCCTTTCCTCCCATTTAAGCAAGACAGGTACTGAGAAAGAAATTCTTAGAGATCTGATCAATGCCATGTAACACACAGCTGGCAAAAAATCAAGAAACCCCTCCCTGCCCCAACCGTCAATACTGTGCCTGTTACATGATCAGAATCAACTTTCATCTCTGGCATTACAGCTGCAAAAATTATTTTTCATACCATCCTCCTGTCCTTCTTTATTCTTCTTCCTGGTCAATGCCTACCTCACTTCTGCTGCTACCAAGCTTAGAAGTTGTGTAAACACTTGCAGAATTTTAAGTGTGCAAACAAACCCAACAGAGTCAGTGGCAAAGTTCAAACATTTGAAGTTCAGGAACAGTGTAATGGCTGGAAGGGTGACAGAGTGATGTTGGATCAACATCTTCAAAACTGTTTTTAACTATTCAAAACTAACTTTAACTATTTTTGCAGCATTTTGGAGGGACAGAAACTCTCCTTACCCATCTTCTGGCATAGAGGGTTGCAAAGTCCTGCACTCTTTGGGTGTAAAGACAACATCCAGATCGTCTTCAGGAAAGTCCCCAAGTTCTTGTGCTAGATCTAAGTCCAAGTTATTCAGCTGTGCCATCAGGAAGCCTTCAAAGTCTACTGGGTCTACTGCATCATAAAAGGAAGGCTAATGAGAAACAAAGCAATTATTTTATTTTAGCAACAGTAGGTTCTTCTTGATTGTGTAATTTAGGCTTATTTATTTAACTATTGCAATTGTCACATTATTTATTACACATCAGAAACAAACATCTAAACTTCTAACCTGGAAACAAGAAAGCATATGAAGGAGGTGACCAAAAGGGCAGCAACAGGCAAGACCAACGGGCAGGAGACAGCAGACAAAACACACCAGGAATAACGAGGCCAAGTCTTGGAAGTTACCCCAAGTTACAGAGCTAAGGACCAACTGTAAGCACGCTGGCAGCTGCCATCATGGAGATGCAGTCATTTGAAGGTGCTGTGCCTGAAAGGCACTATTAGAAATGCTCTGTGCTTTTGAATGCAAACAAAATTGAGGACAATATATACTCAAAATTGGAATAAATTACTATTTTTCATCTCTGAATGCTACTGGGTTTTGTCTTGGAGTTCTTAATTTATCGTATTTATCAAGGGTTTGTACAGCGCTTTTGCAGAAGATTACACGGAACTACTAAAGTTATTACTGCAAACCTTAGATATTCCCCATTTCTACAGTGCACGACATTGCACCTTGATAGACAGCAGTTGTATCTTGCAACATTTAATTAGCTGTTAAACAGAAGATCCACTCAGAACAAAGTTAAACAAGCTCTACAACTCATGCATGCCATTAAACTGCCTGCTTTTTATCTGTTTAGTGTCAAAAACAGAGGCAGGAACTCCTGATTGATTTGGTACCTAGAGATGTTCTACATACAAATAAATGTGACTTCATGTATTAATACGCTTTGTATGTTATTCTATGCATAGACAAAACTGAAAATTATTTTACTTGCTATGTATCAAATAAATATACCCTGTATATCTTTAGGAAACACAATATTTGTCCAGTTGAGTACAGAGACTAGAATCTCTTATTGATTTTCTTGACTACTAAAAAGTAGATGTAAAAACCACAGCTTTAGAAAATGTATGGTTTATTTTCTGTGTGTTCCAGAAAGGCTGATGATACCTCATCGCTGTAAGATTGAAGAAAATTGGTTGCAGCATTAGAATAATAGTATTGGAATAACTAATTCACTGTGAGGAAGAATTCTAGCAAAAACCAGCAAATAAATCCTCCTTTCTGTAAAGGGTGCATCGCACTGATCAGCTCAGATATCTTTCAGAGGACAAGGCTGTCTTCTGAAGCTGCCAGCAAAAAATTCTGTCTGTGGTGCTGTTGATGTGTTACGGGGAAGGCACCCAATGTCCCCGGTATCACAACATGCCTTTATGTTCAATGTTATTCTGCCTGTTGTCTCATCCAATGTTCTTACCTATCCTCCAGTGTTCTTCTGCACATAAAAAAATCTGTGGGTCAAAATCAGCAAGGCTTCCCTCATTAATACTGAGGCCTGCTTATGCAAGGCTTTCATGGAAGCAGACAGGAATTTCACCAGAGCATGAAGTGACACCAGTGCTTGGCATTGCTATCTCATCAACATCAGGAATTTTAGCTCAATGGGACAATGAGAAATTTCTCGATATATGAAACATGCATGGAGACTCAACAATGGCAAAGCTCCAGTAACTCTGAACTAAAATGGCTCACACTTAATATGCCACATCAGCCACAGTAGGTAAGAAAATGTGTTAAAAACAATTAACAGTAAATACAAGCTCTGGAACCCTTTTAGTGTTCTGGAAATATAGTTGAGGAAGTTTTTCAGGTAACAAAAATCTTGCAGAAGGTATATATCTTGCAGAAAGTGAAGCATATTTGGAAGAAATGTGCTGGAAACATCTAGGAGAAGCAAACCAATTTAAACCCCTGAAAAAACCCCAGATGTGCTAAATACTCCTGCAAATATTTTAGTAGAGAACTTTGAACCCAACCAAGTACCACCCCCTACCCCAGGTTCCCCTTTTATAGGGAAACTATACTGGCTGCCGTATAAACACAGTCTCTGAGCTCACTCCTCTGCCTGTACATTTAAGGCATCCACTGAATTATCAACAATATCTCTGGGAAAAATCTTTCCCTTTCTTTGCTCCATTTAGCCAATGGGAAAACTTAACATTACCAGCAAGTCCATCAAATTATGAGGCAGTCAGCCAAAGAGAAATACTCTGCTGGCTTTTAATTTACGCTCTGTCTCTGGTTTGTACACAGTGTAGCACTGAACATGATGGATCAATAGTTATGAGTAAAGAGTAAATCTTATTTGCTATTGTTTTCTTATTATTTATCAGCATAATATGGTTGAAGCTCACTTACTGTACTGTCAGTGGGTAAAGCATAGCATGCTAGTATATAGATATGTAAATAGGTCTAAATAGTTATTTTTACATCTAAATATATAGAAAATATATAATAAATAAATAATATATAATAATATATATCAATATATAATCCATATATTTAGTTCTACTAAAAAAGGCAATTCACAGAAGGTTAAAGTAAAACACAGCTTATATATACGAAGTGTATATATATATATTAAGTATACAAAGGCATCTTTTAGTTGCTGAAGATACAATGCTTTACATGCAAAATAGTTTTGCTGAATACAATCTAATTTTTGATTAACCATTGTACTTCCTTTCAGAAGTCACACTTTTCCATTCTGATACGTCAAATCCATTGCCTTTCAATGTGTCTTCTTTTTCTAGTTCAAGTCTAAACAATAACCTTTAATGACTAGAAATATGGTCTTTTGACTATTGTAAATCAGACACAAAAGTAAAAAAAGATAGCATAAAAAGTAAATGCAGGTGGAGGGAAATGATTTCCCTAACAACTGATGCAACTTTTCAAAGGAAACACAGAAAATGGCTTAAATGAGAAGCCACCACTCCTTTTCACCTATCATAAAAACATCCAAAACAATTTCCTACAGAAAATGCCACAAATCATTACTGCAAAACATACCTTTTAAAGGATGATGGAATTAGAGGCATGTAGATTGTGACAGCGCACACAAAATGGCAGCCACGGAGCAGCACTCGGTAAATGAATTTGCCACCAAGTTTTTTTGGTAGAACAAGCGGTTGTCTGTGTGGAGGAGAAGGGACTTGCCCTCTGTCAGGCTGAGTAACCACAAGAAGAACATAAAGATCACAGCGCTTCGGATTAAGGAACTGAGTAGTGGCGTGAGGCCCTGACACAGGAAGCAGCCACTTGCATCTAGATTTTCACAATCACTGGTGCACAAAGGCTCTTCCTGCTTGTAGCTTACCAGGCCTCACAAAAACAGAGTCAAAAATTAAAAGGGTAGGGATAGGGAGAGTGCCAAAGTCACGGTAAGTTTCCTTTATGGCATGGTATGTTTGCAGAGTACTCATTCTTTGGAAAGGCAATAAAAAGATCTGGCATTTTTTCCCTTTGTCATAAGGGCACTGTCATATGATCTGACTTCTTTAGAAGGTGATTTAGAGGGTGATTACACGTGGAAGGCTGAAGATGACTTGGAGACATGTAACAGTTGACTCAGTTATGTCTATGCCAATCGGGACATGCTTCAGCATTTCTCACCTAAGATGCACATTCTACAGCACAGGAAAACAGCCAGCATGCTGTCCCTGCTGCTAGCTCTGGAAACTGTACTAAGTCGAGCTTGTTGAGCCTCTACCTTTCTTTTTTTTTCTCTTTATTCATTGATCTGTGCTGGTTTTGGCATGGATACAGTTGGTTTTTCTTCATAGTAAATATTATGGGACTATGTTTTGGATTTGTACTGGAAACAGTGTTGATAATAAAATTTGTTTTCATTATTGCTGAGCAGTGCTTACAAGGAGCCAAGGCCTTTTTTCTTCCTCATACCACCCCACCAGCAAGGAGACTGGGAATGCAGAAGAAGCTGGGAGAGAACACAGCCAGGACAGGTGACCCCAGCTGACCACAAGATACTTCAGACCCATGGAATCATTCTCAATATATAAAACTGAGGGAAGAGGAAGGACTACCACACAAAGCATTTACTTGAAGAAGCTGAATGTTTCCATCAGGGAAAGAATGTAATATACTCCAACACTTACTAATTAACTTTGATTCATAGTAATATGTAGAGAGACTGTCTATTCCAGGCTCCAAGAAACATTCTCATGTTTCTCAAAGGCATCATTTCCTCAGCTCACAGGGAGTATTTTTTAACAGTTTCAGGTAGAAGCCAGTGGAAAGCAAGACAACTTAGAAGATCATTTAATTTACCCTAAAAACATTAAGCAATGTACATGCCAAACCTGTGTAAAGAAGATAAACTCAGAACTTACCAGATGAAACGTAGAAAAGCCAGGGGTACTTAAGCTTCGTTGACAGAACTGTGCAAAGCCTGGTTGGAGAGTAAATTGCTTTCTTATTTCTGCAGAGGAGTGCCTTAAATTAAGCAGAGAAAAATCCTTGTAATTACAATTATCCTTGTACAAATTCCAAATGCCAGCATTTAGCACACTCTCCCAGTGTTTAGAAATACATTTTGGTGATGGTCTAGACTCCTCTTGGTCTAATGCAAATCTCATTTTGCCTTAGTTAATGCAAATCTCATGAAACATTGGCAGTCTTATAAAACTAAGATTCTGTCATACTTCCAACAGATTTTTATCATTATATTGCAGCCCTCAAAACTGGGAAGTGCTATGCGAGAAAGAATAACCTTGGCCTTTAAGTAAAGTGTGACTGCAACCTTCATAGCAACTCCTGCAGATTCACCTCTGCAAAGCAAAAATACAATAAAAAGCAGAGAAAGAAAAAAAGAACATCACATAAGCAAATATTTTAATTGATCAAGGCATAAAAACAAGATGAGACCACTCACTGAAAAGTGTAAGCCCAGACTCACACTACTAATGCAGTTTGCTGTAAAAAGCCCAAGGCAAACCAAAGAAGGAATTAAAAAATCTGCCTACTGTATCAGCTAAACATTTGAGGAAGAAAACTTCTTAAGTGCTAATTAACTGATTGCTATGGAAGCAGTGAGAGCCCAGGACTGAGTACCTCAGAAATCCCTGGGTGATAATAATGTTCGCAATCTGAAAATACAGCAGAGTAGTGTGGTCATTTTTCATGGAAACTAATCAATTCATGTTTAATATGATTTAGAATAATCAGTTTAAGAATAATCAGCCATGAAATGGTAACAAAACACCTACACTATATTTCACCATAATGGTTCGGGACAAGAATTTTACAACAAGATGCAGCTAAGCAGATTCCAAGTAAAAACAATAGCCTGCAGCCCACCAGGGCAGTCAAATGGGAAAAAGGAAAATACACAGGTGAGAATACACACTCCCTTCCAAATGAGACTCTTTTAACTCCAGCAAGCACTAATGGACATCTTAGAATTACCAGATGCCACAGGACAGTTTTGCCTGCACCTTTTCTCCTTTGTGGCCTCTTGATTCCTATGACTACTGTACCTACTCTCTGACACTTACTGCTGCTTTTTTGAGCATGACAAAACCATGAATTTCACTTAATACATTTCTGTTCATGTGAAGCGACAGGCACCTGGCAGGAGGTATTGAAAGTATTAGAGGTATTAGGCCCGATTTAGAAAATGAAAGTTGCATAAATGAGAGCAGTTGCTTTTGGGTCAAAAGGCCATAGCAGTTGGGAGTGGGATGTTGCTCCAATCTGAGGGCAGCAGCAATCACAGACAGAAGAAAGCCAGAATCACACAGGAAGTAAAGAGATCCATTTGGAAGAGGATTTCCTACTCATCAGTGGTATTCCAAAAATCAAAACTGAGATCTTTTAAAGGTTATTCAATGATTAATAAGCAAGAAGCCATGTAGGGAAAGTAACAGAGTCTGTGCATTCCATAGATTATCTTTGACCTACTTTAGAAAGAGAAGTTGCTTGTATATCAGGGTTATTGTTACTCAATTTCCCACTGCAAATAATCTCTGATAATGAATGTAGGTACAAAACACAAATTATTCAAAATTATTATTTTACTGCAAACTGAGTCAGTTTCTACCCTGTGCAGAAGTACCTGTTACTGATTGAAATAGCAGAGGTAGCAGCAGATGTAAAAACTGCTGGTTTGCAGTTGCAGTTTATTGCAGAAGCTGTTGCTGTAAACAGTAATATAAGGCATCTTTAAATTACATCCAATATGGGGTTATCAGATACTTCAAAGAGGAAATTATATGAATTTTCAATACAAGAGGCAGCACACATATGAATCAAGGGCCAAATTTGCTGTCTGGTAAAAGCCTGGGCAAATGTAGCTGAGAGCAAATACGGTTCTCAGGAGTACTGACATCTGTTCCAGTGTCTCACCAACAGAAAGAACTTGCAAACTAAATCAGTCCAATGGATGACAAACCTTGTAATCTGCAATGGCGACTTTCAGGTAAGAATAGTTCAATTTACTGACTTCACAGTTTTGCAATGACCATAGGAAAAAAGTACAGTAAGAATAACAGAAGACAGCAAAATTTGTTTGAACCAACTCAGAAATTATTGCCTTGATTTGCTAGGATTAGGTAAAGGAAAGTCCCAACTGCTAAAAGAACCAAAAGCACAAGTTAATCACACCAACATGGGGGAAAGGTGGGTGTAACAGTCACAGATCTGCATGGAAACTTTTGAGAACTTGAGAACTAAGGTGGAAACAGAGGTCCTACTAGATGGCTCTTTGATAATGCCAGAATGGCTGTTGTCTGTGACATGCTTGTTTTCTGATCAAAGAGCTGCCTTGGGCACTATTGGGGTACCCTCAGGAAAATGGTAGTTCAGAGTCATTTAGTGCATGTCATGTCTGTCCTGGGTTGTGGAGCCAGGGGTGTGTATTCTATCTCATCTGTTAAAAGCAGTTGGGGAGATGTTTTTTTCTTTATCCCTTGTAACTCAAGGGGGAAGGGATGCCTTCTGATAATGGGCCAACTGTTAAAACCAGGTAGGGCATTGTTTCTTATCTCTTTTCACAGTGGGCCATTAAGACTCCCCAGGCTGTTTTCTTCCTCAAGCTGTTCCCCTTCCCAAAATAGAACATCCACATTCCATCATCCTATTGTGAGATGCCCCACCCAGTGGGCGGAGCCAACCATTCCTGCCTGGAAAAAACTGAGACTCAGGAACAGGAGCTCTCTTGCTTCACCCCGATTTCTGGGAAAAAGACTGGACTTCATCTCACCATCACCAGACCCCATCTCACCATCACCAGACCCCTTCTCACCACCCCTGGACCCTTTTGCTGCAAGATTATCTCCACTTCAACAGAACCACATCTCCTACTCCAGGAGGTCTCACTTTTGGACTGCTTCCAACACCCTGACCAACAGGGTGTCAGGTTGTAGCTCTGACTCTGTCAGGGTTTCCCAAAATTGTTGTTTGTTTGTTTGCTGGTTTGGTGGGGTGGTTTTGTTTTTCTACTACATTTGTATTATTAATATTCCTAGTAAAGAACTGTTATTCCTATTCTCAAATCTTTGCCTGAAAGCCCTTAATTGCAAAATGATAATTTGGCAGGGGGTGAGGGGTTTACATTCTCCATTCCAAGGGAAACTCCAGCTTTCCCTGGCAGATACCTGTCTTTCCAAACCAAGACAATGTCTTAGCTTTCAGGGAGGCTGCAGTCCCTGTATGCCTGGCTATACTTTACCCTCCTTGTCTGTACAACAGGCCTGTCTGATTCTGAGAAGAGCTATAAAGTCTTACTTGACTGCAACAATGGTCTATCTATGTGCTAAAAAACCAGGAAAGAAGGAAAGTGGTTACGGATAAATGCAAAGCAGTCAGTGAAAAATCTGAAAAAAAAGTTCTATGGTTTCCATTTAGTTGAAGCAACAGGACCATGAAATTGCACTTAACATTAAAATGTACATCACCTTAGACATGCCTATTTATTAATAGCCTGATGATGAAGTGTATGGTGGGCAGCCAGAAAACGTGGTCCACAGTAAATTCTGGTCCAAAAAGTTTTGCAATTATTGGTATATTACTGGCAATTATTAGGAGCTGATGAACAGATGATATGGATTTATCTAAGGGCAGTCACAGGAAACCAATCCAATGATCTTCTGTGATAGTTTAACTGGCTCAGTAAGGCTCTTGATACTATCCCTCATGACATTTCTATAAGCAGAAAGAGCGGCTACATGGAATCATCAAAGCTGGTTGCAAAAGGGCTCACAGCTGGTTAATAAAACATATTCAAGGCATAGTCATCATTAGTTCAAAAGAAGATTGCAAGGAAATTTTACTATAAGAAGCAATTTAATTTTTCCTCAATCTAATTCCAGTCCATACTTTATTTTACAACATGGATGATGATATAGGTATGATAGGTAGGTATATATGTGTGTGTGTATACATACATACATATATATATATATATATATATAGGTAGGATGATTATATAGTAACATAGGACTAAAATCTGGGGATTACATCACCCCAGGAGGAGCTGTGAGTATATTAAAAACAGTATTTTAAAACCATTTTAAATTACAAAATCAGCACAGCTAGATTCAATAAAAATGAATGCAAACCTCTAAACTTAGGAAGAAAAACAACAAAACAACTGCAGAAATACAAAAAGTGAAAGTAACTGTCAAAAGAAATAGCCACGTCACAGGAGAGGCACTGAGAGAGTATACTGGGACACTTACCAATAAAAGTACCACAGGTGAGGAGAAACTGATGCTATTTCTCTCAGCAGAAGTCAATGAGACATACTTGGGCTGATGAACACACAACAACACAGAGTAAGATGCAATAAATTTTAAAAGGATTCAAAAGAAAGCAGTCAGAAGGCTAAAAATTTTGCCAAGGATGACTCAGGAGGAAAGACAAAACCAGTTGTGCCACACAAAGGAAGATTGACAGGAGACGTCAGTTGTCCTTGACTATGTAAAAGACAGCAATATGTAAAGAAAATGGTGAACAGTTCATGCCCCTAGAGGGAAGAAGAATAAGTAATGTGCTTAAATTGAAGCAAGCAAGCTGTAGTAAGTTATTAGGAAGAAAGTTCCCACTGCAACAGCAGCAGGACACTAAAAGTGTCCTGAGGAAGCTGGCTGGTGTTCTAGCCAAGCCATTTTCCACTATATTTGAAAAGTCCTGGTAGTCAAGTAAAATCCTGGTTGACTGGAAAAAGGAAAACCCTTTTAAAAAGGGGAGAAAGAAGAACACAGAGGCAACTACAGACTGGTGAGCCTCACCTCTGTTCCTGGGAAGATCCTCAGGGAAGCAGTGACAGGCACATGCAGGACAAGGATGTGATCCAAGACAGCCAGCACGGCTTTACTAAGGACAAATTGTGCCTGACCAACCTGGTGGCCTTGTATGATGGAGTGTCTGCAATGGTCAACAGCAAAAGACTTACTGAAGTCATGTACCTAGGTTTCTGTGACATTATCCCATATGAGAGCTTATCTCCAAATTGGAGAGGCATGGCTGTGATGGATAGACTGTTCAGTGAATAAGGAATTTGCTGGAGGGACACAGACAGTGAGTTGCTGTCAATGGCTCTTGTGGACCCTCCATGTGGAGGCTGGTGAGGAGTGGTGTTTCTCAGGGCTCTGTCTGGGGACTGGTGCTCTTCCCTATCTTCACCAATGACATCAGCAGTGACATGGAGTGCACCCTCAGCAGGTTTGCAGATGACACGAAGCTGAGCAGTGCAGCTGAAACAACAGAAGGAAGGGATGCCACCCAGAGGGACCTGGACAAGTTTGAGCAGTGGGCCCATGGGAATCCCATGAGTCATGGGAATCACACAGTAGAAGTGTGAAGTGCTGCCCCCAGGTCAAGACAGTCCCAGATATGAGTACAGACTGGGAGAACTCCTTGAGAGCAGCCCTGTGGAGAAGGGCCCGGGGGTTCTCCTGGATGGAAAGCTGGACATGACCCAGCAGTGTGTGCTCACAGCATATAAAGTCAGCTGCATCCTGGGCTGCATCCAAAGAATGCTTATAATGCATAAAGCAGGTTCTGCAGTTTCACTGTAAATTCTGCTCATATGTCAGTAGGCTGAGGGAGGGGGATTTTCCCTCTCTACTCTGCTCTTCTGTGACCTGCCTGGGGTACTGAGTCCAGGTCTGGGGTCTTCATCACTTGATAAACACAGACCTGTTATAGCAAGTCCAAAGGAGAGTCATGAAGATGATCAGAAGACTGTAGCATCTCTCCTAAAAAGGCTGAGAGACCTGGAGTTGTTCAGCCTGGAGAAGTCTCTGGGAAGACCTCATCACAGCCTTTTAGTACCTAAATGGAACATGTCATAAAGAGGAAGTTTTTCTACAGGCAAATAGTGATAGGACAAAGGGGCAACCGTTGTAAGCTTATGGAAGAGAGATTTAGATCAGATGCTAGGAAGAAATTCTTTACACAGAGGGTGGTGAGGTACTGGAACAGGTTGCCCAGAGAAGTTGTGGATGCAACACCTTGGAAGAGTTCAAGGACACACTGATGGGGCTTTGAGCAACCTGGCCTATTGAAAGGTGTCCCTGCCCACGAAGGGGATGGTTGGATCTAGATGACCTCCAAGGTATTTTCTGGCCCAAACCATTCTGTGATTCTGAGCAGACATCTTGTGATTGCATAGTGACAAGAGCCCATCCGTGATGTCCCTGAACTACCTGGAAAACAGCATCTAGGCAGCTGCAACCCTTTCAAAGACCAGTGGGACTCAGCACTGTTAACAGCTCTACTGATCACTTATACTGATAGCTGTTCCTTTTCACTAGCTGAAAGAAAAGGATTTGGTGCAGATCTGGTGAAGACTTTTCCACAAAGGTCACTGCTGAGTTTACAGTTTGTCAACATTCACATGGCATGTAGAAAGATAGTGTAAACCTGTAGAAAGATGGCAGATGACAGCATACTAAGGGTTTTCTGGATTTTAGGTCCTTGGCTGAACCACACTGTCAGAGCAAAACAACATAAATTTGAACTCATTTTTCCACTCTTTGATGTCTTGGCCCAAGAATGATGATGACATACTTCTCTGGTGCAATTCTTGAAAAAGCTAGAACTCACCAGACTTCCTGACCCACCCAGACAGGACTGGAGGGTAGCCAAATAAAAACAACCAACCAAAACAAAACCCAAACCCCAAACTGGTGCTTCTCAATCTCAGTTTCACCAGTGTCTGTCCCACAGGTAGATATAAACCTCCAGCAACTGCTAGCAAACAGCTGAGACATAGTCTGTGTTTCACAGATACTCTCCAATGCAAAGCATACAGTTTGCATAATATATGAACAGTGTAACCAAAGTAACAGACTACACCTGGAGGTTCTTAAAATTAAATTAATCTTGTAGGTCAAATTCCAGAATGTTTCTCAGGACAGAGCTCACTGAAGGACCGTGAGCTTGGAGATTTGGGTTATTAGTTGGGCCCAGATGAGGTATCAGGAAAGGAAGATGAAACAGCCATTTATTTTCTTCCTCTAACATATATTAGATATATGGCTGAACATTGTTGGTTCTATAATAAAAATTATATGAATGCTTATAATGCACAAAGCAGGTTCTGCAGTTTCACTGTAAATTCTGCTCAATGACATGTCTTTGAAATATATAATTTAAAAGCAGGCACAATGGGTATTTTGTTATGTATATGATATGAAATTTAAACAGAGAAAAACAATTTTAAAATAAAAGAGAAAGAGAACACCTTTAAAGATCATCTATTAACTGAAAATCAGAAACTTGGTAAGAAAAACCCCTGATTTTAAAAGTATGTTTCACATCCTACTGGATGATGTTCTCCAAAGTTACTACTATTAGAGGGGAGGCAGAAAGGGTAATCCTTAACAACCTTACAATCCCTTCCAGCAGACTGAAGTTGTCTCCTGCAAGAGCTGCATACGCAATTAGACAGCAAGGAAATAGGAAAATAAAGAAATAAATAAATAGAGTACAAGAACTATCCCCAAAGCCAGAAGCATTCACACTTTAATGTACGTGGACGGCAGCGTCATTTAAAAAAAGTAATGAAAACTTTTACTTAACAGGTAAAATATTCAGTCTTGGTTACCCTGAAGAGTAATCCCTTTCATCCGACACTGGCAAAGAAAAGTCATAACTAGTTTTTGTTCTTTTCTGACCTTAAGATGAAACTTCTCTAGTTACAACTGAAAAGAAGCAACTAAAAAGCTCTAGAAGAGAAAAATGTAAGAACTACCTACCTCTCTCTTTCACTCCCACACGCAAACACACACAAAGTTTTGGGCAACGATCCAGATCTTTAACTAGCAAATATGGGAATCTCGCTTAGATCTCCTGTTCTTACTGCCAGTGGAACTGCCTGTTTTTCTTCTAAGTTTCTAATTAGTCCTTAAGGCACCAGAGCTCCACTTTGTTAGTCACTGTTTACAGCAGGGGTCGATCTGAGCTGCTGCTGTTTCCTTGTTGGCTCAGGTAGGCTGTACGCCCCCTGGCACACACCCACTTTGGGGTCTACCACATTAAGACTCCATATCAACTAAAGCAATAAAGATCCTATTCAAGATGGTTGAGATTTAACAACAATCTTCTTACGAGGGGTGGTGTGGGAACAAAGAAAAAAAAATCTAGAAGATGAAACTGTTGACTTCATTATGCTGTCAGCTTGTTATAAAGTAAAATGGGCAAAGGCTCAATTTTTATTTCTTTCCAGGTCATGTATGATATTTATTCAGTAAAGATTTTTCTCTGCCTTTCTCTTTTGCTGTTTCTCCCTTGGGAAGAAACATGAGCACAGATAAAAATAATTTTCTAATCCTGGCCATGCAAAGAAAGCAAAAACCTATGATTTGGTCCTGATGAGCAATGTTTTTATGCAGTTTTTAATCACAGTATGGATAATAGGAATAGCCATGATATAACATTTGAGAAGACAATGTGTATGCATTGTTGACTGGTTGGCTCTTGCAATGAAAGTGATTTAAGGTGTGAGGTTTTACACAATAGTTTGGTGGTACCTCCTGGAAAGCAGAAAGTATAAATCAACGTCATCTGTCATCCTGTTTTAGACTTAGACTGGCCGTGATAGTTTATATATGCAATAGAAAATTTGTAATTAATATCTCATTTGATGCTAATCAACGATGCTAACAGAAGATAAATACATGGGTAAACACTAGAATTATTTTGTTATCCATATTGCCTTAATATCTACCAGCACACAGCAATATATACACAAAGATTTCATTCTGAAAGGATTAACCTCAGTTTATCTAAGGACAGTTTTCTGTGTTTGGCTCAGAAAACTCTCTGCTTGAAGTACTAAAGGTCACATTGATGCCTTATTATTTTCTGTTAACTGAGATGTCTGAAGTAATACTCTTTAACAAATGTGCCCCTACAGCCTCCAGGAGACCACAAAGGTTTATATTCCATTGCAAAGTTTGCAGTTAGGGCATAGATTTTCTTTCTTTCAAATTGAAAGTTATTTGAAAGTAATAGAATAAAAGTAGTTTACTCTTCTAGATTTTTGTTTTGTCTGCATTGTTCCACCAACTCATAACAAAATGATTATGAAGTGCAAAGACTTATATCCCAGCTAATGTGTGTTATCTGAGCATCCAAAAGGCTTCACTAAGAAAATGCTACTACTGCAATACTGATAATTTTGTAAAACTTGTACCAAGTTTAATAGTTCTTGTGTATTGCTTTCACTTTTTTACTAAGAAAAAATTATTGATATTAGGTGGAAAAAGTCAGACATTAACAACAATAATAAATAATATTAAAATTAAGACTATGTACATGACATTCAAGGGAAATTATTTTTGCTCCTGTAGGGTTATTTTAATTTTTTTATCAAGGTCAAAGTTGATATTTTTATCAACCAGCAAAAAATGTGGCTGTCAACTTCAAATAAATTCATAATATATTCATAAAAGGGTCTTTAATCCTGAGTACATGAAAGGCCAGAGGAGGAAATAAGGCAAATGGGATAGAACAGGAAACATAATTTGTGTTAATATTTTGGCCCCTCATTTCCTAAGAACACAGATTTGTGGAGCTTCGGTGTGACTTTTCTGAGACGGAAAAACATGAGGTTTGGTGTTTGCTTGGGTTTTGTTTGTTTGTTGTTTGATGTTGTTTTGCTTTGGTTTTTTTGGTCAGTTCTTAGAAGAACATTTTTTTCTTTAGATCTAGCTGAACTAGAAAAAGTAGATCATTTACTAGGACAATATGCCTGGAAAAGAAAATTGGCCTACTTTCAAGCACATGAAGAGGATACTTCTAGAACAGGGAATTTTGATTGAACTTCAGCAGGAGCCAAAGCAGTATCTAAGATATGTTTGAAAGATGGATCTTTTGCTCACAGTCTTGAAAATAAGAATGTTCACAGAATCTGGCACATATTAAAAACTTAATATATTTTTGTATCTGCTGGTTGTCTTTACATGTACGAACTTCATTATTACACACTCTTACAAACATATGTGGATTATGCAATACATTTTATATCATAAATTACAAACTGAAGTACCTGGAAAAGCTTGAAAAAATGTGGGTTTTTTTTAAATTTTTTTAAAACATTTTTTAAAATGTTTGAATAAAAACCATTTTACTCTGTGTTCCAAACATGAGGTGTTGATACTATTATCTTTTTAAGGCTCAGATCATGTGACAACTGAAATAATATATGCTCTTATCTAACCCAATTTGCTTAACTTTAGGTAAAATAGTAATATTGAGTCCAGGTGTGCTGACAGCCTTATAAAATATCTCCATTGCTACCAGAGCTCAGAAAAATGTGATTCATCATCATGTGCAAGTATAATTCTACAAAACTCACATGGAAAGATATTAGGGACTTTTTGTATGAGCTTGGCCCAAGAGCTGGTTAGGCCTGGGCCTATTTTTCTGTAACTGCATTTACAATGGCAAACTTTCAGTGTAATTGTGTTATCAGATAAGCACATTCACAGTCTCCCCTTTTCCCTACTGCTACAGACAACAGTAAAGTCTGGTATGGGTTTCTCAAATCAAATTAAAAGAAATAGTCACGTCAGAATAGAAAAAAAAAGACATCTATATAGACTTGTGCTCATGAACTGTAATTTTTAATGACCACAAAACCTGACAATGGTAGAAGGTATAAAATACAACATCAAATAGTTCTTTCTTGCTGGTTTTCAATTAATGTTTGAAAATGCCAACTGTTTGGAACAATGAATAAGAAATATTCATACACAGGACTTGGTGGACATGTAAGATGTTTCTTATTTGCATCCACATTTTCCTTTGGTAAGCTTAGGATTTCCTTGACTATATAAAAAAACCTCATCATAAATTGCAAGCTAGGCTTCACCAGGCACATATATGTCTGAAGTCTGGAGGGACATAAGTTCTTAAAAAATTATGCTAAAATTCTTTTCTGAGCTTTTCTGCTCAGAGCTTAAAGTCTCTTTCAAGCTCAGCAGTCACATCCCAGAGAAAAAGCAAAATCCTTCACTCTGATCATGTAACTCTAATCACGAAAGGGATTATTACACCTGAGTTCAGTGATTGCACAATAAGTGCTGTGTAACACTAAGCTTTAACAACTGTAATAGAAAATAGATGGTTATATTTTAAACCCTATTTGAGTATGAAGTATGCAGTTAGAGAGCTTCCCAGCTGTCACTAACATCTGCCTCAACTGTAACAACAGCATGGCCAACTGTTCCCTAAAGGCACAGTTTCTACAGCTGCCTACCAGCTGATAAAGTGTATTATCAGCTTGTATTATGGAGCCTATCTTTCCTGCACTTGTAATTTTTCACAGAGATATGGCTGGGTGGGCCTGTGTTTGTCATCAACCTCCTACTTAAGAGGCTACTATCACCCTGATTGTACGGCAGGCAGGCAACTCCAGAGAGGGTAATCAGTAAAAAACAAAAGTAAGTCACTGTGAATAACCAAAGGCACCAGTACCCTGTGAAAAGTAGTCATGGGGGCATTTTCTTGCTGTTCCTTCTCTACTTCCTAAAAGTTACGTATATTTTAGGCAAGAAATGTTGCAATTTTTGCAGAGTATGCCAGAGGAAAGGGTTTTTAGTCTTTGTGATGGACACTATGATGCCAAATGTAGTAAAGGCATCATCCTGAATAATCTTACCTTTGAAAAATGGGGAGATATTTACAGGAATTTTTAACAAAAATATCAATGATTACCCTATGACACAATCCAGACACATGATGTTGCCTTTTTCTTCAGCTTACTCCTGTAACTGATTTACAATCCTTTTCTGCTAGTTTACATCTCTCCCTTATAGTGGAGGAGTACCTGTAGAAATGTCCCAGAATAGGACACATGGGTCAGTATACCTAGGGGATGAGCCACCTGAGGCTTTTAATCACTATTTTTATCAGTTACAAGTGCTGTGAGCACTTGTAACTGATACAGCAGGGATGAAACCATGGTGTCAAGTCCTTTTTATCTTTTCTGGTCCCTCAAACTGCCTTGATTTCAAACAGTGGGCAAGTGAAAGGTAAAACATCTGTGTGCAGAGGCTGCTGGGGACTGGTCTTCATGAGTAGCATATGAAGTTGCAGAGCACCCTGTATTCTCTCCCCTCTCTTCAGCTGCTTTAGAGCCATGTACAATCTATTCCTTATGCTGAATACAAATCCAGAAGACACCAAGACAATAGTGCCACAAACTAGGAATAAGCAGTAAAGAGTAAAGAGATGGAGTTCTTCATCCGTCTAAAGGAATAATGTCTAAAGTTGGTGAAGTATGAGCTGGATGAGCAGACAGTGGTTTGGACTGAAAACTTCCTGAACAGTTGGTGATGATCAGTGGCAAGAAGACTAGCTGGAGGGTATAAACTAGCAGTAAACTCAGGGGTCAATACTGGATCCAATCCTGATTAACATCTTCACTAATCATCTGGGTGACAGGGCAGAATGTACCCTCAGAAAGTTTACTGGGGACACAGAAGTGGGAAGAGAGTGCAGCATGACCTTGATGCAGCAGAGGGTCATGCTGCCATTCAGAGGGGACTCAATGGGCTGGAGAAGTGGAGTGATGGAAACCTTGTGAAGCTCAACAAGGCAAAGCCCTGCACCTGCCTTGTCTCCATGCACCTAGGAAGGCACTTAGCTGGAAAACAGCTTTGCAGGAAAGCATCAGAGGTCCCAGAGGACCATGACCACATTGGTTCTAGGAAACTATGACTTCCACAAAGTTGAACATGAACCAGCAATATGCCCTGGTTGCAAAAATGCCAGATGTTATGCCAGGGTGTGCTGGGCAGAGTATTGCCAGCAGGTTGAAGAGGCTGATCCTTGCCCTCTGCTCAATGCTGGTGAGACATGCCTAAGTTCTCTGTCCAGCTCTGGGCTCCTCAGTACAAGAGAGACATGGATATACTGCAGAGAGACCAGCCAAGGGTGACTAAGGTGAAGAAGGGACCAGAGCATCTTTCCTATGGGGAAAAGACTGAGACAGCTGGGACTGTTCAGCCTGGAGAAGGGAAGGGTTGAGGGGGATCTTATCAATTTATACAAATATCTAAAGGGACAGGGTAAAGACAGAACCAAGTTTTTCTCAGTGGTTCTCAGTGACAGCACTAGAGGCAAAGGACCTGCCCTGAAACTTGGGAGATTCCATGTGAAACATCTTTTTTCGCATGAGGGTGACTGAGCCCTGGTACAGCTTGCTCAAAGAAATTGTGGAGTCTGCCTTCTTGGAGGCCTTCAAAATCCAACTGGATGTGATCATAGGCAGCTAGGTCTGAATTGCCCTGCTTGAGCAGAAGGTCTGAGCAAGATAACCTCCAGAGGTCCTTTCCAGCCTCAAAAATTGTGTGATTCTGTGAAAGAATTGAGCAGATACTTTGGTCAGTTTATAATCTATCCCTGTAAGCCAGAAATGGGAGATAAATGCTCTGGCCAGTTGGAAAGAAACACGTTGTAGTCAGCTGAAAAAATGGAAAAAATTGAATGAAAGATGAAAAAAGTGTAGTGATATTCCTGTATACGCCAGTATTTATTTCCTATAGCCAGATTAAACAGTTTGCAAACAAAACCAGTATCCAGGAACAGTGCTAGTCAGCCTTATCTCAGTGCTTGGTAAGATCATGCAAGAGATTCTCCTGAAGGCTCTAATGAAGCACATGGAATACAGATAGGTGATTTAAGACAGCCAATACAACTTCACCCAGGGCAGATTGTGCTGGATTCATCTAGCGGCCTCCTACAGTGGAGTGACTGCATCAGTGAATATGGGAAGAGCAACTGGTGTTACTCACCTGAACTTCTGTATGGTGCCCCACAACTTCCTCATCCCTAAATTGGAGAGACATGCATTTGATGGATGGAGTCTTAGCTGGAGAAGGAACCAGCTTGATAGCTTCCTTGCCTGATCTGCAGTAAATGTGCAGTGTCCAAAACAGAAATAAGTAATGAAAGCTGTTCCTCAGGGGTAAGTAGAGGGAGCAATACCACTTAATAACTTCATTAATGACACACTTGGTGGGACTGAGTGCACCATCAAGCTGAGTACTTCACTTGATTCACTTGATAGAAGGGATCTGTCCAGAGGGAAGAGATCCTGACAGATTTAAGAAGTGGGCTCATATGAACCTCATGAAGTTCAACAAGGCCAAGTGCAAGGCATTGAACATGTTCAACATGTTCTTGAACCAACAAGACCAGATTGAGAGATGAAGGAATTGAGAACAGTTGTCCAGAGAAGGAATTGAGGGAACCGATGAATGAAAAGCCGGACATGACCCAGCAATGTGTGCTTAAGGCCCAGAGAGCCAAACGTGTCCTGGGCTGCATCCAGAGCAGGGTGGGCAGCAGGGCCAGGGAGGGGATTCTGCCCCTCTGCTCTGCTCTGCTGAGAGCCCACCTGCAGGGCTGCATCAGCTCTGGGGTCCCAGCACAGGAGGGACACAGACCCCTTGGAGTGAGTTCAGAGGAGAGCTGAAGCACCACTCTGGCAAAGATGGACAGAGAGTTGATTTGTCCAGCCTGGAGGAGAGAAGGCACTGGGAATCAGCCTTCCAGTACCTAAAGGGGACCTGCAGGAACTATGGGGAGCAGCTTTATAAAAGAACCTGTAGTGACAGGACAAGGGAGAAAGTGAATCCTCTCACTTTGAAATGAAAAAAGATAGGTTAAGACCAGATATTAAGAAGACATTCTTTACTGTGAAGGTGGTGACACATTGGAACAGGTTGCCCAGAGAAGCTGTGGAAGCCCCATCACTGGAAACGGTCAAGGCCAGGTTTGTTGGGGCTCTGAAGAACCTGATTTGGTGAAAGATGTCTCTGTCAGTAACAGGGAGTTTTGGAACTACGTGATCATTGAAGGTCCCTTCCAATGCAAACCTTTTTAGGGATCTAAGAGGCAAAACCAATCTTTATACCCTGTGCACATGAACTCCAAGTAATTGTCCCAACGATTTAAAAGAATAATCTCTTTTATTTTTGTGGAAGTACTAGGAAAATGCCCATTTACTAGAAACTGTTATCTGACATTGCTATACCTAACACATGAAATACATGCATCTTACTTTTTTGTCTTTAATTTCCTACATTTAATATTCTGTGTACCAAATACAAAACCAATACCATTTCACACAGGTATGTGTGTATACACTAGATTTTTATATTTACTACATAAACCTATTGTACCTACAAAATACTGAGGTCCTCCCTGGAACTTCTTTTATATAGCTAGAGTTTGAAAAGAAAAAAAAATGGAAATAAATAGCTTGGTGTATAACATGGAGTCTGCTCAATACTTTTAAGTAATTAATATCTTATAATATCCATATAACAAGGGTTTTATTGAAATTCAATCCAAAGATTATAGTCTCAGCCCCATAAAGGGGTTGCATTGAACAGAAATCTACTATCAGAGTATACAGGAAATGAAGACAATTTTTGCACTGTACTTGACTCTTCCACAACAGCCTTGGTCATTTAGGGTAAATTCTCATGAATCTTCAGACCTGACACTCTGTACAGTATATTATTTAAGCTGACCTTTTCATTTCAGGTTAAAAAAAATGTATTTTTGTCATTAATATAAATTGGAATTCCTGGTACAATCGGAAAATTTCATATGAGTATGACTTCTAATGTTAGCTTTTAAAAATTTGAAATCTTTAGCTAAATGCTTCCTTTAATATTGATAGTGTGGGTTTGTTATTCTTAAATATAAGTCCATGCATGTAAACTCATCCTTAAGTGCAGGTCTTAAAACTGGAACAGGAAAAGCTAAGTTTGTTTCACAACTGGGCAATTTCAGGGACGAGGAAATGAAATTACAGAAATGAATGTTGAAAATTTCTTATGTAATACTTGTGAAATTCATACATCAGTTGTCTGTAGAGGCAGTTGAGGAGGATGCCTGTTTGGGAGGGTTTTTAATTGCAAGAGTCACACAGCTGAAAGTTAAGTGATACGTTAGGGACCTGTACTGCTGTTCTTGATAACCTTCTGTTTTGTAATGTGTGTTGAAATGTTTGGAACATAGAGCATTGGTGACAGGGCCCCAGCTAGGTGTTTGAAGCATGATTTTGTTCACTTGAAGTCAAAACAAACAGCTGCTACTGCAAGACCTATGTGAAAGGTAAGTACATTGGAATAGCTAAACAAAAATAATAAAAGTAGATTATCTCTTCTGTTAATGTTGTGTTTATCATAATGCACTGCCGAGACAAACTGATTATAATTCCGTTTTTCTGGTCTCTCAAACCTGTACTGCTCAGCTGGAACATATTACAGCCCACATTTCTAGCAATGGTGAGTTGTTTTCTCCTCAGTGGTTTACAAAATTATTTTTTATCTTCCTTGATTCCTGGGTATGAATACTGTGATTGGAAAGTAGATGCACTTACATTGCATGATCCAGATATCTTCTAATTACTATCTTGAATTAAACTCAGCAAGGATGATCTGGCTTTTTGTGTCCCATGCTGACTTCTAGCTGCCTGACTTGAGGGACACTAAAAATTCATTCCTTCACTTCTACGTAGGAAATGAACATCATTATTCATAAAACCAATCCTATTAAAGCAGAAGGAACTACTCACATACGTGCATTAAAAACACATGTGCAAGTCTTTGCAGGATTAAAAAAAGGCAGGAAGCAACAGGTTGGGGCAACAGACACCAGATGGGTGGAAGGAAGAATAAAGTGATAGGAAAACATGGTTACGTGGGCAGGTTGCATACAAGAGTTTGAAGGCATTTGAAGGCTTGTATTTAAAATCTGACCTAGCTCTAAACAAATATGTTGCTTATCACGTGATAGCTGTTCCTGAAACATCTGCAACTCCAGTGCTCATGAGCTCACACTAAATTTAAATCATAATGAGACCACGAAGACATTTTGTATCTTGTTTTGCTAATTTTTTACAGAACAGAGTTCATAGGTTGGTCAGATATCTGTCATGGCTCACCAAACACACCAGGGGACACCTTATGCTACTGGCAGGGAGGTGGCTGATGTTCTGGCAGAACAGAGCCTAAAATTCTGCTGGTCCTCATAAAAACAGTGTATAGCTTACATAAATCACTGGACAAAACAGGGCAGAGTTTTGCATGCAAATTTGTAGTGAATACAAAGAAATTATAGAGGCAATGTACTAACTCCTGAAAATGTTGCCTTGTCAGTAATGTTCAACTTCCACTACAAATTGCATTTTGAAGAAGTCACCAACTCTGAAGAGAAAGAAACACAATTTTACAGCTGTAAATCAGCCTTTTGTGTACAGTCAAGAAACCTAACACACTGACCCATTACCCCTCTGATTCTGAGAATTACTTAAAAAAATCCAAACTACCACATTAAAAATGCTTCTTGTGAAGATCTATCACTCTCCTGTCAACAGTACAAACTGCATTGGAGGTGTGTAAAAATGTCCTGCTCTTTTTGAAGAAAGGGAAACAAAATATCCTTCTAAAAAATATCTACTATACTGATAAAAGAGAATAAAGTGTAAGTGTAAAAGAACATCCATGCTCACAAAATAAAAGGGCACACTCTCAAACCAGAATCATATTCAGAATAATTTTATAATATATTTCAACATTTAACTTGCTATGAAAAATACTATTTCACTATTGATTCAAAAGAAAAAGAAATTTTTAAAAATTATAAGAGTAATTTAATTTCACAACAGTTCTTACTAGCAAAACTTTTGTGAACCTTCGTGAAATGAAGCTGAATTGTTATGACTCCACTACTTAGTAAGGCTTTAGTCATAGAGATGAACAGTGACCATCACCAAAGCTAGGGAAAGCTGCCAAAAAGCTGACCCTAAAAATAGGAAGTAAGAAAATAACTCAAACTCTGTAAACATCAGCTAGCTATGATTTCTTTTCAAGCAAGTCTCCAAGTGATCAGGAGTTGTGGCATGATCCTCTCATGAGCTGCTCATCTGATGGCTTCCAAATACGGTGTCTCACTCTTGTGAATATTCCACCATAAATTTAAAACAAATTCCCAAAGGATACAGAAAGGTACACTGATGCACATTCTGCCATGAGAAAGGCACATCACAGAGGAGCTAATTTTATCCTCCCTGACTGCAAACCCCATGTCTTCCAAGGAATTGCTGAGGAGGTGGAGTTTCTCTGCATACTTTTCTCTCTGGCACAGAGACTTACCCTCAGTGTATATTACCATTATGCTATTTGTTCCTTTATGTGTCAGCAAACTCAGGTACCTGCTACTTACATCAACACCCTGGAAACACAGTTTTTGTCTCAGATGACAAGAGCCTTGAAAAGGAGGCCTGTTTTTTTTTTTCCTTTAACCTAACAATGTGAAAATAATTGTCTTGGTTGCTTACTGCCACCACAGAGCACAGACAAACTGAGAGTCAGCACTTCCCTGGGAAAGGACACCAAAGTCTATCAGACAGCAAGTTTAGTCTCAAGAGTATGGCGTTCCAACAGCTGAACTCTAATTTATTTGGTTCAGGGAGGGAATCTGGGAGGTAGATATATTTTCAGTCACCAAGGGACTTTTCATAGATGAAAGAATGAAAAAAAAAAAAATCCTAGGGATGTATGTCATTGCAGTATTGATGCCCTACATAAACTCCTCATTTGCCAGAGTGCTAATTTAGAGGAGTCGGGTAATTTTGCCACTTCTTGTGAAGGGGAACCCCAACCCCCCCGCCCCGTCGCCAGCGAGCAGCCCCTCCAAAGAACTCGAGGCCTCTTCGGACAGAACAGACGGGGAACAAACTCCCGGGGTGAGACTGGACGGCACCCCCCTGCCAGAGGACACGGAGGCTTCGTCTGGGTACCCTCCATCAGAGCAGACATCCCAGCAGAAGGGCAGCCGGGTCTGCAGCCTCGGCAGGAGCAGAGCTGGCTGTCCAGCCCGGCTGTCCGGAGCTGTCCGAGGGCTCTCCGCCCCGGGGGTCTCCAGGGGAGGAGCCGGCCCGCCCTGCCCCCGCCGCCCGCCCGCTGGAATGGCCAGGCTGAGACTGGAACAGCTGCCGGCTACCAGGAAAGCCGCTTACCTGTTGATTTTCAGGGCGAACGCCCTCCTGTCCGCGGCAGGTAACGTGCCCATACGGGCGAGCAGCCCTGGGTGTCGCGGACCGACCGAGACTGGCTGTGCGCACGGAGGGCGGCTTTATTTCATTTATTTATTTTTTCTCCATTGCGTGCTCCGGGCTAAAAACCCGACGGTCCACTGACAGTTCTGGGTGGCAACTTCCGCATTTCACCTTCCTTACCGAAATTGGCCGGAGTGGGAGGGATCTGCCCTGGTGCACAGACTGCTCGCCCTGCCGCGTCTGCCCCACCGCCGGCAGCGCCCAGCCCGGCGTCCCGGGCGTCCTGCGGCTTCCCCCGGGACAGCTTCCAGCTGTCCGCCTCGGTGGGGACACCCCCGGGCCCTGGGGGACAGCAGGAACTTCCCCTCCCTCTCAGAGAGGCGAACCGCGGGGGAATTGCGGAGGGAAGCAGCGGGGAAGGCAAGAAGAGCTTAGGCACGGACAGGAAGGGAAGGCACGGCGTACATCTGAACACTGCGTGAATCCACGAGCATCCCTCACCGACCCCTTTTTTCCTTTCGGAAAAGCGCAGTAGGGGTGTCAGACACCTCCGCCCCACCACACCCCACACACACCTATACACACCCGCCGGGGGTCAAGCGCTGCTCTGCGGGGCCGGGCTGGGGAGCAGCGGGCACCGCCGCAGCCGGGCCGGCCCCGGGTGCCCAGGATCCAGCCCGGCCTCTGCCAGGCGGAGCAGGGCAGGATCGGGCGGGGCAGGCCCGGGTAGGGCCGCTCGGAGCAGGGCAGAACCGCGCCCACTGCCCCAAAGGCATGAGAGATAGCCGGGCACCTTCCTTCGGCCCCGCTAGAGCGTGGATGGAGCTGCTCGGGCAAGTAGGGACAGCAAGTTGTGAGAGGGAAAGGCATGCCAGCTCACTAGCCGGGACAAGGTTTTGCCAGTACACCTGTGCATCCAGGATCTGTGTTCCTCTTATATCTAAACTGTGTGTGTAAGAAAAACTCACGGGTACCAACACAAGATACCAGCTCAGCTTGGCACAAAGCTTGGCACTGCTGTTCTATTCACCTGCACTTACTGCTCAGCTTTTTAAAAAGGCCATTTTTATTAAGTATCTTGTCAGTCGTGTTACAAAAGTATGACTGGTATTTTTCATTCTGCCTTGATGCAGTTTTCACTGCTTCTGCAGATAAGGAGAACTCGCCCTTCATTTGAAAGGGGAAACAAAAGCCAAACGTGGTTTCTACAGATGAAGTCTGAGGTAGTAGAGGCAATTCCATTTTAGATTGTCTTGTTTTTATTAAATCTGTGCTTTGATGGCAACAGCATTAGGATTCCCCCATTGAAAGGCAGTCATAGCTTCTGTCTCCATTCCCAGTAACCTGGAGGGCATCTAGAGGAAAACAGTGGGATATGAGGCAAGGAACAGAAGATTGTCAAACTGTGAGGGCCTAAAATTGTTGTACTAACAATTATCTTTGTCTCTGTAGGGTTCATCATTCTTCAGAGTACTGTTAAGTATATGTGGTATCAAATATGAATGTTAATCTCTAGGTTAAACTCTGGCTAAGGGCTCCTAGGGAAATGTAGAGATGCCAAAGAGGTTTAAGAAAAAGAAAACAGAAGTAAATAAAAATTCAAAAATTGAAGCAAATATGGGTATGATTTTGGAAAAAACCCCATAAAGATCTATAGCATAACAAGACCTGCAACAGTTCAAGGAAACTTACGAGGGAAAATATTAAAATCTACTATTAATAGGCTGTTGTTACCTAACAATAATGTGCTTTGGGAAGAATAAATTGGACAGTTTATTGCATGGAACTTACCTGCCACACCCATCCTGTCTTTATCTCACCGAGATAAAGCTAAAGCCACTTACCTACATGTAACTTGAACTTAAATATCACTTAGTTACAAACCACTGATATGTAGCTATATTCCAACATGTATTGGTGACAAGAAAACATTTTGAATGCACAGATAAGACACCACCTCATTGAAGCTACAAAAAAAGAGTCCAGGGTTCATTTTAATAACTTGTGGCATGAAATAGGGACCTTCTTTGATTAGTAAATCTTGCTATAGAAATAGATCTAGCTCAAATGCAGGTAACACACCAATGTGCACAAATACTTCCATTTATTAATGATACAATTGCTTATTTTGCAGCTTCATACATTCCTGGTAAGCATGGACAAAAGGATGGCTCAAAAACGTTTTGCCATGTGCAGGGAAAAAACTGCCTGAGGAGACACATGAAATTAAAGTTCCCAAAACTTTAAAGTTTTGGCTAGTATATATATATATACACACACATGGAGAGAGAGGCTGCTGTCATGGTTTATTCCCAGCTGGCAACTACGTCTCACACTCTGATCAGATGGGACAGGGAAGAGGGAAGTGGAAGGACGAAAGTGAGAAAACTTGTGGGTCGAGACAAAGCCGGTTTAATAGGGGAAAACAAAGGCTGCACACACAGGCAAAGCAAAACAAGGAATTCAGTCACTGCTTCCCATGGGCAGGTGGGTGTTCAGCCATCCTCAGGAAAGCAGGGCTCCAGCATGGGTAATGTGACTTGGGAAGACAAATGTCATCAGTCTGAAAGCCCCCCTTCTTCCTTCTTCCCCTCAGCTTTCTGTGCCATGTGGTCTGGGATATTCCTGTGGTCAGCTGGGATCAGCTGTCCTGGCTGTGCCCCCTCACAACTCCATGTGCCCTCCCAGCCTCCTCACTGCTGGTTTGGGGAGAGAGGCAGAAAAGGCCTTGATGTTATGTGAGTGCAGCTTAGCAGACAAGAAGAACATCCCCGTGTTATCAACGCTTCTTCCAGCACAAATCCAAAACACAGCCCCATACTAACTACCATGAAGAAAATTTATTCTGCCAAAACCCAGCCAAGCCAAAAACCAGCACATATACTCAGCAGTTACAGAACAAACACTTAGATAATTTTAAGTTCTCATCTTTTTGGATGGACTGAACCCTACTTTGGCATAGGAGCAGCAACACTCATCAAATACTCCTTTCATCTATTATGCCAGAAGTTACATTGCCTTTTTTGAAGGGAAAAAAAAAAAGAGAGAAAAAGTATGGACTTTTATTAAGAAAGTTATCATGGTTTTAACTCACTGGAGCACTACCAGATGAGAAGCTGGTGAAGTGATTTTTTTAAGCTATCCTATCCAATTCAGTATTGTCAGTATGCGTGCTGCAGTTTTTTGCTAAACAACCACTATTGTTTGAATTCCTGCAACAAACCAACCTACCAATACAAGGTAATGAAGTCTCAACATTCCTTTATAACAAGAAGTAGAACAAGATCTTTCCAGTCAGAGGATTAAAAAAAAAAAAATCACATCAAACCAGGTCCAGTGAAGGCATCACAAAAAACTAAAATTAAAGAAAACAGTGTGATTCAGAACAGAGTGTCATTTTCTAAACCTAGCTTGCTTGGATGTCAGTTGCTGCTATTAAGTGTTGTATTAGATACAACACTTGCATTCCCAATTCCATATTCCCATTTCCTCTCACACACACATATGCATCCCAAATGGTATTCCTAATCATTGCTTCACCACCTCAGACTTAGAATCAGTCATAAGCTATGCTTCCCTGTGATTTTTCTTGGGCTTCGAATGCTCTCACCATAACGTGGTCTTCCTCCTGGACCTGACTGGGAGGTGTTGGGTCAATGGCTGGTTGGATGGGCAGGCTGAGGAGATGCAGACCCAGCCACAAAGAACAGCTGGTTGGTGCTCATGTCAGCACAGGTTCTGTATGGATGCCTGGGCAGAATGGATACTGCTGCAAATTGTTCTGAAGGAGTTTGCAGGCTGGGATTAGAGAAACACTGGAAGAAACAATGACTGGCATGTCAGCCTACATGCCACCCACCAAGGAATTTTTTTTTCTTTTAAGGCACACATTTCCAAACATCTTTTTTCTTCTTCACTGGCAGTGGTATTCCTGATCCCTGTGAGGGCTGCTACTGCGTGATTGAGCTTCAAGGCACCATGAACATTGCTAAGCACAACTTCATATCCCACCAAAATCATGGCCTGTATCCCAACAAAGCCCTGCTTAGGTCTCACCTGCATAATTGTGGAGGATGTACCTTTGCTGATCGACCAGCAATTGAGTAAGACACATGGGAGCTTTCTCAGTATCTTTTATAATGTTAAGTTTGCATCCTTGGCAAAAAAAACCAGCAGTGAATAAATGTAATTTGATTACCCCATAAGAATATCTGGAGGTTCATGCCAAGAGGAAAGCTGTGATGATCTCAGTTTGCAATACCTGCCAGGAACACACAATGCCTGTTTGTATTTGCTCATATTCCACCTTCCTACTGCATCAGAAGAGTGCAATGTAGCCAGTGCAGCTGGACACTCCTTCCTTAAAGGAAGCAGACCTGCCATCGAGTTCAGTGCTTTTTCTGGCACAGATCTCAACTGTATCAGTAAAATCCAAGTGATTTAGTCAAAATTTAGTCAAAATTACTTTAAACAAAAAATGTTATATGAAATTTAGTAGACTGAACCCCAGAAAAATGAGTGCAATTTTCCATTATTCCTATTAATGTTTTAAATAGATTGGCAAAGAAATACTGAACTCTTAAAAAAATGGAAGTCACTCCTAGGTTTAAGTTTCAGGTTTGTGTTTGTGTTGGTGAAACAGAAGAAAGGGAACTTAGATTACTTTGCAGCCTTTTTTTTATTATTTTTTTTTTTACAAAACACTTGAGTCTAAAATAAGAAAAAAAAAAAAAAAGAAAGACAGTCTAACAGTCTATGTGAAAGCATATCTTCTTTTTCCACTTGTCTGTGCAAATTCTTCTGGAGGAATACAAATGCTATTGGCCAGATTCACATCAGAGTTTCTCAAACAGAAATGTTTCTTTGTTCACCTTCACAGTGAACAAAACTCTAGCAGAGACAACACTCAAAAATGTTTCCTTACTGACATAATTTTCTTACATACAATGAGGCAGCTTGCTAGATGAGGTCTGATATTTAAATTCTGGCCATAAACCATACCTTTTTTCTGATGTTTCTGGTTTCACTAAATTTCACATTATAACAGCATACTGAGAACATAAGCCATAAAAAGTAGTAGTGTTAAAAAGCAGGTGCACTGGCTGAAGTAAGATCTTCCTTCTCTTAAATGACATGTGAATAATCTGCATTCTTCAAAGAAAAATAAGGTCTTGTTGTCAGGAAAAACTGTCAATGCAAGAGGCTCTTGGCCTCTTAACGTCAGTACAGATAAAAAAATAAAATTAACTTTATATAGGAATCGTTAAGCAAATAAGAAAGAAGTAAATGGGGAATATGCAAATCATACTGACTGAAGTTATGCATCTGCCTACCTGCTTACATTTTGAGATCATGAAACTGAAGTTAATATCCATTTCCTTATTGTTCTGCAGGTCAAATGAATTTGCAATTCCTTCCTCTGAGCTGCTGAACTATATTTTACTTTACTGATAACACCATACAGGAACCTCCTTCTCAAAGGGCTATTGTGCTTTAATACTCATATTCAACATAATATTGAAATGCCAGTGGTTTTCTTCTCCTGCTGTTTGGCTCAGATCATGCCCCCTCTTGCTACTCTATGAGGAATGAGCAAGCTGCAATGCTCTTCCTTGTTTTCCTGTTACAGCCTTCTTCCCTAATTCTCCTCCAAAGCCTTAAATACTTTAGTCCATCATTAAAATCAGTCTTTGGTCCATCAATAAAATGGCTTTGCTTGCACTGATATTTTCAGTATTAGGGAAGAGAGTAAGTTATTTCAAGTGGAGCCAACTAAAGTAATAATTAAATACAACTTCCTGGTAGCCAGCAACACTTTACTGCTTTCTGATGTTGTATACCTTGTCTACAAATATCTTAGAATAAAACACTTCAACTGTGGTGTCCAGATTTAAGTTTGCTATGCTCATTTGGCTTACACCACACCAAAATATGCAGGTTTTACATCTCTCTTTACAAACAAGACTTTATTACACGGTTCAGCAGAAATGAAAGATCAGCTAACACTTACAGCAGAATTCTAGTATTTGAATATAAACTTTAAAGAAACCAAAAGAAAACCCAGAAACCATAGTATTTGTTTTAGGTAATTTTGTTCAAAAGAAAATAAATAATAAGCAGTGTTATGTGAGCTGGTGAAAAGCAGAACCACTTAAGGAACCATGACACTAGTTTAATCACCTTTCTTTCCCAATGCCAGATGTCTCACTGACATGTAACTAAAATTTTAGTATTACAAATAGTTCTCATTTTGAAAGACAACTTACACCCATTTTTTAATATGTGCTGCAATGCAAAACTGCTCATTTCCAATGCTTTTCTGACTTTTTCCTCTTTTACATAATCTCATTATTTTTTTAATCAATACCTTAATAACAAAATTTTATAAAACTGTGCAGTCCCAGGACAGCAAAACCATCTACCACCAGGCTGGATTCTAGCAGATACAGGTTTGAAAAGTTGGTAAGATTTGTCCTCTAAAATAGGATGCATCATACAAGGCAATGTCCTGAGTCACTGAAACATGAATGCAAAAAAAGATGCATTTTATAATGCATTTGTTCTAAAACTCTAGAAGTCAACAGCCTGTATACTGTGGGTATTTTGGTTTGAATAAATATGGTTGTATCTCCAAGGCAAGCTGAATCAATAGATCAAATAATTTTTTTTTATCGGTGCTTAAACCAGACTTCCACATGCTTGTTAAAATTAGAATGACTAAAGGAGAAGCCAACTATTTAGAGTGGAAAATCATAAAATGTTATCATCACTAAATACTTTAACCTACAGAAGTATAGGAAGAGTGAAGAATAAATACCAAGTACATTTATTATCATACAGGCCAATAGATGAACAAACAAGATGAAGCCTGGAATACTTTACCATAACAGTACTCAAACCAGTGCTACTGAAGCTCATTCTGAGAGCAGAATTCATGCACACCTAGATTTTGGGCATGCATGTATCAGCATGCATCAGGCCAATCTCTTCTCTGTGCTTCCCCAACGCTGTTCCATTTACGCCTTCTGACACGGGGAAATGGAACATGTGACACCCGTTTGCTAAACCTGTGGCCCACAAAAATCTGGGTAGCACGTAACACTGTTAAAATCAACCCTAGCTGTGTCTCACACACGGTGTGTGCCCCCTCAGAGTCCCTCATGGAGAGCGGAGAGAGCCAACCTTCACCTCGCTGATTTGATTATCTATTTGCTAAACCTATGGCCCACAAAAAGCTGGGTAGCACGTAACACTGTTAAAATCAACCCTAGCTGTGTCTCACACATGGTGTGTGCCCCCTCAGAGTCCCTCATGGAGAGCGGAGAGAGCCAACCTTCACCTTGCTGATTTGATTATCTATCTATAGATAGATGATAGCACATGCACCCTGCAGTGTGTTTGTTACTCATTAAGAGGCTCTTGGCTCTTTTAGGGACTCCTTTAGTGCTCTTGTGTGTCTGAACCAGGATTGGGGCCGATCTGCTGGGGAGCAGCTCTGCAGAGAAGGACCTGGGGGTCCTGCTGGACAACGAGCTCAGGACCATGAGCCAGCAGTGTCCCTGTGGCCAAGAAAGGACATAGGAAGGAATCCTGGGGACATTAGGGAGAGCACTGACAGCGGGTCATGGAAGGTGATCCTGTCCCTCCACTCAGCCCTGGTGAGGCCACATCTGGAGTGCTGTGCCCAGTTCTGGGCTCCTCAGGACAAGAGAGGCATGGAGCTCCTGCAGCACGTCCAACAGAGAGCAAGAGAGGTGATCAAACGTGAGCATTTCTCTCACGAGAAAAGGCTGAGGGAGCTGGGCCCTGTTCAGACTCCAGAAGAAACAACCCCTTGAGAAGCGGGGACCTCCTCGGTGCCCACCAGTGTCTGAAGGGGCCATCAAGAGGTGAGCCAGGCTCCTCTCAGTAGTGCCAAGCGACAGGACAGGAGGCAACAGGCAGAAACTGATCAAAGTTCCACCTGAGCATGAGGAAGAACTTTTACTGTGCAGGTGACTGTGCACTGCAACAGACTGCCCCGAGAGGGTGAGGAGTCTCCCTCACTGTGGCTACTCAAGGACGGTCTGACCCGCTCCTGGGCCATGTCATCAGCGACGTCCCTGCTCGAGCAAGGAGACAAGCACCGACGTCCCTGCTCGAGCAAGGCGACTGGGGCAGACAAGCACCGACATCCCTGCTGGAGCAAGGCGACTACCACAAACATTTATCCCAATCCCTTCCAACCCACCCCGCCCGCCAAAATCTCCTTCATGGAGATGGCCCCGCCCCTCTCCGGGCTGCGCCTGCGCAGAACCCCGCGCGGGGGAGGCGCCCTGGGGGGCCGGCGCGCGGCGGTGCGTGACGCCACGCGGTGACGTCACCCCGGTGACGCCACGCGAGCGCCTTGGGCAGTGTGAGGGCGGGGGCGGCGGTGGCCGGGCCGGGCCGGGCTGGGGCCGTCCGCGCTCATGGAGGACGAAGACTGCCCCGACCTGGTGCCCATAGGCGCCGCCGGCGCGGAGCAGACCGATGGCAGCCCCGGCGGGAAGATCCCCGTGACCATCATCACGGGGTACTTGGGTGAGGAGCGGGAGTGGGGCTGCGTGCAGGTGGGGCAGGCCCGGGCGGGCCGCCGCGGGGCTGCGGGGCTGCGGGGCGGGGGCCGCCTCCACACGGGGCCGGGGGAGCGGCGCGGGAGCCTCCGGCCGCTCCAGAGGATTTGCAGGGCCACGCTGAGCAGCAGCGTGAGCACCCCGTTGCTGATTTTACCACCCTGCTTTCAGGGGCCTCCGCGATCGGGTCGCGATTGGCGAATTGGCCTCTGTCAGAATAGTGCAACATATTTGGCTCAGTTAAGTGCAGGCTGCATTGCAGTCTGAAAAAAGAGTGAGGTTCGGCGTTTTCCCACTCGACCGGGAGAGTTACTGGGTGCCGCTCACAGTTACGGACGGTAAGGATCTGGTTAAATTTGGGATCGCCGTCGCTGTTCTGAAAGTTGTAACTTTGTACTGCATTGCCCTGTTGCAGAAAAAAAAAACCCAAAAAAAAAACCCCCAAACAAACAAACAAACAAACAAACAAACCACAACAAAAAAAACCCTCTTAAGGGCAAGTAATGAAGGTTCCCTAGCTGTAGTGGTGACCTCCTTTGGATTAGATGATCTCCAGAGGTCCCTTGCACCCCTGTACAATTCTGCGATCTTGTGCATGGGGTGGAACTGCTCCGGAGGCAGTGTCGCAGAGGGTGTGAACGCGTTTTATAACAATGCCCCACTTAAAGGCACTTAGTAGCACGTCCGTGGTTACTGATGGCAGAACTGGTCAGAAAAAGGCAGTAAGAGGGACAAGATTGAGTGTGCCTTTTGTTAAGAGAAGCATAAAAGTTGGTTTTGTAGGAAAAGACTTTGCAGCTGGTAGGGAACTTGTAAGTTGATCAAGTACTGGCAATGATTGGAAAAACTGAGTCATTTAAGACTGAGATTTAGTGTCCTGATAGTTCTGTGGGGTCAAATATGCCTACAAATTAATTTCAACATCGTTAGAATAGAAGGTAGGATACTAGAATGAAAACTCCTATTTAGAGGAGAATTTGCTTGAAATGTGCTTGTGCATGCATAACAGTATTTAGTTTTTATTTAAGCATTTATGTGGGTTTGTTTTTTTTTTTTTACTTTTTAATGGAAGTATGGTCTGTGTTCTAGGAGCTGGAAAAACAACTCTTCTAAATTACATACTGACAGAACAGCACAATAAAAGAATAGCAGTTATTCTGAATGAATTCGGAGAAGGTATGTGAAAGTGCAGAAACCTTTCTTTTTGCCACAGAATGACAAGTACATAAAGCTGCTGGAAGCCAAGGCTGTTGTAATTTTAAACCCATTAGTGAAATAATTATTAACATACCTCATGGTCTTCAGACAGGCAGAAAGTCTTTTTTCATAAAATAGTGATATGCATTAATCTGTTTTGGACATAAATGCAGGTCCTCAGAGTAAAGTAAATAAATACCTCACCCTGTTGGAAGTGCTATACCTCCATTTGTCCCACTCAGTTTCAAGTAAATGGAAATTAAAATAATACTTTGGTAGATGATACTTTCTTTTATTTCCTTTCCCCTCAGCCATTTGCAGATCACAAATTATCCTGGACCAGGAAAATGGGGAGATGTCTGCTTGATGACTATGGTTCTTTGAACTCTTTGCTTTCAGGAGTTTTAATTACCCTGGCTACAATTTCATATCTGTGCCATAGCCAGAAGCTTACATTGTTTGCACTGTTGTTAGTTTGTTTTCACCAACAAAGATGGGTGTCACTTTTCTGGTCACAGAGCCTAAAATAAATGTACAGACAGAGCCTTTCCTTGATACGGAGGCACAGGCTGGTGTCCCTTCGTTTTATCAAACTTTGTGGCACGTGTGATTTACCATCATCCAGTGGGGTTTGATCTTTGTGGGATCAGATTCGTCTTGGCTTTTAAATTTCTCATAAAATGGAAAATAAAAATTTCTTAAGATCATGTCAGAAGCACGGCCTCAGGAGAAAAGAGTGTAATCCACGTATCTCTCTCTTCCAGGCATTGTCATGCAAGATTGTAAATTAAAAATATAGCACTACTTGTATTTTCAGGAAGTGCCTTGGAGAAATCTCTGGCAATTAGTCAAGGGGGAGAACTCTATGAAGAATGGCTGGAGCTCAGAAATGGCTGCTTGTGCTGTTCAGTAAAGTAAGTGAGGACTATTGTACAAGCTCTTACAGTGGATATTGTGGGGAATTGAGGAAGGGAGGAAGACATCCAGGATTTGATTCCTGAAACTGATGGTAGAATTGGTTGAGATTTCTTTTGTCAGATGAAGCAACAGTTGGAATTTGGGAGGTAGGAATTTATTTCCTGTTTCTGCCTTACTGGCTTTGGACTTGGTGTCTTTCAGAAAGTAATGTAAATACCAACTTAAAGACCACTGAGTTATTGCAGAGTAGGGATCTATCCCTCTGTTTGTTAGTATTATATGCTTCCATGTAGAGAGCTAAAGATTCAGGTAGGCTGGAACTGGCGCTTGTGTTTCCCAGTTTCCTCACAGAATCTTTACTTTGCTTCTTTCTTTGTTCGTTGGCTACTGTTTGAATACCGTATTCATCAAAAAGGATGGACGGAAAACCTTTTGTGACCTAATGAAACACAATATCCAAATCTGTAAGCTGATGGTCATGTTAAAAAGCAAGAGAGTATTTGTTTCTTTGACACATTTTTTACCCTGTTTGTTTCAATGCTGAATTGTTTGTGCTAAGTTTGTAAATAAGGGTCGTGGCCTGTTTGTCCTGAAAATTTGGGAGAACTGGTCTAATGCCTTAAATAGCAATAGGTAGTAAGTGGAAAAAGAAGATCTTACTGGATTGTGGTGTTCTGGGGTGTCTTGTTGCTATGTTTTGTATACATTGGTTTCTGCTTCAGGCTGACTTCATCAGCTCTAGTTTAATAAATGGCACATGTTAATCTTGGTGTAGGTTAGGGAGGAAGGCAGGGCAACATGCTTCACTTCCTCCTCACCCTTATTTCTGTAATATCAGCTGCCAAACCAAATAGTTACATATCTACACAGCCCTCCTGTCCTTTACAGGTTGTTCAGTGTTTGAAAACAAATCTTTAAGTAATCTGGTGGGATTAGGCAAATAAAATTTTCCGACTAAAATGAAACAGAAAACTAAAATTTGCCTAATATTATACCAGCAGATAACTACAGTTTCATTGTAGACTGTAAGTCTGCAAATGTCCTGACTTAGAACTTTTGCTTTGATGATACTGACACTGTGTTCTGCATCAGAAGATACATTTAAATACATGCTTTAGCTTGTTTTCCCTGTTCTCACGTTTAATTCTTTCTTCTTACAGGGACAATGGTGTGAAAGCAATTGAGAACCTGATGCAAAGGAGAGGAAAATTTGACTATATATTGTTAGAAACAACTGGTTTGGCAGATCCAGGTAGTTCACATGACAATTTTCATAACCATGATAATTATTCTGTTTTTATGAAGTGCTTACTTGCTCACCAGTTATTTCACTTTAACAATTGTAGTATAAAGTGGTGAGTTGTCAGGCACCTATGCTTAGATGGTTGCACAGACTCCAGTGAATTGGTTAAGGTGCAAATACGAGGTTGTGTGTTTGGTTGGGTTCTGTTTGTCAAACTTGCTCCAAATTGAATCAAAAGCTTAGCAGAAATCCAGCTAAAATATATTTCCATTTAGAGAAGACACTGAACTTAGCAAAGAGAATCATACTCTGAAGCTGGTAGTTTTCAGTAAACTTTTGATGTTCTACATTCCTTCTTTTAAGTCTAAATAGTTAGCATCTGTTGTGTTGCTACACTGGTTGTGATAGGCCTTATAGTTTGTGAAGGTGTAAAATAAACTGTGAAACAGACTAGTACATTCTTCTTAAAGAGCAATAATAGATTTTACAAAAAGCTTCTATGCTCTTCAGTAATGTTTATTATAAAAAGGTGTTTAAACTTGAGCTCATGTTAGGAACAGCTATCTGAAACAGTTTTCTCAAACTATTCACATTAAAAATCTGTTGCAGATGGAGAGGGAAGGAAATTCTCATCAGAAATTCAATTGTTTCCCCTTTAGGAGACTGGTCCTTTCCAGCTCAAAGCTAAATAGTTGTCATTATAAAGTAATTTTCTTCAAAAGACAGGACATTGATTTGGCCTCTGTTACACACAAATTCTGTTTGAGTCAAATTGGAAAACTATTAAGCTTTTGGGAAAAAAAAATCAATAGATACCAGAAAACAATTTCAAGTTGTGGTCCCTGCTATATCTTGCATGAGTAAGCACTAGAACAGCTGACAGGTATTTGGGTCTGATACAGAGTGGTGTTTGAAGGACTGCATCATATCACTTCAGGTGGACAGTTTTAGGTGTTGTAATGACTTTAGCTGCTGATCTTATTGTTAGCACTACAAATACAAAGTTGTTTTTCTTTTAAATACCTCAATGTGTATAGTTTACTGGAAAAATCTCAATTTTGCAACTGTATATATGCTGCACTTCTTAGGAGCTGTGGCCTCCATGTTCTGGGTTGATTCTGAGCTGGGAAGTGACATCTATCTTGATGGTAAGAAGTGCAAACTTATTTTCCTGTGTATTGGCATTTTGTATCTCGATTTAGAGTGATGTGTTCTTGGTGTTTTAAGGCTAGGTTTCAGAAAATGTTCTAAATGTATGAACTTGGTTTTCACACTGCCAGATTTGATCACAGAGGTATCCCTGATTATTTTGGTGCTTGTTTATGGACTTGATGAGATGTTTCATCTTGCTAAATCCAACAAAAATTGTGTAATGCTTTTTTAAGGGATCAGATATGGACGGCTTTTTGTTGTGATGTAAGGGGGGGAAATTTCATTAGCTACATGTTATAAAACCTCATTTAGGACTAATATTACAGCATGCTTTTTTTCTCTTTCTTCCTTTCTCCATTCTCCTGCAATGTAGTGTTTCTTAAAGGTTTCCTTTTCTTCTGAATTGATAACTTGTCAACACCTAGATGTTTCTGCCTTTTGTTTTCTGCTTTCTTCGCCTATTGTACTTACTGGCTCTAATATTTGCTGTGTTCCAATAAAAACCTGAGATTACTGAAAGATAAATCATCACTATATGTAGTTTAGGAGTGATGTTTTTGATGTAGGAAAGCAACTACTTTTTGGCTTAAAAAAAATGCCCTACTTACATTTTGGTCAGTCTGTGAAATACCCATCTAGCCAAGGAAGGAAACATTGAGTTCAGTAAGGACTTCCTGAGTTTCTGCCAGAGACTTGCAAATTCCTGGTCGTTTACGATCAGATTGGCTGAATACATCAGTCAGTCCCTTAATCTGTTTCAATGTTCTGTAAAAGCACACCTCAGCCAATTTCCTCTTGGGGAAGATGAGGCATCTACTTAGTGAGAATTTCTCACCAGGTTCTGTACATTTTACTACCACAGATATGACAGGGAATAAAAAGATATTTAGGTAACAAGTTTAATCTTCAGATACTTTCAATGCTTCCAGTTTATTATACCTAGTTGTAAATGTGCTGATATTGTTACCTTTGTGCAGGAAGTTTGCAAGTTGTTAAACTGTCAGCTGATTTCAGCACATTTCTATTCCATTTCAATGTTTTCTTTTAGGTATTGTGTCTGTTGTTGATGCAAAGCATGGATTGCAGGTGAGTTACTAGATTTGTTGCATGTCTTAAAACTGCAGCATTAGAACAGCTATTGCAGTAATGTTCATGTGGATTAATTGATTTTAACTATAGCTGTAATTCTTACATTGAATGAGGATGTATTTCATTATTACTGTGTTTTGAATAGGCACAGGGAAGTACTGATATTCCCAGGAATTCTGATTCTTGCCAGGTTGCCTCTATAAAACTACATTGCTGCACTAGAAAACTCTTCACCATCTTACCTAATACAGTTTCCTACTTATCTAAGGCATACTCTTATTTGCAATTATAGGAACCTAAGTTTATAATTTCTCTACTTAATGTTTGTGTACCCCTACTATAACATCAATCCAAGCCTCTCCCAAGGTTGCAAATCAAACCCTTCAGTATCCGTGGAAGTTTGTGTCTTTCTGTCTTCTACAGCTAAGTACTTGGTTCCTTCTAGTTTTATCTCTTCACTCAGGAATCTTGCTTTTAATCCAAATAGGCATTTGGGTTACTGTAAAAACAATGGAGAAATTGGTCACTAGTCTGTGTTACTTGAAAGGAGAGTATAAGAACAGATGTCTTGTAACAGTGTGGTAAAAATTGAGGTAGGGCTTGGGCTGGGAAGGGTACTAATGTAATGGGAGCTGTGGTGGGAAAAAATGGCAGCACAGGTGTCCTGGTACTGCTTCACGTTAAAATGTTATATGGAAGCAGACAAAAAGAGCAGGTATTAGAGTAATCTGTATGTAAAGTATAGTGTAAGAACAGACATATGTAACAGTGAGCTTAGGTCAGCAAAAATTGTGATTAAATCAAATAGTTCAGCTTTTTTTTTTTTCTGTAATAGGTGGGTGTAGATATAACTATTTGCAACTTAATAATTCAGGAGGTTACTGCTTTGATTGGGTATTGATTTTTGCAGGATTCAAAAACAAAAAGTGACCATAAGAAAAAAAATCCTTAATCATATAAAAATTCCACGCTGTTGAAGTGCTTTTAATACTTCTGGATTTACAAAGGCTGCAGATGGCTCAGAGAACTGAAGAATAATGGTTTAAAAATAAGAGACTGATTCTTCCTGTTTAAGATTTTTTTGTTTGGATTACTTGGGTTTCTCCTTTCATTTGTGCTTATCTAATAGCTGATTTATGGAAAGGGTAGCAGTCCTGTCCTCTCATCTCTTTGTGTTGGACTGGAACAGAACAAATCTAACCTCATAGCAAGCCAGTTTGACAAGTGACTATCATTGTGTTCTGGAAGAACTTTTGTGGAGAAGTTGGTAGAAGAGTGAGGGGAAGAGGGTAATTTCCAAGCAGGAACTGTCTTCTAAATCAGGTCAACTATCACAAGAAATCATATAATGTTTTAGGTCAGCCCCTTTTCACATGGGTTCCCTCATAGTAATTCAGATGTGTTTTATTGCTTGTTGTTCTGTTTATCTTTTTCCTCATGCACTGCTGAATTACTTTCTTAGATCAAATGTAATTATGTTGCACACAGCAGCACTGAATTATTACTGTTTGAAATTTAGTTTTTTAAATATTAGATTTTCTAGTAACAGAAATAACACAAAAATGTTTTGAAATATTCAAATTTTCCACCTACTATTACCTTTGGCAGCTCAGTGGAAACATACATTATCTAATCAGTAAACCTGTAAAACACTGACGTCTACTTAGAATAGTAGCAACTTCAGACTTTCTCAGTTGTGTACTAAGTAAACAACTTTTGCTTTGTATAAGAGGATTTGCTAACTTGTTTAGTTTCTGATTGCAGAGCCTGATCTCCACAGCTGCCTATTATTTAAAGAACTTTGAAAGCCATACAACTAATGACATTGAGATAATGGGCAGCAATTTAAGTATGTCATGCTTCAAAGAACCAATCCATCACAAGAAAAGCTGACAAACATCCCTGTGACCAGTCAGCCAAATTGAAACTGAAGTGGTAATTGATACCATGGGTTATCACTCTAACGGGTTTGTCACACAGCAATCTGAAATACTAATTTCTTTAATCGAGGGCAAACAGTTGGACAGCTTGAAGTTGCAGTCCTCAACTTCCAGGACCTGACATCTGGTCTACTGACATTTGTTCTTGCCAGGGCAACAAACCTAAAGATTAATTGAGTAAAATCAGTACACAGAGGATTACTCAGAAGAGAGGTTCCTGAGAGTCATCTTGTTATGCTCTGCTTTAGGTTGAGCACAATCAGGAAATAGTATTGTTTTTTTTTACATGATAGACTCACAGCATGCAATAACCTATTTTTTTTCAAGTAAAATACTGTTAGATACTGGATAATTCCAATAAAGAAAAGAAAGTTTTCTAAGTTTTTAAAAATGTATATATTTCCCATGAGAATTGATCCCACTTTTAATTTGGTATTTCTGTAATTTGAAGCTGAGATTTTAAAGTAATAATCCATATACATTTAGAGCTGATGAAAGAACGCATAGGACTCTAACCTTCCAAGAGATGTAAGCAAGTTCTTACTAATACTACAGCATCAGTTTGAAGTTTTATTTCCTCCAGATGTCTGTGACATTTCTCTCCTAGAGATTGCTGCCTCCATGGCAGAGTGGGCAGAAAAGTAACTTGTAGTTAGACCTTTGCTGCTTCAGTGTAGCTGTGCCTAAGTTAAATAAGGCTTTGTGTTCCTAAATGTTATCTTGCTGCTGCTTGATATGCAGGTATGTTTTTCCCTTTCACTAATTCTTCTGTGAAGACACTAGACAAGTGGAGATGATACTGAAACTCCTGTAGCTTCTGATCTTGGAGAAACTTGCCAGAGTAGTGGTTTATTCATACAAACCTGGAAAAAGTTACCAGTTTTTACTATCAAAGTACAGTTTATCTTGTACAGTCTTCCAGAGGAAAAGAGTGTGAAGTTGCATATATGAAATGCTGTATTGCAAGCCTGGTCTGTGTTTTGTTAGGTAGTTAAGTTCACACTCATTTGTAAAATTACTGAGCCTTCATTTTCTTCCAGATATATTTTTTCATTGTTAGTGTATGTCATGGTGACTTTTTTACTTCACTGTAAAGCTGAAAAATAATTAAAATTAATATTATAAAGTTTTTTAACTCTTTAGCATTCTAATAATAAAATTAATTAGAAGAGTTTGCTTTAAGGCAATTATAAATCTCTGTAATGGTGGATAAATGTATATAAATGTACTTTTTCAACCATCATTTAACAGAAAGATTCTAGATGCCATCTTCCTTAATACCTTGTTGAAAAACAAGCCTCAACTGAATTCTGTTTGGCTTTCTTTAATTGAAAATGAATTTAAATTTAATTTTAATATGATTAATCCAATTCTCTTAATTTTTGTTTAGCACTTGACAGAGGAGAAACCAGAAGGCCTTATCAATGAAGCATCTCGGTATGGATGTAGAATCAAGTTAGCAATTGTACTGTATAAAAGTTCTTTGGAAATGGGTTCTTTTATAGGGCTTTTTTTCTCCTGCTTTGCTTAAAATTAGGTAGATTGGTGTAATGCGGTAAAATATGGAAAAGTAACTTCATGTTTCATTTGATCTTTCTGCTTAGAACTGACTCTTCTATTTTAATAGTGATGGGATTTTATTTAATTGAATGAGAAACACCTGTGTTCGGGGAATTAAAAGTTTTGTGTTAGGATTTATCATGCTTGAAGCAGAACTGGAGATAGAGGGATGCTTTTTAATAAATGTGGAGCCACAATAATTAAAGGTAATTTTAACAATTGAAGTCTTTATAAAGCAAAGGACTTCAAGTGTCACATTACAAGGACCATGTGCAAGGCAGACAGGGATTTGTAAAGCACTTTGGATTAGATGCCATAAAAAATGCCAACAAAGAAACAAACAAAGCAACCTTGAAATAAAAGAATCTAGCAAGCCTTGATTTGATCTGTTAGGGCACAGAAGAACATATTGAGGAGAAGTCAGTAGTACTTTAATCATTCTCTGTGATGTTCTGGTTTGATTAATGCTTGCCCTTCTGTACTAACAATGTTCATACTATCTTTTGGGGCCATGGGAAAGATGGTGTTTCTGCCTTACAGATAAAATATTTGTTAGTGATATCTTTTTCTCTTTTTTTCTTAATACAGGCAGGTCGCCTTAGCTGATCTTATAATAATCAATAAAACAGATTTGGTTTCAGAGGAAGAATTGAATAAAGTCAGAACATCTGTGAGGTATGAAACTTTTGGCATAACTGTAACACTGTACTGCCTCAAAAATTAATAATATTTACTTCTTTACTGCTGTTAGAATAGAACTTAGATCTCATTATTAGATTGACACAAATTGATAAACTTGTAAGGGAAAAGAGACTGCCTCTTGCTAAAGGTATTCCAGTACTTCGTGTGCTTACACAATCTTAGCATTTTGTCTGTCTAGGTTTGATGTTATTTACTAAGGACAGGCCTTTGTCTTAAGTGTTTATGTTTTTATGTTTCTGAGCAGCTGTTGCCGTTTTTGAGAACTAGCAGAAGGGGGAAAAAATCTGCTGGTAAATACGAGTTCACTAGCAAATGCAGAGATATATGGAGGAAGTCCCACACAGTTACCATGGGAGCAGAAAAACCATGGTCTGAATCAAATTAATGATTGAAGACATTGCCCTTTTCTATCAATACCATGATAAACCAAATTAAACACCAAAAATTTTAAATACTTTACAACTGTATTAGTTGTTTGAAATACGAAAATAAAAATGTTTAGATGAGAGTAGAGTGTATCATGAATAGCTTGGGATAGGAAAATGCTGTTCTCACTGGTGGTATCTTGCAGAACTGGTGAAGTTCCCTGGCTGTTAGTGGAAACCAGGTATCCCCACCCATATCTGATAGTTATTTAACAAGCTGATAGCAGAGTTGGGGTGCTATTTCCCTTGATGCTGTCCATGGTTAACATATTCAAAAAATATATCACAGTTGTATTTTCATCTAACTAATGGTTTTTCTGTTTTATTTTAGGTCAATAAATGGACTTGTTAAAATTCTAGAGACACAAAGATCAAGGTATTAAATGGCCACTATTACTAGGTACTCGATCCTGCTTCTTCTGTGACAGTTTAAAGTGTCCTATTAAATCAACTTTATTAAAGGAAAATTATTGAATTAGAAATATTTAATGCAATATTTGTTTTTTGAATAAGCATTCAGAAAAAATAGTTTTGAGGAAGTAAAAATATTTTTTTAATTCATATTTTTCTTTGCTAGTGTTCATATCACAGAATTCCAGAAAAAGTGAGGTTGGAAGAGAGCATAGTGGGTCATCTTGTCCAACCCTCTTGCCAAGCAGGGTCATCCCAGAGCACATGGCACAGGATTGTGTCCAGACAGTTCCTGAATATCCCCCATGAGGGAGACTCCTCACCCTCTCTGGGCGATCTGTTCCAGTGCTTGGTCACCCACACAGTAAAGGAGCTCTTGGTCATGTTCAGGTGGAACTTCCTGTGTGTCAGTTTCTACCTGTTCCCTCTTGTCCTGTTCCCTGGCAGCACTGAGAGCCTGGTCCATCCTCTGACATCCTCCCTTCAGGTAATTCTATACACTGAGGAGGTCCCCTCTCAGTGATCTTTTTGAGTCTGAACAGGCCCAGCTCTCTCAGCCTTTCCTCGTTAGTTTGGTGCTTCAGCCATTTAAATATCTTTGTTGCCCTCCCCTGGACTCCCTCCAGGAGCTCCATGTCTGCCCTGTGCTGAGGAGCCCTGAGCTGGGCACAGCACTCAGGCACAGCCTCACTGGAGCTGACAGGATGGGCAGGATCATGAACTGCTGGGGTCATAGGGTCTCTTCCATGAACTGCTAGCAGCGCTCTTCCTAATGCACCTCAGGACACCCTTGGCATTCTTGGCCACAAAGATAAACTGTTAACCAACCTTGTGACTGAAGAGCAGCTTGCAAGGTCAGGTTGGTTTTGAGAGCTAATAACTGGTCATGTGCACTACAGTGTTTTCCATCTATTGTGCCACCTTAAATATTCTCATTTCTGCTGCAAATAAGTTGTTCCTACAAAATGATGTTGAAAGCAGTGGAAGGAAGTTGCAAGAACAAGAGTAATCATTGCACTGTTTTTGCTATTTTTTGAAATTCTGACTCAGATTTCTTCTTTAATAAGGACTTAAATGGATATTGTATTCCCAGGAGCATTAGGAGAGCTGTGTATCTTCCAGACTGCTAGGACTGATTAGTGCACTTTTACATCAGTCATTGGATTATTGTGGTCAATGTTCATAAAATACAGGTTTTTAAGCAAATTTAAAGGGAAGGTAAGAGCCATTACCTTAGTAAAGTATACTTGGCTTTTTAAAGTTATTGGCAAATGTAGTTGGAAATTGTAGAGAAAAACACTTGCTGTTGTTGGGTAATCACATAGGACCAATTTTGAGGAAGATATTAAACTACATGCTTTGTGTTTTAAATGTCCATTTGGGGAGATCCAACATGTGATCTCTTTGCATATTGTATGGTGTCTGATGCCAGCTAGCACTATGTTTTGGATATGAGATAAAGTGGGTCTCAGATTCAGTCCTCCACGACAACTCTTTGTTATTTGTAAATATCCTTCTGTATACAACACATAGGGTCTCTTCCATTATAAAACATTCCAAATGTGAAGTAAGTACAAAAATAGTTTATTGGTATGTTATTTGATGACATACCCTTTTTAAGGGGGAGTTGTTCCTCAAAAGCCCACGTTTAAGAGGGAGGGTTATTATGTGGTTTTTTAGAACACTGCTGAGAGCAACTGAGCTGGTCATGAATTTTATGCAGGAGTTGTTTGTAAATTCTATTATTAATCTTTCTTCTTAGAAACTGCTTGGTACAACTCCTGTTGAATGTAAAAGTTTAATGATTCTGGTTGTATTCCAGAGGTGGGGTTTTTTTACCTCTCATATTCTTTTGATTTAGCCATGTGTCATTAACTGCATCTGAAAAGCTATCAGTTGCTATTAGCAGTGAAATCTGTAGTCTGTATTACTTTGTGAAGAGAAGTTTCTTATGCAAGTTTATAGGTAGCCATTCTTGTAAGCAGATATGATCAGTACTGCTTATACTGTATTACATTTTTCATTTGTCTGTTTCAAATTGTGAAGTTGAAATTCCTTTTACTGGTGCTTCCCTCATAAAGCTGTTACAGTTTTGTTTGCTAACAGTGTGTCAATATAAGCTACATAGATTCCGGGGGTTTGTGTCTGCCTTGAGAGGCTCAAGGTTCCATTTCCCATTTAGGGAAAATAATTTATTATTCAGGCATCCAGTAAAAGGGATTTTACTGTATTTTTGGAAATACCTTGTATTTTACTGTATTTTTAAAAAAATTGTTTCTGCACTTACCTGTTATTGTGTAAATACAGCATTTCCTTGTAGAAGACAGTACCAACCACTGATATGCAAAAATGAGGCTAAGTATTAATGGCATTAGTCTGATAGACAAGAAAAGAAACATAAGCTTCAGTGATCACCTTTAAAACCTGACATTTAAATACATCAAAAATACAAAGCTTTCTTTTTTTCCCCTCTCTTTAGAGTTGATCTCTCTAATGTCTTGGACCTACATGCTTTTGACAGTTTATCTGGAGTAAGGTATGGTGATAATATTGTTGTCTTCTATTAGAAAAAATACCCTTGTATGAAACAGACACACTGAAATCCTGCTCAAATTTACATCTGAGTTTCTGTTAGAAATTCTAGTTCAGTCTGTCCTGTCTAGACCAGGAGAGTCACATTTTAAAAATTACTGCTTTGTAAGTGGTAATATAGATGGAGTACTTTTCTTCAAATGCCTGCAAAAACCTTTTTGATCTTATGCAGATAAATGAGCCAGAATATGTGGTTGGTTGGCTTTTTTTCCCCAAAATGCAAGTTTTGGTTTAACATCAGAGTAGATTTGTACACTTCTGTGGTTCTTCTAAAGCATTTCAAAAATTTTCTCCTTAGATTTCTCAGAAAAGAATGAGGGGCTGAGGTTCCACAGCAAACGAAGGCTGTACAAATTCTGGTCACTGTGTTTCTCATTCTTGGGGTTTTTTAATGCCAAATACATGCTTCAGTGTCCTGGATGGATGCAGAAGTAAAATGGGAAGGAAGAGGAAAAGGTCTTTCTGTTCACTGTGTGTGCTGAAGCACAGCGAAGAGAGGTGTACTGGAGCTATCATAAAGGAAAGGCGGGAAAAGGAGGGCAGTATCAGCTTCAGTTTTCTTCCTGGATACACACTTTTCATTCCAGATAATGGAATGGAGCAAATTCCTTATTCACAGAAGGGAGAAATTGCAGGACATGCAAATTAGTAGTCTCTATTAGATAATGCTTGTGAGCTTTCCTTCTGAACTGGTATGGTACTATCAGAATGACAGGTTTGGTCTTTTGCTTTTTGCTGGCACTGGCTTTTGTTGTCTATTTAGTGAAATACTGTAGTGTTTCTTTCAAGATTTCTGCCAATGGCAGCATCAGGGAAATACCAAACTAGGCATCCAAAACAAAGTTAAGGGAGGAGAGAGGCTGATATATCCTTTAGAGTTAACAGATAACTATTAGTTTGTAAGCCAGATTATAAACTCACGTTCCAAGTTCTTACAATGGATCAGCTTACTGAATAGATTCATGCTGGAGCCACACAACAGACATAAAAGAGTAAAAAGATGTGAATCAGAAAAGGATTGTTCTTGATAACAGCAGTTCACAGTTAGATCTGATTATTTGTAGTATTAGGTGGTGTTCTGCAAAGTTTACTAGCTTGCTGCACTCCACAGATCTGAGAAAGTTCTTAAGGATCTGCCAAAAAAACTATTGCTTTCCTCAGTCAAGTCTTCTCTTACCTCGCTAAGAGAGAAGTTACTTCAGAGCTTCTCAATATCTGATATTAAAACAGAGGAAACATTCTAAAATGTCAGCATTTAAAGACAAATTCTAAAAGTACCAAGAAGATTGTAGACTACTTAAGTAAAGTTTATTTTGTTTATGTTTGAACTCAGCACAGCAAAATTGCTTTCCCTGCTTTTAGTTCCCAGATACAGAAGTTTGTACATAAAATATTAGTGGTGGCTTCAGTGTCATCACCTGAGCAGAAAAACTCTTTGCATGCAGCACTTGAATACAAATACACACCAGTACATTAATAAATTTGTTCTTTTAATGGCATACTGCAGGAAGGATTTCTGTCAGCAGACAGAAACCTGTTTGGTGTGACTGTGTGGTAGAACCAGGAAACACATCATGAATTCTGGATTCTGTGAAGGGCAGTATGAGAATAAAACAGCAAAGCAAAGGAAATCGGAGAAGTAGGAATGTGAAATGTTACTTATGTAGGAGACAATGTCTTTTTCCCCCACCATAAAGGCTTCTTGAAATTTTACAGTCATCAAATTAGGAGGAGGGATTTTTAATCTTCTTTGAAGTGGCAGAGAGCATTGCAGTAACTTGTACTACAGTATTTCTTCTCTGTGTGTTATTCACAATCCAGAGAGAAAACAGAAACAGTACAGAAGACAGTATTTGAATAAATTTGATACTATCTTGATTAATCAAGACAGATGTGGATATGAAATCTAAAGCTGGAGTACAATTTTGTGTTGTCACACGAGAAAGATGCAGTAAGACCCTAAATACTAGTTTGCAAAAGAAGTTCCCAAGTCCTTTATTGAGTAGAGAATATCTGCTTTAAGTTATCAGGCACACTGCATAGTAGAAGTGAGCTGTACAGCTGAGAAGTGGAAGCTGGTATATAGCATTTCAATTCGTATTACAGATTTCGTTCTCTCAAGCAACAGCTTTGTACATTCTTTTCTTCTTGATTTTCAAATAATTGTAAATTTTTTAAAAATACTGACATCTATTAACTTGATCAATTCTAGTTGTTTATTTTTTCTTGCTTGCTTTAATGATATAGTTTGCCTTTTTTTTTTTCTTTGCACGAAGGAGTATCAAGGGTGTTGTGTTCATTGAAGTGTAAATGCTTTTAATGCTGAAGATATTGTAAGTCAGGACTATAATTATCTTTATTTTTGAAAAATCCTATTTTCTAACATAATTAACTGTATTAAACAAATATAATTAAACATTTCTATTTTGAGATTAAAACTGAATTAACTGTTGAAGCTTATTCTGAATATATAGTCTCTCTTTGGTATTTCAGTTTTGCTCTGCAATGCTGGAATTTTTAAAATTTTGAACTAATGATATTTTGCCCCCCTACTCAAGTGTGACATTTAACTTTATTTATTTTCAGTTTGCAGAAAAAGCTTGAGCATGTAAAGACAACACATGAGCATTTAGATAAGGTAACTACAAAAAACACTGTTCCAATGTTTTTGCAACAACAGGACTGTTCAGTATTGCATGCTAATTTTGTTCTTGTCTCAGAAGGTTTCATTTGGGGAGTAACATGTTCTAAGGTATTTGGAAGATTACCTAGATTTACACAAAAGGAATGTGCTTTGTCGTAGATAGATCCTAAATGGCTATATTAAGTCTCACTTTCAAAAATAGCTTATAAACTTCCAGTGCTCCAGTCATGTCATTTGTTGATTCACGTGGAGAGTATTAGTGAACCAAATAGAAAAACCTTTTTTTTTTAAGTATTTGCAGAAACAAGTCCTAAATTTTTATCCAGTCTGTCCTGTAGGTTTTCTGTCCAAAACAAAATCTTGAATTGTGGGTCACAGTCCTCCTTGGGGTGTCCCTAGGTGGGTGGGGTTCACCTGTAGGTCGTAAGTCCCCTCAGTGGCTGCAAAAAAGTAAAAACTTCTATTTTTTTAAGGTGTCTTAGAAAAGTGAGCTTTCTTCAGAACATTTCTATGATTACATTTAATTTTCAGGTTAAAATAGGATGCATACAGTTCCTGTGTTTTTCTTTTTGAGCTACATATTTTAACTGTGAAGTGGCTAGTCTTGAAAACAGGAAAAGGCAATTATAATTTAATTTTGGAAGTAATGATTATAAAATCAGTTCATGTTTAATTATAATTACAATGACAATGTTGGTAGTTTTTGTTTAATGTAATTTTTAAAATATGCTCAGTTATGGAATCTTAATAGATTCCTAAAGTAGATAGAAATGTTAAGTAGAAGCCTTCCTGCATGTTATGAGCTACAGTATCCTTGTATTATTAAGGAGATTATTGTTGGTTTTGTAGTGTGGAGCCATTTGACAGAATTCATTGTTAGTATCTCTGTTTAGTTTAACACCCACATATTTAAGATGATTGTTGAGACATTTGAGGCATAAATGAGGGCAGAGCACTTCTCACAGTAGGCTGCAGGTCCTTGTTGTATGACAAAGTGTGCTTATTATCTTCGTGTTGAAGGTCAGCAGAAACAAACTGCACTGTGCTTGGAGCACAGTGAACTTTGGTCTGCCGTGTTTTGAAGCTGCTCAGAGTGTTAGCTCTAGGTTGTTTAGATAAGTTTACTTGGTCATTAGACAAACATTTGCTGCTTGTTGCTTTAATTTTTTTTTCTTTAAGTTAGACTAGTCATCTGAAGATAGTAGTTTGAAAGCATTATAGAAAGTAATTCACTCTCTGTTCTTCCATACCATTGAGTTATAGTGGCAAAAATAAGACTTATTATTTCTTCTTTAAATAAATTGCTAATTTTAAAGTTTTATTTTCATGTTTTTTTTGATGATTGATCTTGAGCAGGTAGCTACTGGTTGCTTTGGAACAAAACTTTCCTTCAGGCATCTTTATTTTCTGAATCTATTCCTACACAGTCTGTTTATAAACAGCTTTTCTTATGAGGCAAGTACAGGTTGCCTTTATGAAAACTATTTTGATTATTTTTTGTCTGATAGAATTGTCATGAAAATAGGTATGCCAAAAAAATAGCATTCTTAACCATACTTGAAAGCTTGATCATAATAGTCTCTACAGCAAAGAATTACAGGGTAGCAGCTAAAGGCATAAAACTGTTCCAAGCACTGTGTATGCTCTTTAAGTGCACACCCAAACAGAAACAAAAAGTAGAGCTTAATTTAGCAAATTAGAGCAGAACAGAAATAGAGACTTTTTTAAAAAAATTGATGTTGTCATGTACTTGCCTTTTTGTGAGGCTGAGTAATGAAGTACACTTTTTGAAATAACTGTATCGAGATGTTTATTCAGTGCGCTAATAATAAGTGTATCTTCCCATTTGCAGGCTATAATTACAGTAACATTTGAAGTTCCAGGAAATATAAAAGAAGAAAACTTGAATCTCTTTATTCAGGTAAGTAATACATCACTATCAACTCAAAAAATCATTGAGGCTTTTTGTAGGAACTCGTCCCATGCCACTTTGTTTATGGAAACAACTTTTTCTTTTCATAGAATCTTCTGTGGGAGAAGAATGTGAAAGATAAGACTGGGTGCACCATGGATGTCATAAGACTGAAGGTTAGTCAGAAATTACCAGCTTCTTTGTTTTGTCCTTTTTGTCTTTACTCCTAAAAAGCTGCAGTCTGCTCTCAGTTACAGGCCTGGCAAAGGTGCTGCTGGGCTGCTCTAGCAGAGCAGATGAAAGGGAGAGTAGCAGGTTGTTCCATGAATGACTCAGAAAGAGATAGCTGGCAGAGGAGCAAACATTGATCCTACTTGTTTTGAGTGGAGAGGGCAGATGTGCAGTCCCCAAACATCTGTGGCAGGGTTAAAAATCAGGGGATAGTTAAATCACTTTTCATTTTCCACCTCTGTTGCTTTGAAAGATACCATCCATCACATATGTAGAGTTGGGATACTATAGATTGGATCCTATGGATTGCTACGTGTACTAAAAAGTGTTGCCATAATATGCAAAATTCAATTTGGCATAACATAGGAATGCAATAGTAGTTGTGGTCTACAATTAACAATTTTTTACGGTATTGTGAGACTGTAGTTTTAAAGATGCAGCTTTTAAATATTCATCTTCATGGGCACTTCATATGTTTTTCAGTTGCCTGGTTTTGAGAGGAGTAGAGGTGACAATTCAGGATCTATTTTGATTTACCTTATACCAAGCAGCCAAGTAAATAATGAAAAAATGAGAATCCAGTCAGTCGTTTGGCAGGCTGTAAGAAATATAAGAAAGTAAAGCTCTGGTTTGTTTCCTGAGGACAGTTGACCATCATAGATAGCAATATAATTATTCTAGTTTTATTGGAAGGAAAGTTGTTTTCTTGCTTTTTCAGCATCAAAATTAGAATATCCTTGTCTTCCCCTTCCTGACAAATAGAAGAGAGTAGCCACTGATGTATCTGAAGCTGCCTGAAAAGCAGCAATACCATGCACAAGCACATTTTTGGTGTATTGAGCATTGGAATCAAACTAATCCTTTGTGAGGCTTGTGATAAGATGTGCACTGTCCTCAGTCACAGACAAGTACATCAAAGCAAATGAACTCCAGGCAACTAATTACAGAACAGGTTCCAAAGTTTGCTGCTTTTATATTTATATTTTATCTACACTCATAACCCTTTTGGCAATAATAGTCATAGAATTCCAACTAATAGGTCAGATGGAAACCTATTTAATTAAATATTTTTAACTATTTCTTTCTTTAGGGGGGTGTCCTGGTTTAGGGCAAATTCTGGGAGGAACTTCCAGGAAGTATAAGACATGTTTTACAGAATGTCTTCCACTAAAATATTTTAGAACATTGTAGTATGAAGTAATGGAAACAGTTTTAATAGAGTTTTTGATATGTGAGTTAATGACTCATGCTGACTGTTCAAGTCTGTTGCTAGTTGTTTTACTTCACAAATGTTTATTCTCTCTCCAATATTCAGAGATTCTGTTTCAAAAAAGTAAATATACTGAGCATAAGAGCTTAATTGGACTAATCTGAAATCAAACAATTTTGATCATTTTACATCATTTTGTTGGCAGGCAGGCTTTCATGGACTCCATGTCAAACACCATATATGTACTCATATAAAGAGGCATAGTAGATGATGACATTTAATTTTTGCTTGAGCAGGCTAGGTACTGAGAAATGAGGAGCAGAAGACAGAGTATGGTGAAGTGTAATTCTTAGCCTTTAACAAAATAAGGAGGTGTGAAAATGGATGTTATGAGTAGATCTGTTGATTGATAATATATGTTTATTTTGACTAACAAGAGCATCGTTGCCAGAAATACTATTCCCTGCTTGAACTAGACTGAAAGTTTTGTTTCCCCTCTTATATATTTTATTTTTAAAGTTCTGTTTATATACCCTAACAGTTATTTTTCTGATAAGGGACTGGTATCTATTCAAGGCAAATCTCAGAAAGTCATAGTCCAAGGTGTCCATGAGCTCTATGACCTAGAAGAGACTTCAGTAGCCTGGAAAGAAGATGAAAAGAGAACAAACAGGCTGGTCCTAATTGGTAAGAGGAAATTACACATCATCTTGTTTGAGTTTAAGAAGCTGCTTTTTTCACAGACAGTCCTCTGATTCGGCCAGTGAAAAGCAATCAATCTAAACTGGCCAGAATAACTGCAATGAGTGTGTTCAACATAACCTCTCTCAAAGTTTATCCATCAAAACCTCCTGAGGTTCAAATTGCAGCTGAGAGGAGTCTACACTATCCCTTTTAGTGCTACCAAAATCAAACCAAATCAAATCAAAAAAATACTAAACTTTCATAAATTATGTTGGCATATTTAATGTTATTTTTAAAATCTGTAATTATAAATTGGGTGATGGGAATAGTTTGAATGTTTCATCAAATACTTAGTAACTGTAAGGAAGGCAATTAAAGCTTTAAAATGTTTAAAACCATTTTGTTTCTGAAAAGCTTGCAGTGCTGAGGCTTTGTGTTTCCATTTTCTGTTTATTTCTGTTTGCTGTGCAAAGTGTTTTATTACCAAAAATAACCTACGTTTTCCCTCTTTCTTCTATTTGTTCAGCTTGAGCTCTGTTGTTGCCTTAATTTTAATACTGCTGTTCTCTCTGACTGATATAATAATAAATATTTTTGTAGGTTAAAAGAAGCTCCTTGTATGCATTTGTTTGTAATGCACTGTAAAATACAGTTAGATATTTTATTTCTCTTTACAGGCAGGAACTTGGACAAGGAGATCATCAAAGAAGTATTCATAGCCACTGTGAGAGAAGAGCAAGGAAACAGTTGACATAAAACTATAAAAAATATTAAATGTCTGTTTTAATCCTGCAAGAATTTTATGACAGAAAAGACTGAATGGCATGGACTATGGTAGTTTGTCTGTCCTCTTGCAGTTTATGCAGCAGTTAAACCGTGAAGTCTTCCTAAGAATTCCAAATGACCTACTGCTTAAAGATTAGCTCTTATGGTCTAGAATCAAACACAATTCTCCTGTTTTGGATTTGGCTGAAGCTGTGTCAGCAACATCATGTAACTGTGCAGAAATCCTGATAGGCAAAAGGCTGTTATGTTCTCCATGAAGCATTACTGTGGGGATATGGGAAACATATTTGAAGCCTAGTGCTTTATCTTGCTAACCCTCTTCCACTGGGAATAAAGCAGTAGTGATTATTGCCAGTGATGTAATCACAGTACAAAATATTTAGTGTTTACTATTAAACTGTCTTCCATCTCTTTCCACTTGCTTTGTGATTTTTGAATATATGCGCCCATCCCAGATACTGCTAAACCTGTTGTATAATGAAACTAAAAATACACAGGTAGCAGAGGCACAAGATCACATGGGGTAAATGCTGCCTACACAAAAGCTGTGAATGCAGTGTTTGGTCACATAGTCAGCAGTTGGAAAGATGTAGCTGAACTCTTCAATCTTCCAGGCCATGACCCTGCCAGGTCAGGATTTGGGGACGAGTCAGTGCAAGAAGATAATGTAGAATTAAAAATGTTTACAAACAAAATTCTAGCACATGCAGTTCTGAATGATGGACTTCTACCTACACTGCTTGCTGTAGGTGCTTGGTAATGTGTCTGAGTATGTAGAAACTTGTTTTCAGTAGTGAGGAGTGTGTTACTTGTCTCACACCTGACGTTGAAAAGATAGATGACCATTCCCTTGTTCTCTCCCTCAGCCAGTATCAGCAGTCTTTAATTTTTTTCACTTCGCTTCTACTGGAGTTAGGAATTTGTTTTCAAAAGATCCAAGGGTGGAGACATTTATTAATCTTTCATTTATGTGTCTTAGCTAACACAGAGCTCCTTAGTCTCCCAGTAGAAGCATGCAGGCATGACTTCATACCTCATACTAGAAGTAGTTTTAGATAGCTTGAAGTAGTTTTCAGGACTTAATTTTTTCTCTTAAGCAAGGTATAAAGAGAGAACCATCTGCTTACACAATGTTGCTTTGTGTTTAGCAGACCTTGGTGGCATTTGGGTGAGCTGGTATTGCTAAGTGATACTGTGACTGTTTCCCTTAGCAGTTAGAACTCTTCATTTTTAAAACTAGTGTATGTTCTCACACTGTTTTGGACTGCATAAATGACAGTTCTGCATGAAAATTTGTCAAGTGATTGTCATCACTGTTATTCATTGAGTAATTAGATCACATAAATTTAAAGTTGTGGATAATACATTTATATTTTTTGCTGCTTTTGCTTCTATTTGTCACAGGAAAAGTGATCAAAATACCTCTTATCTTAAAAATGCCTCATATAATGGAAGAACTCTGTTCTCTTTAGAGCGATTAATCTCTGAAGTGTTAGTAACTTTCAATTTGAAAAAAGTTCACAGACCTAATAAGAAGACCTTGATCTACGAGTCATAAGGGAAAAAAAAAAAACATGGATGGCTTACATAGAGTCATATTTTAAATGTTTGTTTTTTAATATATGCTCACCCACCACACACTCCACCACACTAAAATTTCCATGATGACTGTCAATATACTGGGGGTTTTTGTGGCTGTAGAAGGGCATCTCTGCAGCTGGAAGTATATGCTCTGCACTTTGTATAGGTCATGTTGATACTACTTACCCTTTCTTGCTAGGACTTTCCTTGCACTGCTTGCAATGCTAATGTCAGAGTATCTAGTCAGTATGCACATCTTTGTCTCTGCTTGTCTTCAGTAAATTGCAAATTTCAAGGCATCCCCTGGGATGGAGAGCAAGCAGCTCCTGAGCAGGGTGGGAGTTGTACTCCTCTTGCTGGCTGCCAGGATGCCCCAGTGCTTTGTCCTCTATTCTGTTCACACACAAGTGGAAACATGCCAAGGACCTCCTCTTTATCCTGGTCTCTCAAGAAGACCACTGGTTACATTTCTTGGATGTTTAACCAGCTTTTTCTGGTCTGTTCTTACATGCCTACCCCGGGGTGCTGCATCTTAGCTTCATATCACTCCAGAACAAAAAGAGGAGGAAAAATACTGACAGCTCTGTAAAAGCTGTGGAATTACTGTAATGTTTGTATTACTGGGAGCTTCTCCAAAGAACTAGAATTGGGTTGAAGTGAGGTTGTGGAGGAGGGTGAAAGAGACGGGCAGACATCATTCAGTCTTGGGGTTGTAGTGTGGATGGTGGGGCAGCCAGGGGATGCTCAGGTTGGGGTGTGGAGGGATCTGGTGAAGACAAGCACTAGCAGTTCTCCCTGTGCAGGTCCCAGCAGGGGCACAGCCACACCTTCTCTGGAGAAATGATGGCCATCTAGACCTGGGCTTACTTCCTGGCCAGGTATCTTCCATTGATGGTGCTTCAATCCCTCCACCAAGAGACAAAGCTCTAGGTAGGAAGTGATCTTGTCAACAAACCCCACACATTTTGTTCCCTAGTGGAGGCAGAGGAGTTCCTGTCCTAGAGGCAATTGCAATGATTTGATCACTCCTGTGCCTTCATGAATATCAAACATCTACAGAAACAGACTTTACAAAGCAGCATTTTTCCCCACAGCATTCTATTTTCTACATTTTTATGAGCTCTGTTGAACTTGAAACTAACAAAAACTATATCCTTGCACTCTTGTACCGTTTGTTTATATCACCTGTTGGGTTTGCTTTTCAGGAATTACCCAGGAAGGTGAATGGATGATCATGGTTTAATTTATTATGCGCTTTAAAATGTAGGCAGTTCTGAATTTGGTAATATTTTACTAGATTCTTACTTTTTAATCCTTATATATAACCTCCCACCTGCTGGAGCAGGTTATTGTCCATGTTCCATCCCAGCTCCTGTAGGCAGGATGTGACCAGACGGGACAGCATGGATAGGTTTGGGGTCCCAGTCACCTGCTGTCCTCATGAGCAACCCTGTTTCTCTACTGCTGTGATCAGCCCAGCTGCACTGCAGAGCTCACAGCAACAGCATCTGCCCCTCCTTGTGGGGCATTTCCTCTGCTGCCAGGAACATTGGCCCAAACAGTTTCCATTGTTTCTTACTCCTCCCTCAGTCCAGAGGAATTTTTTTGTGTTTGCAACTATGCTTTGCTCATCTTTCAGTGCTCTGAAGGATCACTTTGCATCCAAATTTGTTATATAAATTATATATACATGACATACACTGCCTACAGGTCCAGGTTTGCGTGGTTTTAACTGATGGTAGAGGAATTGCTTACAGCAGTGGGATTCCAGTGCTAGGCCTGTGCTGCCTTTCTTATCACCTCTTACGCCTGTACTCCTCTACAACACATCCTTGTCTCCACTCCTCAAGGCCACTGATACTGTATCAGTCATGTTTCCCTATGCTGCATCATTACATTAAAGCCATAAATACCTCATCCTACACAGAATGGCAGCTTGTTACTATTAGCTGTAAAAAATACGGTCATAACATCCAAGGATAAAAAAGTAAAACAAATTAACAATTTACACCTGGCCAGTTAGAGGAATGGCTGTTACAAATAAATTGAAGAAGTCAGAGCTTCAGGCAGGTCAGGAAAAGAGTGGCCAGGCCGGGTGTGGCAAACCTCAGCCCTGAGGTGTGCACACTCAGTGCAAAGCTTGTGGGCTGCTACTGGCAGGGGCAGTGGCATCCTGCAGGATGACAAGGCTACGTTCCCATCCCAGTGCCCTACACACTGTCCTTTGCTCTTCCAGCTGTGTACCTGCAGGCAAAGGGAACAAAGATGAAATCCAAGCCTGGCTACGGCCAGCAGCTTCACACAGACCCCTGCTCAAGGCATAAGGGCTCCAGTGCACCTTGGCCTCAGTCCTGCACACACCAACACCCACAGAGATCTACAGAAAAGGGTGCAGCTGTGGCAGATCAAGCACCAAGCAGTCTAGGATGTGTATTGCCCATTAAGAAATGAGTAAAAACATTCGTAACTTGCATTTACTTTAAAGTATTGGTTTAATGTGTGGTTTTATTGTAGTGCGTCCAGTCCAAGCATAATGGTGAGTCCTAGTGATCTTACTGTCCTCACTCAGCTAGTCTGAAATACCTAAAATACCTACTAATTTCTCTTATGTGCTGGTTTGAAAGCAAAACCAGTGGGAGACTCCAAGTCAGAAATATAATTTAATAAGAGGAAAAGAAGAGAAATAAAAGAAAAGTAACATAAAATAAAAGTAATAGTACAAAAAAAAACCCAAAAAACCACTGACAGAGTCAGAATACAACCTGACACCCTGTTAGGGTGGTAGTGGCAGTCCAGATGAGATGGTCTTGTCAAAGCAGTGATCCTGTAGAAGCGTCTGGTAGCTCTTGTCTCCTCTAGGAGTCCAGTGGATAGAAGCTATCTGTGCTGTCCCAAACCCTGGATTTATCCAGGTGGGAATGTTTGGCTCCTCCCCCTGGGCAGAACATCTCACAATGGGATGATGAGTCATGCAGTGGGTCCTTGATGGCCCATTAAACAGAGATAACTCCCAGAGGGAGTTATCTATGACTCATGTGGCAAAGCATTGTTGGGATCATTAACAGAAGATAAGGAAAACACTGCCCCACCTTGGCTCCGACGGCTCATGGGGATAGAACACATACCTTAGGCACAATTTTACATTGTAACCTAGGACATCTTAATACCTACATTGCTCTCTTAATAGGATTGAAATCTGTTGAATCTCTTACAGTTTAATAATTTCAATCTACAAGCACAGCTGATTTGTTATTTGATTTCTTTATTCCTTTCTCTGTACTGTTTTTGAAATGTTCAGGCACTTTTTTTTTTTTTTAATTGGAATGAGCAGCTAATAATGATCTTATACTGTTAAAATCAGTATTTTTTTATAGTTTCACTTAAGTGCAACAGAAAAGGCTACATTTCTCTGTCTTGACCAGTGCAGAATTTTGTTTTAATTCACAAGAGGTTGTTCAGAATCACAGCATTGAATCTCATCCTACGGAGAAAGTTTATTAAAAACCTCTACATATATATGACAATTGCCTGCTAACAATATAAAACAACATAATGCCATTCTAATGGAATAACAAGATGGTTGGTGTAAACTGGTATGGCTGCTATCAATGTACTGGGGGCTACCTGAGCAAAGGCTTGACATTCCTATGACATTTAAGCTGTACTTTCCAGGAGGTTTCAATCATAACCATAGAATCACAGAATCATAAAATAGTTTGGTTCAAATGGGCCCTTTAAAGGTCATCTAGTCCAACCCCTGCAAATGAGCAGGGACATCTTCAACTAGATCAGTTTGCTTATAAATAACAGCCTGAATAAACAAAACATCTTAAACCATAGTGGCTTTATTTGCTTCTTTGTAAATGTTCTGCTACTTGTTTCTGAAAACGTGCCTGTGGGATCAGCATCTGCCTTAGAGGAATTGGAGGAAGGTGACTAAAAATGAAAACTGACACGGTTGCTGGAGTTCTGGTTTGCAAACAGGAATATCAGAAAATCATGTTTCAGAGGACAACTCAAAGTTAAGATTGTAAAGAAGCACAATACTTGAGCTGAAATAAAGAATTTACTATCCAATAATACTTGAGCTGAAATAAAGAATTTACTATCCAGTAAGTAGGCAAATTTTACTTGGTGAAGAATTGAAGAACTCTGCTGTTGTTTCCAGGGGAAATTTGTTCCAGAAGAGGATTTATCCCATCCGTTTTTGCCTTCTAGAAGCCGATCCACTCACAGGTAGGAAAATGCCACATTAAACGAGTATTTGGTGTCACCTAGCGGTAATGTTTGTTTCAGCAACTTTGTCAGCTGTTCAAAGATGCAGATGTTCCTAGGAAATTCTATCTGATCTTGGTTGTATGTTTTTTTCTAGGCAATAAAGGAGTGAGTTTATGAAAAGTAAAAATCTGTATCCCTGATCTTATGGTTAAGTCTAAAATCAGAGTGAGATATTTTTTCTCTTTTCTTTTTCTTTCCTCTTTCTTCTAAAAGTAAGAGAATACTGACTTCATGGTTTTGATGGAGGACTTTGCCGACATAGTTGCAAAACTGAATTATGATATCAAAAGTGCCTGAGAAGGTAAGTTTTAGCTTTCCTACCCCACCACCATAAGAAGAGGGATAACTTTAATCATGTTCTTCAAAAAGAGTGGTCAGAGTGTGAAGTCTTGTCTCTGTGGCATATTTTTAGGTTTTTGGGGGATTTTTTTTTTTTTTACTTCCCCCACCCCCCAGGCATTCCTGATGCTACAGGATGGACAGTGTTGTTGATTAACGACAGAGCCATGAAAGTGACTGGATGGGAATTGGCATCATTGGCACAATCTGATCCAAAGTAAAACCTGACAGGCAAAGGCCAACAAGAGCAAGTCAAACCAGCACCCTTGGTTAAACAGGTAGGTAGAAACAGCCTTTCATTTCTGTGCAAGAGGAGCATCCTTGGAAAAAGGACTGGTAATTCTGGAGTAACAAAATCAGCATGTTACTTCTCTAAAAGCATTGAGGTTTAAATAAGGCAGACTTGTTCAACTGAATTCAATGAAAGATTCTTTTTCTGCATGGTGGTAGGCAGAAGAACCAGATGAAAGTTGAGGCAAAACTAAGAATGGAAGACACGCCAAGAGAGAAAGGCTATTTTGTCTGACAAAACTTTTCCAAATGTGTACATACTAATCGGTATCCCCAGCTAGGCACCCTTCCTGGCTTGCAGGTCGTGAGAGCAAACTCTTCAGAGATGAGCCAGAGGGTTTGGTAGGTTACAAAAGAGAAAAATAAATCAGACTTTGGCTGCGGAAAGAGCTCTGCAGAGGCTGACAGAGCAGATACGCCCACAGAAGGAGGCGCTGCTCCACCACGTTCCACACCTGCAGTCACCCAGGGTCACCAGCTGCTAGCCAGGACTTGGATCCAAATCTCTTGAGGTATCCTGAAATTACACTTTTGACCCCTTTTCTATGATTTTTCCCTGGACCTCAGTTAAAGGTTTCTTCTGGACTGTTTTAATAATTTTAAAGAAGTGTTCTTATGTCTGTCTAATCTTCCAGAAGAGAGAATCAGAGTCACTTGAATATGGAAAGGTTGTTTAGCAGCCATGGTATGTTGCTGTGAGAAATTTTCCTCCTTTCATCAGCTATTGTCAGAAGATAAAACAAGTTCCCTGGCAAAATCAATTTGTCAGGTGGAATTTAGACTATGTATGCTGAAAAATTACTTGACCCTTGACATGAGGGAGAGAATTCTTCTTAAAAAGAGTGATATCAATGTCGAGTGCTTTGTCCAATAGTATTCCCTTAAACGGCAGAGTCAGACACAGCTGGCATGATGAAGTTAACTATTTTTCAGTGGGTGCAAAAAAACCCCAAAGCAAACCGTTAAGCAACTGTACAAAGTGATCAATACCATAATGATGACACTTATTAAAGAATTGCTGGAATTCTGTCTGGGACTCTTCCTTAAAATGGGGATTTTTAATTCTCAGGTCTCCAAGTACTTTCTAAAAGGCCAGTGAATTTGTTTGTTGAACTGAGACTTAAACATATTGCATCTTTTCCAAAAACTCAGAAATAAAGCTGCTATTAAAATCCTTTTCCATTTGAAGGAGCTGTTTTTCTATGATGTTTTATTCATCCTTTTTTGTTATTTGTGTTTCTATGTTTCTGTTCCTGAGTAGCTTTGAGTTCTTGTCAGAGATGCTTCAACTCAGAGCATAGTGATGGCATTTTGCTTTTATTACCTTGCTTTATTGTTGTGGAAGGCCACCATACATAAGGCAAGGAATCCCTGTATCAATCATTATATCTTCCTTCAGATATGTTGGTGAAGAGGTTTTGTGGGAACATTTCTTTCTCTGTGTTTTTAAACTTTTCATATGCTTTGACTCAATGTTAAAAATCATGGGCTTTTAAAATAGATGAAAAATAGATCTCTACTGTAAATTGAGTCTCTCTTTCCTGTACTAATCTGTTAGTACAGCAATAAAAACAGCAGCATTTCTGCAATCTTTACTACCTAGCAGCCCTGGGCTAGGAGATAGATAGGCAGGATAAATTTGAGAATGCATTTCTGTGTCATCACTGCCCACCTCCCAGCATCAAACCTCAGCTGAGGTTTTCATTTTACTCAGTAATTCCACCACTGAGAAGGATGGAGATACACAGAGAACATGCTTGCTTGCAAGGAGGGAACTTTAGACCCTGAAGTAATTTGTTTGCCAGGAACCCAGAGTGCACAAGTGGGTGATGATGTGAAAGAGGCCATTCAGTTGGCAGTATCTGTAACTATCTGTAAGATGTATAGCATTGCAGAACATGATGTCATCTGAGCTTTACAGACTGGACGGCCTCGTCACTCTCACTGGATGCAGTTGGAGTAGCTACTTCTTGCACCTCTGAAAATCAGACTGGGAATCTGCAGGTCTGCAGCAGTAGGAACAGTTTGGAAGTTATTTTTTATTCTTTGCATATCATGTGCTGGAATGACAGTCATACGGAAAAAAATTTTCCACTCTTAACTGGTGACATAACTGGTAAATAACCATAAATGGAAGTGTAAGGCTTCCAAAGTGTATATGAAATAAGTTCCTGCTAAATCAGGCCTTGACAACATGGTGCTTACTTGGCAGTACAAACAGCTTGTTAAACAGAACGAATCTGTCTCTGTCACACAGTCTAGAAAGATCGTGGTGACTGCATACTTAATTTCAGATAAAGTAAGATTAACTAACTTATTTTCAGTTAGAAAGAGAGCATCACTCACTTGAGAGTGGGCAAAACTATTTGAATAAGCTTTCTGCATCCTTTGGACATTTTGGAGGATGTTCCTTTTATAAGAGTTGCTTTCTCTGTTAGGTTAATGACTGATGATTGTCCTGGTTCCTTTTCTCAATCTTTTTCTTCCTTCCTGATTCTCCTGATTAGATGGATAGCAACAGGCCATTTTATAAGTCAGAACTGACTTACACAACATCATGTGTTGCTGGCATAGCAGTAAATCAGTTATCAATTACCAGAAATATGTTTACAGGGAATTTTTTCCTGTTTGGGCTTTCTAAATCAATTTGCATGTAAGTTTGTGTGAAAGTGTTCCTTAAAACAACCACCCTGTTTCACAGTAATTACAGACTTGCAGTTGTAGTGAAATACAGCCTTTCTGGGGATTAAGTAAAATTTCCAGAAAAGAACTTGATGGGTATCCATGAGATCATAAATAATACTTCTCAATAAAACTCTGTCACAAGGGAACTAACTTTCCTATAAGAATATAAAATACATTTTCTCTGCCTTTTCTAACATAATAGAAATGCTCATATTGAAAAACTTTAATTTGTGAACTAACAGACAAGACAGATAAAATCACTCCAAATATCCACCGAGTTTTCAATTTTATTTTCTTTTAATTTCTTTTAACTCCTAAGTAATTTACATTTTGAAACAATATCATTGCAAGTTTAAGGAAAAAAAAGTAGAAAATTGCTAATTTGGAAGCAAATCAGGTTTAACAGTGGTTTTGTTCTTATTAGCAAAACAATATATTAACTGAATTGCAATTTTTGGAGTGGTTTAAATAAATTGACATTTTATTTTTAGAAATTTTTTTTATTTCATAGCTCAGGCTAACAACTTACAGTAAGTGTATGCCATTTTTTATGTTATAACTGCACTATAAGAGGAACTGGAGTATCCAGCTCAGTGGCAGGACGAGAATTTGAACTTCAAAACATGGCACCATGGGGAATGGCTGAATTAATTCTGAGTATCCACATTTCTATCTGAGCACATATTGCATGAAACAACTGTAAAAATATGTTTCCATCTAAAACTCAGGTATTATACTAGTGATAAACTGTGAGCTTGAAGGCAAAATTTGCTTAGTTAATGGCACTGGTTCAATCCCCCTGCAACATTTGCAAGCTGGTACAAAATATTTTTTCCTTAACAGAAAGGAGGTGTTCACGTCCATAGCAATTTCCTGTATTTTGGCATCAAATCAGAACTGGGCTGGGCTTCCATAATCTACCTTCAAGAAAATCCATTAGTATTTTCTGCCATCTTGCAGAGGGGACATTTCAGGTCACCAGGTCAACTGAATTAGAAGAAAATGTGTGGCAATAAAGGGCTTCTGTTGCAATGGGGCTTCTTTCCTTCAAGTCCACACAGACAACAATCCAGTTCCCAGCTCAGTGCATGAAAAAACTGGACCTAAAGGGACAAAGGCACCAGTACAATGCTGGTAAAAAAAAGATGGGCAAACACAAAGATACAGCTCTTAAAGTAATTAAAACTGCCATGTTGTCACAAGACAAATGAGTTATGGTAAACATTTTAAGGCTCAGGAATTAAAAAGCTTTAAGAATCGAATAAGAATCCAAGCAGGGGGTGAAAACGTTCCTGAACTAGATTGAATATGTCAAACCAAGTTTCTAAAATTGGCATTCAGAAAGCTAATTGTTTTAGTTGGAAACAGAACAAATTCAACATGTATCCTGTCACTCCATTAAGATGGTTTTTATTTTAACAACCTTTAAAAAACCCACAACACAGTTCGGTAATACTAAGAATATATTTAGTTGTTGCTTCCCAAGAAGACATTCCAGACTTTTAGTATCATCCCAAATTGGTAATTATTCATTTGTTGAAGATACACAGCAGTAATCAGTTAATGCACTGCAGTATTGGCCATTTACAGAGACCTCCACTTCTCAAAGACATCTGCTGAGAACAGGACTGCTTATGGGACTTGTGTTGCTATAAAACAGAAACTGAAGCACTTAGCCATGGATAAATATATCAACATAATGCTAACCTGGGTGCTGGAAAACTTAAGAACTGAACTAAAAAAAGAAAAGAATTGATCCTTTTCTTCAGCTTTTGTACCAAAATGTTCAGGCTGTCTACATTAACTTCTTCACACTGCTCCTGTGAAGGGTGGTATTTTATTTTTTAAAACAAAACCTGAGGCCCCCCTGAAATAGCATGACTTTATGATACAGTTTTGCAAAACACTACAAGAACCATAATGAAAGAAGGGTTACATAAACTTCTGGATGGACTTACATGAGGCAGAGCTCGAGTTTGAATTAAAAAATTTACAGTGCTCAGTGTACCCCATTATACTTCTGGTAGTGCCTTTGTCAAGGCAATGCTTGAAAAGACTGTAAAACACACTTTTTCATTACTGTACATAAATTACATGGGTGGGGACAAGCAATTCTGGAAAATGGTCATTGGTTGTCCCTCTTAAAATATACATTCTGAGAATGTCAGAGTTTTTAAAATTGATTCAAATTGATACATTTTCTTCATGTGAAATGCTCAATGCATTTCCTCTATCCATATGAAAAATGCCGTGAATTCTTTATTTCAAAGAATGTCACATTTCTTCTTACTTTGGTTACGTGTTTTCCTTTATTTGGATCTTATCTGTTCTTTCTAACATTTCCATCTCTGTTGCTGTTTCCTTGTTGGGTCCTTGCTCTGGTAGGTAGCAGTTATCCGATTTTATTTCAGCTCTCACTAATGCACACTAATGCAGTGTCATGTTTTCACTGCTGGCAGTGCCCAAAATTATTTAAGATACAGCTACCTCATCTAAACTGTGCTTTGTTTATACTAGGGATATGAGAACTGGTGTTTCCACAGGGCAGATTTTTCCCTTTTGTGGTTTAAAATGCATTCTGAATCAGTATAGGAAGCCACAACCATGACACATGACATTAGGCTGGGAGGTCTAACAAGAGGGATGAGATTACTGTTCTCCTGTATGTGCTCTGGCCCTCTGCTGCAGTATATGGCCCACCATAAAGGTATTCTGCCAACAGAGCTATAATTCTTGTATCTGCTTAAATGGACTACTTTGTTTAAACTAAACTGTTGGGCCTTGCCTACCACAGCATGTAGAGTGTTTTACTGTGGTGGTAGCAGTCCCTGCCAAAGAAATGCATGTGTAGAAATTGTACCTTAAACTGTCACACTCTATCTGCTATCAACCACTAAAAAGGCTGTAGAAATAGGGCTCAAAACCATCACTGGGTTCCTCTGGTTACCATTCAGCAGGTGCCTCTCACTGACTCTTAATGAACTACTGAATGAACTACTGAATGAACTACTGAATGAACTACTGAATGAACTCAGCCTTCGTAGAAGACAAAAACATTCTACCCCACGTTTGCCTGGCCACCTCCTATCATTGCAGCTAACAAAGCAAAGCAACTGCTTTGTTGAACCATAACATTCCACCAGGCATCTGAGTGGTGTGTGAGCAGACCCCTTTGCAGAAAGGAGAAAAATGCCCTATAAAGCTATTTCTGCCTGCTCAGATGCAGGTCTACACCAGGGGTTTCCTTAGCAGGAGAACGACATCGAGGTTACATGACTGTTTTCCCCAACTCTCCTACCAAGAGAGTTGTCCTGGCACAAAAAATGCTGCGTGGGCCCAGTGTGAAAACAGCATTTGGATGGAAAGTTTCAGCTGATGTTTGACAGTCACAGGCATCTATAAACACAGCCTTTATACTGGGAAATGTTAAGCATCTTTGCAGTCACTAGTGCCACCACCTCTGCATTTCATTGAAGCAGAATGAACCCATGGCAATGAACTAAGCTTTACCACACGTTTGTATGAAAGCCTTAGTTTATGGCACAGGTTGAGAGATTTTATAATTTTAAAGAACTGTTCTTATGTCTAATCTTCCAGAAGAAACAATCAGAGTCACTTGAATATGGAAAGGTTGTTTAGCAGCCATGGTATGTTACTGTGAGAAATTTTCCTTCTTTCATCAGCTATTGTCAGAAGAGAAAACAAGTTCCCTGGCAAAATCAATTTGTCAGGTGGAATTTAGACTATGTATGCTGAAAAATTACTTGACCCTTGACATGAGAAAGAAAGACACCTTCATGGTTGGCTCTACAGAGAGCAAGCCTGAAAAGAAACCAGCATGGTCAGTAAGTAAGCCCTTCTTTAAGTTTACTTACTATACAAAAGCCTTGCTTTTGAGCAATACACTAAGTAAAAAACCAAAAAATCGATTCTCTTTGTTCTTTAATTGTCTGCTCGCCTGTTTCCTCACCTGGGACAGTACCACTGCCCAGCCTCACCCCAGCCGGGATTCTCCACTCCGAGTGATGCCTTGGGAAGGCTGACCTGAAACAGAGGCTGGACAGAGCTGCAGAATAAAGTAGACATTTATTAAAAGACTTCCAGGACCCACCCTCTGTATTAGAGGAGCCTGACCAAGGCTGCACCCAGGATGGGCTAAGAATGATCACACAAATGGCTGCCTGATCACGAGATTTTACACTTTTATAAGTTTTGGTTCATTTGCATATTGGGGTTTAATTGTCCAGTTACAGCTTCAGGTTGTGAGGTCCCATTCTTCTTGTTCCTCCCTTCACTCCACCGTTGTTTATGCTTTTTGGGCTGAAAGTTGTCCTTGGTCATCAGCAGGAAAAGGATTTGTTTTGTCTACTTGTTCTGTGAAGAGAGCTTACTAGCACTCAATACGAGGCTCAAAACTACATCCTTAGGCGGCACAGAATCTGAAACTACGAAAGCCAAAATCTAAGGCATCAGAGGGCAGCCCCGGAGGGTGCCCAGGGTACCCGGCTCCGGCGGTGGGGGGGGGGCCCGGCGCTGACAGACCGTGATCTCCCCGAGCAAGTGTGCAGCCCTGGCTCGCCCGCTCCTCGCTGCCTCCAGTTACATCCCTGGCAGGAGCCCGCCACTCTCGGCTTCGCTTTCCAGGGTTATTTTTGGCCGGGGCCGCCGCATGCTGACGGCAGCCAGGCGGCGAGGCGCCGGCGGGGCCCCCGGCGGGGCGGGCGGGGAAGGGGCGGCGCGCACCCCGCACCCGCCCCGGCTCCCCCGCGACGCCGGGCGCCGGCCGGGGGGCCGCCGGGGGGGGCTGAGCCAGCGCCGCCCCGCCCGGGGAACGCCTCTGGGCTCCCCCAGCGCCGGCTCGGCAGTCTGCGCCAGGGCCGCGGCTCCCCAGCGGAGCCGGAGCCGGGCGGGCGGCAGCCGCCATGGAGCGGAGCCCCATCCCCGTGCTCACCGTGCAGACGGCGCCCTACGAGGACCAGCGCCCGACGGGCGGAGGGGGCCTGCGGCGGCCCACGGCGCTCTTCGAGAGCCAGCGCAACTACCTGCCCAACTTCGTGCAGAGCCTCCTCTCCTCCGTCGACCTCCGCGACCGGCAGGGCTGCACCATGGTGGTGGGCAGCGACGGCAGGTACTTCAGCAAGACGGCCATCGAGATCGTCGTCCAGATGGCCGCGGCCAACGGGGTAAGCAAGCGCTCCCCTCACGCTTTCCCGCCCGCGCTGTGCCCGCGCCGGCCCTGCCTGGGGCAGAACCTCCCAATGTCACCGCCCGGACAGCGCTCCGGACGCAGGTGGAGCCCGGAGGAGCCCGCGGGCTGTGTTTCAGCGCTGTCTGTGCGCCTCAGGTGCCCGAGTTTGTGCGCCTCAGGTGCCCCGGTGGTGCGTCCCCCTGGGCTGTGCCGCCGGGCCCCGGCGAGGTGGTGGCTCCATCGGGGTGTGACACGGGGCGGGGATGGTGGCAACCCCTGGAGGCTGCCGGCCCTGCCGTGCTGGTTCACACCTTATTGTAGAAGGAGAGAGGCATGGGAGCTGAAACGTAGGAGAAGATGTAGCAGAGTTAAAAATAAGTACACGGGAAACAAAGGTGTCAGACAAGTGTCTCCTGCTCAGGATATTTTAAAAATAATTCAGGGGAAATGGTGCTGTTGAAGGAAGAGGAATTCAGCATTTTACCCACACCTAAGAGGAAATAATAGTTATTTTCAGTTATGTTCAGAATAGTTTTGACCAGGGATGGCTGGTCACTTACTAACAAATTATAAAACGCAGGAGGACAGTGGTGGCAGAAACTTCTGGTCAGATGGGATACAAATTTTTCTTGTGCAGTTTTGAAAGTAGGAAAGAACTCAGGAAGAAAACTTATCTCTTCTGCTAGATACTTTTGTATTCATGTGTGTATGTGTATGTGCAGAAAGCTGGAAACAGTAGATAACGCAGGCTTGAAGTTCCTGCTTCAAAGCAGAGTTGAAACTGCTATCACTTGTTATGATGCCTAGACTCATCTTCTAGATTTGGGAAAAGGAGTGATATAATTTTATAGGGTTGTTGGTTTGGGTTTGTTTTTTTTTTTTTTTTTTTTCTTTTTGTAGGGAATTTTTTTCAAAAGCTCAGTACCTTAAAGGCAGTCCTTTCAAAAGATCTTTCAGTTTTGAAATGAATCCCCATATGTGTTCGAATTTTCCCTGCTGATTTGTTGTCACGTACGAGACCAACCAGTCTTGTATGAGTAATGAGTGTTTTAAATTTACTTCTAAAGCGTGTTCTCAACATGGTGATAATATCTAGCAGATACTGAGCAATGCCTGAGATTTCAGAGACTGAAATGTGTTACATACTGTCTACCAAGTGCAAAATCACTCTTCCTATAAGGACTTGGTAGAGGGCAGGGTTTATGTGGCCCAGGGTGTGGGAGGGCTCTGTGGGGGACACTGGTGAAAGTGGGGACAGTGGCAGGACCAGCACAGTGGTTCCATCTGCAGTGGCAGGGAAGGCAGCATGCAGGCAGTGAGTGTAGGGCAGAGGAAGTGGGCTGGCGTGTGGGGAGTTGCAGGGAAGGTGGGACAGGACACAGAGTGCTGCTCCCTAGCCCCATTGCCCCTGCAGCTCAGTGGAGATAGTCTCACTGGTGAAATTGTACCTGTTGAGCAGGTGGGATGAAGTGCAGCAACAGCTAAAGCAAGAGTCCAGCAGCAGGAACTGCCCTGCAGAGGCTGAGGTCCTTGCATGCTGGTAGGAGCCACAAGAATGGGTTACCATGCAGGGTGACCACAAGAACTGAGGTGCTGAAGAAATTTAGGGTTTGGAGGAGCAGGGGCTTCTCAGCCAAGTTATGCTAATTTTTCCTGTCAGCCTGCCTCCTTCCTACTGCTTCTGTCACATTCCCCATCTTGCTGGAATATCTTTCTGACCTCAGGAGATTTCCAGTTTGAGATGATTCTGACACCTTGCTGTAATAATGCTTACCCCTTTCTTAGGTTACTGCAAGTTTCTTAGAAACAGTTTCTCCCTAGTGCTTTCTGAAGCCAAATCCCAAACTTTTCTGCTTGCAGTTCTCAGAAATATCTGAATTCACTATCTAGTTGTCTCACTAATGACACAGTCCTCAGAAATTCAGCAGCCCAGCTGGTGGGGAGCTATTGAAAGGGCTTCCCATTTCCATGTTCTAATGCTCTGTTCCCTCTCTGACATCTTCACCCTGCTCACCCTCACCTCTGTTTCTCTCAAGCACAACCTAAATGCCTAAGTTTCATATTTACTTAATTAGCACTATTTGTTTTATTTTTTAGCTGTTAAAATACACCTGCAGGGAAAATATCTGAATCTCCTCAATAGCATTGTTTAGTGCTGTGCTATATAAATAGGGGGAGAGGAAGGGAAGACTCCTGAGAACAAAGATCTGTCCCTTTGGATGAGGTTATTATCATGAGAAGGCATGTATCATAGGGAAAGGAGTAAACTGGTGTAGGGCTGGATCAGAGGAAACATGGGGGAGGCTTGAAGGGTGCATTGAAAACGTTCAGCTGCCCTGAGTGCCAGCAGTGCTGATAAACTGAACTTTAATCTCCTTCCTGGAAGACGCACACCGAGAGTCACGGCCAGTTGTGCTGGCTGAGTACAGAAATAAAAGCGATTTTCTATTATCATCTGTAAACGGATTGCCCTTTAGAGTTGCTAGGTTCCTCTTGTTCTAACTTGGTGACTCATCCCACATTCCCCCTGTGCTAACAGCCTAGCACGGTTGGCACAGGCTGCAGTACAAGGAATGGGATGAGGTCCCCTGCTCAGTCAGCAGCCAGGGCTTGGCCTGCCTTCTAGGCATCCTCGGTGCTGCTGGCTCATGCCCTCCAGCACGGGGCTGCAGGTACATGCAGCACAGCTGCAGCCTGCACGGCTTTCCTTGGTGGCAGCAGCTGCAGCCTGGCCCGTGCTCTGCAGCTGCAAGCAGTGCATGCTCTGCCAACTCCTCAGAGCCGAGGGTGGCTCCCCAGGGTTACCCTGCAGTGGGGCACACGGCTGGGACGGTGGCAAACACGTTTGGGTAAGGGACTGCGTGTCGTGGCAAGGTTGGGGAGCATCAGGAAGGCCAGACAGAGGTCCTGTGCCATCCTGGGTTGCAACAAGCAGTTTGACAAAGTGGAGTGGCAGGAGAGTGTTGGAAAAGATGAAGCAGGAAACTCCTGCAGAGATGATTTATTAACAAAAGATTCTAAGAGTATGAAACCTACGAAAGAGATAGAATTGAAAGCAAGATTCGAACTATAGAATGTTAAACAGGAAAACAGTGATGCAATCAGCCAAAGCTCCAGTAATTAAGCAACTCCACCCCCCAAACAAAAGACCGTTGAGTGGTCTCAGGTATCAGGGAAAAGGTGGTTCTTCAGGTTTTTAGTATGTAGATTAGTATGGTAATGCAATAGTCCCCATAGGCTGTATGTAAATTCTGTTGGTTTTTGTATCCTGAGGTGATTGGTTAGTGCTAATTAGAATATTCATGATGGAAAGGGTTAAAATGGATTGTAACAGGTAATCGCTCTCTCTGTCTGCCTGGATCCCGGTCCCTTTAGACTTTTCCTGCTGCTGTTCCCCTTCCCTGGTTAGGCTGTCCCCCACGACTAATAAACCATGTGTCTTGAGAGCACCCCAGTCTCAGGACATCTCTTACTGGACTCAAACAACCACGATTTTCTACAGGAGAGGATTTGAGGGTCTATTTCCTTTTTCACCTGTGTCGTGCCAGTAGTAGTGTCTGTCAACCTTAATGTCTGGAAGAACTGAGGTAGAAGGCTCCGGCAGTTGCAGTACAATTCCTCTATGAATTAGATGCAAATATTCCATTAGACCCACCATCTGGATGGGGTGTTTCATTTTTGGAAAGTTTGGGATACGTTTAGATGAGGAGCTGTTATTTGTGACTCTCAGTGGCAGATCAAAAGGCAGTGGTCTTACACTGAATATGGAAAGTCTAGCATGACAACATGCTAGAAAGACTGCAGAGTATTTCTACTAATGCTGTAGAAGTTTGAGATGGCAGAGAGTTGAGTTTTCTGGTTGTCTCCTATGCAATACCATCTCGGTTTTATTTTCCATGGCCTTTCATGAAAATCTTCCCTGCCTCCCTGGGTCTATGTCTTACTTACTTGCCTCTACACCAAGTGTGGTGTTCAGTCATCTTTAGGATACTATAGTAAAATACAGGAAGGCACGGCCCCAAGTCGTTCAGGATGTAATCTGCTTGCTTCATGTTCTTTCAATTATAATTGACTGAGGCATATGAGAGATTACTGGGAAAAGTAATTTTAAAAAGCATTAAGTGACTCCATGGTAATCAGCTGAGTCGTCTGAAAAGGCACAGCTGCAAGCAGAAATATTGCATAAAAGTGTTCTTGTAAAGCACTTGTTAGGGTACTGTCTTCTTTCAGCTGTAACTGTTTGC